>OX335785.1:14537794-15137794 GCA_946896805.1 Scutellaria galericulata
ACTTAATTTATCTATATGTTTTCCTGATTAAAAAAAAAATTAACGATATGTATTTAGTATGATTTTTTTTATATGGTTTACAGAACGGTTGTACAGGAAGAGATTTATATACACACAATTTTTTTTTTTTAAAGTGGTTGTGGATTCTTTTATGAGAAATATATATAATATAGTTTGTGAAATTAATAAAGAATAAAAAGTAAAGTTTAGGTTTGGAAGGCTTGAAGAAGGCCTTACCTAGGGGTGAATAAACAAGTATTTGAAGGTGCAGTCTTAAATAGAAGAGGTGCCAGTCTTGCAGCCATACCATTTCTTATCCTAAATTACCCAAAAAGGTGTGTCTAAATTTAATATGTGGTGTGATCCAAGTCATTTTAAGATTTCCCCACAATGTCTAATTATGATTCTAAATTTCATTAATGTTTTTTTCAAGCTCGATTTTATGGAATGTGAAGGCAGATTAATTTTTGGACTGCATACTCAGGCTGCACCAACCACTCATGGTGACACCCAATAAATTTAGCTTACCTAATCCATACTGCTTTCAAAAACATTTTAAAGAAAATGTTCAGATATATATATATATATATATATATATATATATATATATATATATATAAGGGTTAATTTCAATTTCAATCATGTATGTAAGAAACTTTTCATTTTTTGATCATCAAGTATCTGTTTTCCAATTATTGTCATCTATATTTTAATTTTTTCATTTTTTTGTCATTTATGTTTTAATTATTTTTCAATTTCAGTCTTTTTTTGCTAGAATTTTCAAAATTGTTGACATGGCTACCGAAATCAAACTGCACGTCGGATTTTCTGACGGCCACGTCAGCAATTTTGAAAATTCCGACCAAAATGGATTGAAATTGGAAAAAATAAAATATAGAGGACCAAAATTGGAAAACAGATATTTGGTTGTCAAAAAATGGAAAGTGTTTTACATACAAGACCAAAATTGAAATTATCCCTAAAAAAATTTTGAATTATTTTTATCTAAGAGTTTAAACTTTCGGAATTAGATATCAAATAAGGTTTGCATTTTTCTTATATTAAGTGTAATGATTATGTATTTTTTAACAGAAATATTTGATGAAGAATATTTAATTAATTGACAATCAAAAATTCTTTTATCCGCAAGAGTATATCAAGTAATTAATCATTACCAAGAAATTTATAGGCAAATAAATACAAATTTTTTCATCCCCTCGAAAATAACTTTTTTTTTATGAGATTCTAGTGAAAAACTTATTGATCTCAAGATCTCAAGTTTATTTTATTATTATCCAACACACCGTGGACACGTTAAAATATGCTCATGATTGATGTGTCAAAAATCAAGATATAAATTAATTTCACTTACCATATAACAAAGGAATATGATCATTACACATTATCGGTGGACATATTAAGAGTTGTCCACAGTGGACATTTTATCATTTTCTATTACACAAAAATTTATGTGAGACGGATCCTTATTACCCACAACTCAAACCCATTTTAACAAATTTATATGTGAATTATGAAGTATGCATAACCTGTTGACTCATCTCATATAAAAAGATTCGTAAGACGATCTCACATAAAACTTATTATTTCTATTTACCACTATTGTTATTATAAATTTTGATTTATAAATAACTCTTTTCCTACCAACTTCAAAAAGTTTTGAGTTACTACATTTGCATGAAAAGTTTCCTCTTCCTTCCAAAACCACTTAGTTAAGCTTCTAGAATGTTAATGGTGCAGTGCATTATTTGGGTAAAACTGAAAAGTCGAATCAAAAAATGGGTTTCATTTTGGTTTTCAAAATTTTCAGTTCAGTTTTGGTTTCGAAATTTAGGAAATTAGATTAGTTGGTTCAGTACGATTTTGAGTGAAATTAAAATCACAAAATAACTGAATCGAGCCGATTAATTAGAATACTCTTTTGAATTGGTATTTTATACATGTTATGACTTGTGAAATAATTCAGTTTGCTTTTGAGTTTTATCTCTCTGAGTTCGGTTTGATTTCTAATTAATAACTGAAGTTTATTAATTATTAAAAACTTGTGAAAAGTATTTGTAGCATTATTTATCATTAAACATATTAAATATTTAAATATGTAATTATTCAATACTAAAATAAAAATAAAATAATAACACATACAATATAACTATAAATAGCTTTTTAAAATCTATTCTTCCATTGAAAATAATTTGGTTCGATTTTGCTTGAGTCAGTTCACTTTACGATGTAAATAATTTGAAAATCTCCAAAATGGTATAAAATTAAGTAACCAATTTAGGTCAATTTTACCAAATATTTTCTACTTGAATCTTTGTTACTTGTTCGTTTGAGTTTGAACTTCGAGTGAAAATAAACCCATCGTGCCTAATTTTGGGACCGGCACCGCCCAATTTACCAATTTCAGTGGGCCGATCCATTTAAATAATTATATTATTTAATATGTTAAAGATCAATATTTTTCCTACAAAATGACTGAAACGGGGAATATTTAAAAAAATTGGCTACAAAATACAAAATTAATTTTAAAAATCCTAATTTGCTATTTTAATGGGGCGCTCTAATTAGGGAGTTTTGATCTTCTATTACATTTGGTGTTACATCTTGTGGGAGTGAGATCTTCTATTACACTTAGTATTACATCTTCTATTCCAAATCAATCACCACACGCCACGTGTATTCAATGACATCATCATTAACTCTGTCGCTCTCTCTCAATAAATACACATATAGTATACATTTAATCAAAATCTACCATGGATCCATACAAATTCGATATATTCTATTATATTCTTGGTACATAGGATTGAAATAATTTAACACAGATGATAGTTAATTTGTTAATCCTCTTATTCGCAGATCATTTATTTTTTGGAAAAGAAGTTATTTACTAGTAATGAGACAATATTATTGCATCGTCGCATCATTGAATATAGAAGAATTAGTGTTTTATATGCATTCAAATTGTGCACAAATTTTCTTAAAATAATTAGACAAAAAAATTCTTAAATAGGATATGTCGAAACCACATCATTTGCATACCAAAAAAGATTGCAGTGCCAGGAAGACAAATAAAATAATTTAGGGGTTTGTGTTTGTTGCAATGAAAGAATGTTTAGTTTATAGAAAACAATGATTAAGGGGTAATAAATTAACAAAAAGCAAAGGGGCTAATTCCAGCAGGAATCCCCAAGCAGCCTCAAAGGCAAAGAGCCAAAGGCAAAATGAAATGATTACATCTTTCATTTTAAATCTTTTTCTTTTTCTAAGTCTCTCTCAAATTTTTGACTTGAGATTGGGTCCCACAGTGGCCACCATTGTCTTTATGGATTGAATGATAAAAAGAGCACCTCACGTGGAGTCTGAACCAAAGCCTCTGTCCAACCACAATAAAAAGAAACAAATAATACAATCCCTTTAAATTCCAATTCATTTGTACAAGAAAAGATGGAAATTATAAAATAAGTATGTGAATAATCAAGAATCATCACATATTCTTCTTTTTGATGCATTTCAGCAAAGGGTTTTTTGTCAAAAAGACATAAAAAAAGAGCCCAACAAAAGCACATATTTTCCTTTTCCCCTTTGCAATTTTGATTTTAATTTTTTTCCCCTTTTTAAAGCACACCCTCATATAATTCCTACTCATTATCTTTGTTGCTTAAAGCTTGTTCTCCTCTCTTATCCTCTCTCTCTCCTGCTCCTTTCTCTCTCTTCCATTGTTGCATCAAAAACACATAGAATGTGATTGGAATTACAGGGCACCATTCCAAAAAAAGAGAAGGTGGAATTAAGCATTCTTTTCTTCTTTTATTAAACACACATACATATATATTAATTCATTTCCTCCTCCTATAAAAAAAAAAAAAAAAAAAAATTAGCTAGGTTTTTTAAGAAGTGGGGTTATATATTTATTCTCCATAATTTGTACTATATCTCTCTCTAATGTGATCATGGAAGGAGGGGATGATCATCTCCACCTCCACCACCACCACCACCACCACCACAGCCGCCCCAATTTCCCCTTCCAATTACTCGAAAAGAAAGAAGACGAATCCACCAGCTCCGCCTATCCCTCCCTCGCCATCTCCGCCCCCACCGCTGATCCCCCTTCAAACCCTAGCGCCGCCACTTCCGCCTCCTCCAGCCTCCAAATCGCCGGCGCCGGCGCCGCCGCAGACACCTCCAAGAAGCCGCCGCCGAAGCGGACATCCACCAAAGACCGCCACACAAAAGTCGATGGCCGAGGCCGTCGCATCCGAATGCCGGCTCTCTGCGCAGCTAGGGTTTTCCAGCTGACCAGAGAACTCGGCCACAAGTCCGATGGTGAGACCATCGAGTGGCTCCTCCAGCAGGCGGAGCCATCCGTCATCGCCGCCACCGGCACCGGCACGATTCCCGCCAATTTCACGTCACTCAACATATCCCTACGCAGCTCCGGCTCGAGCATGTCGGTGCCGTCGCAGCTGCGATCCACGTACTTCAATCCGAGCTACTCGATGCCGCAGCGCCGGGGGCTTTTCTCGTCGGAGAGCTCCTCCGCGACGCTGCTGAATTTTCAGGCGTCGAACATAAACCCTAGCGTGATGCAGGCGAAGCAGGAAATGCGGGAGAGCTCGTTGGACTTGTCGGAGACGGAGGAGAGCTTGGGGCGTAAGCGGAGAGCGGAGCAGGAGCTGCAGCAGCACCAGATGGGGAGCTACTTGCTGCAGTCCACCACCGGAGCTATGGCGGCCAGCCACGCCTCGGTGCCGGCGAACTTCTGGATGGTGGCGAATTCCGGCAACAATCAAGTGATGGGTGGCGATCCGATATGGACGTTCCCTTCTGTTAATATCAATAGCAGCACCGCCGCAGCTGCCGCCGCTTTGTACAGAGGGACTATGTCGAGTGGGCTGCATTTCATGAATTTTCCGGCGCCGATGGCGCTGCTGCCGAGTCAGCAATTGGGCGGCGGAGGAGGGAGTGGGATGGGGGAAGGGCAATTGGGGATGCTTGCAGGTTTGAATCCGTATCGGAGTGGAGGCGGCGGCGGAATGTCGGATTCTCAGGCGAGTGGATCCCACGGCGGCGGCGGCGATGATCGGCATGATACCACCAGCCACCATTCTTGAATGATCAAGTGAAGATGGTGCTTGGGTAGTTTGATTTGTAATACACACACGTGAGGTTTGATTAATTTGTCTTAAAATTGAGCTCTTTTTTTTTTTTTTTTTGCTTTGTTTTTCCTTTTTTTTTTTCCTCCTTTTTTTGGATGTGTTACTAATTCTTTTGTGTGTGATTAATCTGGAGGATTTAAGGTGTGAAAGGATATATTTTTAACAAGTGGGATTTATTTAATTATTTTTTCTGCTCATTTTTGTGATAATTAAAGTAGCATTTTGAATTTTCTCCTATTTTTTTTGCTGCATTCTTGATTCTTTTTAACAGTTAGAGATTCAAGTAATTAATCAGTGATTTTATTTTGCATGAAATGCTACTAATGAAAATTCTCATTGATTTGCAAAATAGTCCTTTTATGTTCAATTTTCTTTTAGTATAGTTTTCTTTAATTCTTTTACTAGGAGTGGCTTTTTTAGGAGAATCATTGATATAAAAACCATACTTTTCACTAGACCTCCTTCAACTATTTTCCCGTTACATCTCATAGGACATAGTACAATAATAAGCAAATGTCTTATGTTGAATATACAAATATTTGTATACAAATATATTGACATAATCAACTTGTATTTATGAGATGTAATAACCCTAACTACATTGATGAAAACTTTAATATTTCATTATATTTCACCAATAGGTAGTGTAATTAATTAACCTTTGAATTAGTGATCATTGCTCATGATCAAGTTTTCTGGACACTTTATATATACTTTTTATGTCCCAAAATAAATGGAAGTTTTAGGGTTTTTTTTTTTTTTTTTTCCATACAGATTAAGAATGAAGATGTAAAGACTAATCTATCCTATTTAAGTATATTTATTGTGGAGTTTTCTTTTCTATTTGATCTTCTTAATAAGCCTCTTTAATTTGGTAGGAGTTAATAAAATTATTTTTGATAGATTATAGGTAAATATGTCTTGAAATTTTATAATTACACTACTTTTGGGATAAATTTTTCTTGCTTAAATGACGTTTATTTTTGGACGGATGGAGTAGTATTATTGAAATCTTATATAAATGGTATCTTTAAATGTTGTATATCATTTAATTTTATTGCTGTATATGATAGGCATCATCATAGCAAATATATATGAATCACAGTTGAAAAAATTGATCAGATTTACACATGGTAAAAATATAGGATATTTATTTGATGCCAACGTAGAACAAAACTATGTAATAAGTTAAGGGAGATGATACAGTAAGATTACAACATATATAGGTCCTAAGCTATATAGCATAGGAAATCTGTTTCAAAGTCATGAAATCCCACTCTCTCTCTCTCTCTTCTTTTACTGCAATGTATGGTTCTCTCTCTCTCTCTCTCTCTCTCTCTCTCTCTTCTTTTACTGCAATGTATGGTTCTCTCTCTCTCTCTCTCTATCTCTCTCTTCTTTTACTGCAATGTATGGTATGATTAAGATTATTTTAAGAGTTGAAGAGGGATGGGGTGTGTAATTGGGCTGCGTGGGGGCCCATACCTTATCAGCTTCCAGGTGTTGGCTCAGGTGGTGGGCCCACATGCCGGAAAATTGCCTTTGTTTAATATTAATAGGAGACGAAAGGCATAGCTGGTGCCATGAAGATCGGTGGTGGGTTTTTGTTGGACCCACTGGGGCTGGCCCACATGGTTTTTGATCTGGACCGTGTGACTTCTGGTGGGCCCATCTGTCAATGGGCTCGCTGAATGATTAGTCTTCAGTTATCAGAAATGTGTAGAATATTTAGGTTTCCTTTATTTTCCCACATGTTGTTACCATTTCTCCCATCACAAACAATTTTTGGCTGCCAAAGGACCCTATTTAATTGGAGACTTTAGGATCATTATAGTGGGGACATTTGAGATTTAAGTCTGTCTAACAATATTATATCATAAAAATTTATATAAAATTATTTAACGAAGTCATATATCTACAATATATTTACAGCTTCACTAGTTACAATCCAAATTTATTTTCACAAAGTACTCAAACTCTATATTATGGAATATGAGTTGACCCGTCTTTCAAATTGAATTCGTTATACGATTTCACAAGAGCTCTATTCATACAAATTAGATTGAGTGAAATAGATTATAATTCACTTTTGATGTGCATATAATTAGACATATTACTATGATCTCTTGAGTATTAGAAATGGGCATCACATACTACATCTAGTGCCCTTTATGATCAAATGTATCATGAAAGTGTGTTACTTGTGGAATTTGTATCTTTTATCATAATTACATAAATTATTTTGTCATATTTCATGTCATCTATTCATGTATAAGAAATGTGTACATATGTACTAATTGAGACAACAAATAAAATAGAGGATTCCAATTTAGGACAACATGGATTTTTCTAATTCTAGATTAATTATTGCTAGGAAGAATAAAAGAGATCCATAGGGTTTTTAAGCTCATAGTACATATCTATCTCATTAGGGTATATTAATTTGACTGCATGCATATATATAGCTCAAGATACATAATGAGAATCCCAAAAATAATTATTGTTTCTTTTTTCTCCCATTGCTTTCTTTCTTTCTCACATTCTCCAGCAAAATTATCAGAGTCCATTTCAAGAGTGGGGCATTAGAATGAGAAAAGACTCAAACATACATGCAAAGGAAAAGTTATTTATGGACCACCAAAGTTTAACTCAACAACTTTAACATATATATATATATATATATATATATATATATATATATATATATATGTGTGTGTGTGTGTGTGTGTGTGTGTGTGTTTCATCTCCTGCAGTTATCTGTAAATTAGTTATCCCTTTTTCCTAGAAAAAATCAAATCTGGCATCTACGCAGTTTGTG
Source organism: Scutellaria galericulata (assembly GCA_946896805.1). Lineage (NCBI taxonomy): Eukaryota > Viridiplantae > Streptophyta > Magnoliopsida > Lamiales > Lamiaceae > Scutellaria > Scutellaria galericulata. The sequence goes on from OX335785.1 coordinate 14,545,790, forward strand.
ACAGATTAATCATTTAGATATATAAATAATTAGATAGTAATTATGGCTTTGAGGGTTTTCTTCTTTTTTTTTTTTTTTTTAAGAAATTGCTTGGAGGTTGTTTGGAGTTTATGCATCTACAATTTATAGAATCTTCTAGTTAAGTATAATAGTGTCTAGCTAAGCTTATTCAAAGGAATTTATAAAACTTTTAAATCTTATAATATATGGTAACTGCCGTAAAAGTCACAACTTTTCCCAAAATTACAATTTTAACATGACTTTTGGCTATTAATAAATTTAACATGACTTTTAATATCTCGTACATCCGTAATTAATGGATGAATTTCAGGCATTTCAAAATCTCCAAATTTTCACAAATTATGAATAAAACCCTTAATTGATGCTAATACATATAATAATCAAATATTAATTGAACTAACAAATTTATAGAATTAAAAGATGCCCGAAATCTGCTCATTGATTACAAATTAACATGAACCAAGAGCCTTGTAGCTCAAGTGGTATCCCACCTTTATAAAAGTACAAAATGTGATTATCAAGGTTCGAACTTGAGTCACGCAAGTTTTATAATTTTTATTATCCCCCTCCCTTCCATTCCCCCAAGCTTATTAAAAAAAATATTACGAATTAACGGAACATTGAAAGTCATGTTAAATTTGCTAATAGCTAAAAGTCGTGGTTTTTTTTTTTTTTTTTTACCAGCCAAAAATCATGTTAAATTTTTAATTTGGGGAAATTCTTGATTTTTACGACAATTATCCCTATAATATATAACATGTATTTTCTAGAATGTATAGGATATATTAGGTTTTCTTAAGATTAAAAAACAAAAAAGTGTTGAAATTTTGAGTAAAAGAAGAGCAACGATCTTTTATGATGTTGGTAAGCTTAAAGTTCAAATCGAATGATAATCCCTTGAGGAGGATTTGTTAATCCTTTTTTTTTTTTTTTAAAGAAAAGTTTATTTCGAAAGAAAGTTGGAATCTCATCATTCTTTAAAAAAAATTGATTTTTTTAACATATATTTTTAGAGCATGTATGACCTTTTAGAAAAAAATAGTTTACCGAGCACTAATTAAAGGCAAAAACTTTTATGTACAAGGTGTACAGATCCAAATCTGTGCACAACAATACTGTTATATTATATGAAATAATATTATTATATTATATGAGTGATACTGTTATAATATGAAGTAATACTGTTATATTATATGAGTGATACTGCTATATTATATGAAGTAATACTGTTATATTATATGAATGATACTGTTATATGATACTGTTATATTAATATAACAGTATCATTCATATAATATAACAATATTACTTCATATAATATAGCAGTATCACTCATATAATATAACAGTATTGTTGCACCTTGTGCACAAGAGTGTCACTCCTAATTAAAAGATCTTATAAGCATTCAAAAATACATCTAAAAGTTGAGTAACACTTCCGTGCAACTGGTGCACAGAGTTGCACGGAAGATCTTTATGTTATAAATGTAGTACCTTTATATACAAATATTTGTACCTTTTAAAATAAACATACATAAAAGTGTTACATTTATAACATAAAGGTACTACATTTATAACATAAATGTACGGATTGCACGGTGCACCAGTTGCACGGAAGTTTTTGCCCTAAAAGTTATATTTAAGAGACTATTAACCCAACAAATTCTGTTAGTCAAATGAAATCACATACATCGTACAAAAAATTAGGATTCCCTGCTAAACAAACCCAATCATGCAAATTCCAACTACAGGGTATTGTAAAAGGTGTCCTAGTCAAAATCAGAATTGCTTTTCAGTCCTGTAACTATTTAAAAACCAAAATTTCAAGAATAAAGATAGACAAATCTGATATCCTGTAAGCACGTATTAATATGTCCATCAACGATATATTCAAAGGATGTGATTTTTACATTAATTACAAATCGCAATACTTAAAAAGATATGGTATTTACACATTAACATATTAAGTCATGTCAAGGTAAATAGGAAAACATTATTTTAGAAATAGGTACACAATTTCATCTGGATTTTATATATATGTTAGTAATGTAAGTATTAAAAATCGGTGACTTTTTTATTTTTATTTTCGTCTGATTGATTGAAATCTTCTATTACATTTATGTTATTTCATCACATATTTTATTTATTTTAATACATGATATATATGCAAGGATGAAAATATCCCGATATCCCGATATTTCATATCATGCAATATATCCGTGATATATTTGTATTTCGAAGGTTGTGATATGGATATGAGGGGTAAAATTTTTTCCAGGATATCCCAAATATATCGCAGATATATCACAAATATCCATATTGATATCGATATCCGTTGGTCTCAGTGTAAAATTGGAAAAAAAATCGGGAATTATTGCGGATATATCGCAAAATATCGATAGTTATCCAAAAATCGAGAATTTTTCAAAATTTGTATTTTTAGACCAAAAATAAATTTGGTTAAAATTTTATAAATATTTTGTAGCAGCAATAGTTCTTTCAAGTGAAATATTTTAAAAAATAATTAGAATGAGGATGATTAATTTGATTTATCATTTAAACATTGCAAAAGATCGTAAAAGTCAAATTTTATTTTCGAAATTGAAACGTGCTTGGAACGAAAATGGAAGCTCAAATGTTGACATAGATCAATCACTTTCTTTGAGCTTTGACTCAATGGATATGTGCACAAATTAAAATGATATGTCCCAAGAATCATATACTCTAACACATATGAGAGTTCATAGTTTGATTGAAGTACTCAAAACATATTTCATTATCCACTTCCTCAAATGTCTTATGGAAGTCCAAACATGTACCAACAAAATGATGATTCAATTTATGGTGAAACCATTGGAAGGGATAAAACGACGTACCAACAACATTTGCATAATTATATTCATAATTACTCAAATGTGATTATTTGGTACCAAATATTGTTTAGACTAAGATAACATTGCACTTGTTATTTTTGAACCTCATAGATCATCATATTGGTATTAGTGATTTGGTTGTATCAATCGGTTTTGAATAAATATCAATCTTCATAACGTTTTTGTATGTTTATTATCTATATATTTGTTGTAAACATGTCATTTTGTTGATATTAAAAATTAAATATACACATTTTTTGATGTTATAATAGTATGTAAAATATTATGTAAAATTTCCAATTTTTTAATATAGTTTTTCCATCATTTTTTTTTAATTTATTACGATATCGATATGCAATATCAATATATTCATCGATATATCCGTCAAATCAAAATTGCGATACATATTACGATATTGATATTTTCATCCTCGCATATATGACAATTACATGCACGGTGAAATAGATGATCTAATGTTTCTAATCATATACCAACGAAGATTACCAAATTTAGTTGTCATCTCGACAATGTATAGTAAGTTGATGTCAAATTTAAATCTACAATGCCAAAATTTCACTATAATATAATAAGAGGTTTCCACTAACCTTGTCCAATTAATAAAAAACAATTATTATATGAATAATAGTAAAAAAATAGGATAATAATATTTAATTATCCATAAACAAGTGGTGCAACATCCAAGAAAAGCAGTTGGGTATTTTCATGCAAGTTGGATTTGAGGTATTCATTAAAAACCATCAATTTCAACAGCCTTTTTATTGAGCATTTTAATTGGGATCGATAAAAAAATATATATATAGACACACATATATATTGGGTGTCATAACATCATAATATTGACATAGAATTTGTCATATGGTCGTACGAAAATGTCACATGGGGTTGGGACCAAAATTGTACAACAAAGTGGGTCCCATTGAATTTCATGAGATCTTGTAAGATAGAAAAATAGTATATGAGATCTTTTGTCGTCTCTTTGGAAGCTAAAACTAAACTATAGTCGGCATCGAGTTTTGGGGCCAATGACCATCTCTTAAGTAGGTACCAAGTACAATAATTTCCTAATTTTTCCTTTTTAAATGCTCCATTAATCCTATTTCATCTTTCTTAATCATTTTTGTTTTGGCTTGTTTTGATGTCTTCTATGTTAGGTCCACACATGATTGTGATGTTGACCCTCTCTAATTACATAAAGCTCTATAAGTATCAATTTGATGGATTAAGAGAAGTGGGATTGTCCATTGTTACCAATTGTGTTCCGTAAAGTGATGGGTGGCTACAATGCCTTTGATATAAATAGGTTGTATGTAGGGCTCTTTTTCTCTCAACTAGTTAGATTCTGAAAACGAGTTCTGTTCGAACTTTATTTATCATATGATAAATTTAGATGCGGTGAATCATCTAATTCTAGTTATATGACACGTGCTAAGTAATTAATAATTGTATTTGTTACGAATAACGAAAATCATGGATTTGTTGCAGGCACGAGATATGAGTTTTTATTTTCTTTTAAATAACAAAATAGTTATTTTATCATAATATTTTTTTGTGGATTCTATTGGATTTAGGCTGGTTGATAGTTTAGGTATAAGAAGTAATGCTAACAATTACATTTGTCTTATATGAATAAAATAATGGATTGTGCCATACACATATATATGTATGTATGATGATGAATGAGACCATTTAATTTGTGTACGTAGCTACCTACTGAAAATTAGCTCTATTTGAAGCCTAGTTTTCACGGTACCAAACCAATGAACTAATAGGTGATTCTAGATTTGGACCTTGGCTTTATTCTAAGACGTACGTTAGGCGTCAGGATAAGTGCTAGCAATTGAATTTGATCTCCAAATGACAAGATAACTATATTAAGATGTTATCTTGCACATATATGATGTGTAGTCTCTTGTATTTGTCACAACTTTAAAAAGATTGATCCAAAGTTCATCCATCATAACAAAAGAATTGCGGTATTTGATTTTGTAATTAATTGTATGTTACATATTAATTAATAATATCATTTATATACATGTCATATGATTGTTATTTTAAAATATCAGAGGAAATATACATAAATATAGATGATTTCATTCAAATTTTTTAAACACTTCAATTAGGAGAGTAGGGCCTTTTTTTCCCCCAAAAATATAACCATGCGTATTTTTTGCAATGCATTTCCCTTATTATATTATTTAATTTTAGATAAAACTTTTGTGAGACTTTCTTATGAACCAAATTTGGTGACATTGATTAACTCCATAATTCATAATCCATAAAATAAATATTGACTTGTGAAAATGAATCAGGAATTAATAGCAGTGAAAATGTATCACAAAATTATATTTATGAAAATAATTTTGTCTTTGTTTTTGTCTATGAATTAGGGTTTCTTTGTTTATTTTTTAGGAAAAATATATTTTACTTTTTAATTTCTATCATATTAGTACTTTCTTCCTATTACTTTCTGCCCAAAAAATCTCTAAACATAACAAAATACATTCTATTATTGTAGTTGTGGCAGTGACACTTCGGAAAAAAGCTATTTATCAGTCATTTTCTTGAACATTAAAAATATGATAATTCTAACGAGTACTTGGGAAGGCAACTACAACATCATAATAAATAGTTTGTAACATAATTTCAAGAGTGATAGAATTTTCAAAGTAAGAGGGGCCACTTCTAGGATGGCCCCCACCACTACACCTTGTGCCTCCCCACGTACCTTCAATCTACAGTGTTAGCATTAATATCACATAATTTGTCACAATAAATTTGAATTTTCAAAGTACAATTAATTCTCAATATTGATCTTAATATATATGGACGGACAGTCTTCACAAATTTAAATTTTTCGTTCAATAACTCAAAATTTAAGTTATCTACCCAATCATTGTGATATTTCACTCCAACTTCACACATTTAATTTAACTTCAATAATATTAACTCAACTCAAGAATATTTCAACCGGTGTTGAGGGGTGCAATTTTTATCATTCAAAATTTTAATTTTGTATGCATTTATTATTTATCTTTGATACATAGTACTGTAATTACATATTGAAGTGTATTTTAGTTTTGTTTCTAAATTATCCACTTAATTGTTGGAAATTGGTTTGGAAAAATTTGTGTTGATCAATCTTTGACCAATTTTTATATGATGTTTCGTTTGTTAGAAATAAAAATAAGTAGCTGATCTGAAATCTACGTTTCGAGTAGAGAAGTTTAGAGTATTTATTTTCTCAAATCCAATTTCGGATGAATGAGAAATTAATGTTTAAAGTTGGCAACTTAAATTAAAAAGGTGTGAATGTTTGAAGATGTGTGAAGTTGTGAAAATGTGTGAGTTTGAATTGAATTAATGCAACTCAAATTAAATGGATGCATTTAATCCGAAACATTGTGAGACACACTATTTCATTCCAAAATGTGTCTAATTATAGAAAGATTTCAATTCAAACTAAAAGATGTCTAATTATGAAAATACATCATTTCAAATTAAAAGGTGTCTTTTATGAAAAGACAACACACCTCTTCAACTTCTATAAATAGACCTCACATTCACTCATTTATTCACTCCACTACAATTTGCAATATTAGCATTCTAGCAATTGTAGTTCTCTCATCTTCTTGTCTTAGAAAGTTTCAAATATTGTTTTCGTTCGTCGAAGAACTTTTGGATTGTTGTGCTGCAATTCTTAAATTAGTAAGTCGTTGTATCTTGAGGACATTTGTCATAGACCGTAAAGTATTGAATATAGGGCAATTTTGTCTTACGAAGAAAGATTCAAACTCTTGCCTCAACTTTCCCATTTATCATTTGAGTCATTTTCAAGTACACTATATTTTATATCCAACATTAATTACATTTTGCAATTCTAATTCTTATTATTTGTCATGTCAACGACATAAGACAGTATAAAATGTAGAGAAGAGAAATATACATATTTAAAAAAAACAGAGAGAAGAGTTGGTGTATATATACAGTAAAACCTCTATAAATTAATATTGTTGGGACCGGAGAATTTTATTAATTTAGAGAGATATTATATAATCGATAAATTAATAATTTATTAATTTAGAGAGGTTTTAACGTATTTACATAACTGACCTTCAAAATTTCGGGGTTGTATAATCCACTTACAATGTACATTAGTTATTGATGACAAATAAATTAAAACACATGTTTTAATTACCATTTAAAGAATGTATACTCACGTAATCATGTTAATTGGAAGTTTGAATGGTCTCATTCATTGTTTTTTTACCAAAGTAAAAGAATGGTTCATGGACTTATGTGTATATATGTACATTGTGTAGAAGTAGATCAATGCAGATTTGAAGTTCAACAAAAAAACAAGTAACAATAGATTCATATTTTACTAAATTGTCTTAAAATGTTCAAGTGGATAACATATATATTGTATCTGGGAATTTTTTAATAATTATTAATTTATAGTTTCGTCGGGACCTCAAATATACACTAGGATTTCCAAAAAAAATATTATCTTATTATTTAATTGATTGGTGTCCAAATTTGAACTGGTCCCAAGTTGGGACCGGACAAAAATTATTAGTTTTATCGAGGTTATTAATTTATCGAGTATTATTTTACTATATATATATATTTCATTCGAAACATGTCAGATATATAAAATTACATTGGGAAGCTTAAAGGTCATAAGAATTAAAAAATACTCACACATTCAAAGAATCTAAGTCATGTTCACATAGTTATATTTACAAACTCCCCTTGGATAGGACCACATTATATCAATGCTTTTTCAGAAACCTCACTAGGTAAACTCAGCAAAAAAAAAAACATAACTAGTCTGAAACCCGACATTTTGCAGATCACATACATAGCAATTAACCATCTGAGTAATCTACTAGTTATTTTAATTTCATCATGAAATAAAACAAGATATTTTTTACCTTGAAGATAATATAAGAATATCCTTTAATGTCATTAAAATATCTCTTTTTATATGAGAAGCACAAAACCTTGCTGGAAATTTACTATAAATGTAATATCAGGTTTGGGTGAAGTTTGCGAGAAAAATGAATATTCACATAGTACTCAAATAAGGGACTCTTAGTACAAGAATTTCTTAAAGTATTTTTTTTTAGGTGCCACTACAAAAATCCTGTGATATAGCGATGAATATTACCGACGGAAGTATTCCGTCGTTGATTGCCGATGGAATTGCGACGGCATTCCGTCGATAGAGACCATATATATTTTAACCAAATTCATGCGAGAACACGATAGAAATTATGTCAATGATTACCGACGGACATTTATCCATCGGCAAAAATGTTGTTCTGATGGATAAGCTGTCAGAATTCCGTTGGTATATATTCACGATGGAATTTTCTGTCGACAACTACGAACAAAACAATGTCGCTTTTATTTCTGCAATTTAGCACCCATAAACGATGTCATTTTGGACTTATATTACCGATGGAAGTTCCGTCGGTAACTCATTGGTTAAGAAAACGACACTGTTTTCTATTTAGTTAAATGATGGAATTCCCGATGGAAATCATGATATTGATTTACCGATGACATTTTCGTCAGTAATTCTGCCGGAAGAACCTAAATTTAGGTTATTCTTTTAGGAAAACCTGTTTTTTGATGATTTTTATCCAATAAACTTAATTTTTTTTACTGTTATATTGTATAAATAATGATGATATATACCATTATATGGTTAAATTATATAATTCTAGTTATCAACATTTGATTTCACATATGTGAGTATATATTCGAACACAAATATTTATATCTCATTGCTTGATTTAATAAGTTGGTTGAAGTTGATTTAATGGAACTTAATTATAAAATTGAATTATTCATGTAAGATTGTAAATATAGTTGAAAAAATGCTATTGGAAGAAATGTGACAAAAAAAATCTCACAAAAAAGGGTTGAAATGCAACGAGAACATTACCAATGGAAATTTCATTGGTAATGATGTTGGAAAACTGAGAATACGACGTCGTATTAGGTATTAAAAAATCATTTACCGATGAAACTTAAAGTTCGTCGGTAATATTTGAACAAAACGTCATCGTTACCCCCTCCCAAAATGCGCATAAGTAAAAACAACGTTGTATAAACCAACATCGGCAAAAAACGACGTCGTATTTGGTAGATTTATTGATGGAATTTACCGACGGAAATTCCATCGGTAAATAGCGTTAATATGCTAGGTCTTCTTCTCTCTCTTCTCTCCCCCACCCCGCCACCCCACCGCTTTGCCCCCGCTTTGGCCGCCGCCACCCCTCCATCGTCCCACCGCCGCAGCCGTCCCGCCTCTCTCTTTCTCTACTCGTCCTAGCCACCGCCCCACCCCCACCGCAGTTCCCCTACCGCCCCGCCCTTGCCGTCATTGGTCCATCGCCCCCCATCAAACTATTATATTTTGCATGTGAGTTATGTTTTCATTAGATTAGTACAAACAATATAGTTATGATATGAATGTATAAGTTGAAAATTCTATTAGAATTGGGGATTGTTGAATGCTTTTAGTATTGTTGAATTGGACAGTGTTGAATGTTTTTGTTGGAATTACCCATTGATGATTGTTGAATGTTGATAGATAGTTGAAGTGTTTAATGTTGATAGATTGTCTAAAAATGTTGAGAATTGCATGCTGATTTTATGTAGAGATGTATTAAGTGAGAACTTGGGATTTTATGCATGTCGAATTGCTCCCGAAATTTCTTTAAAATTTCCTGAATTTACTATTATTATTGTTTTTTATTGTTTTATATTAGTTCTTTAATTTATTTTATTAGTTCTTTAATATACTTATCATGAATAATGTCGGTCTCTATGTAATTAATAATTGTTTTTCTTCTTGATGAATAACTGATTACAGAAGTAGGGATATATGTATTGATATATGAGTATGATTTAGAGTTTATGTAAATGTTATTGGTTTTAGGTAAAATGGTTAGAAAAAAAAGTAAATTGGATGAATTCTATAGTAATCAGTATAACAAGTTGAAAAGGAAGAAGAATGAAGGAAGTGATGACAATGTTACGAAAAGGATCCCTTTTATAAATTAGAATCATCAACATTTCTAAAAGACTTCCTTTTCGTGACATTGCCATCACTTTCCTCATTTTTCTTTTCAACTTAGTGTACTAATTACTATAAAATTCATCTCATTTACTTCTTTTTCTAACCACTTTACCTACAACCAGTCATTTACTTAAATTGTAGATATGTTTATAAATGTCTTACATAATTTTTACTTAAACGCTTATTATACACACAAAAAATTTAGTTACACCTTTATCAGACATGTGTGAACAATTGCATTTTGAGAATATATAAATGAAACTTTAACTAAAATTTATTTTCAACAGCCCATATGAACTCAAAAAATACAATGTTGTTGAATCGTCAATGGATGTACAATAGAGTTACCAACGGATATATCAATCAAGAATTCTATAATGGTCTTGAGGACTTCATCAAATTTGCAACTTCAAAACATATGTGGATGAATGAAGAAAAAATTAGGTGTCCATGTGATAAGAAAAAATGCTAGAGAAAGATATTTCTTATGCTAACTGAAGTGAGATATCATCTTTGTAGATATGGATTTCAACCTAATTATGAAAATTAGATCTTCCATGGTGAAGAAAAAAATGTGTTTGAAAGTGTTCATATTCCGTAGGCCCAAACTGAGAATATTGCACTGTGGAATGATGATGCACGAACGGAATACCATACCATGATGATGGATACGGCAAGTTCGTCAATTAATTACAACCACCAAGAAGAGGAACCTCCTAATCCTGAAGCGCAAAACTTTTAGACTATCTTCATCAACAACCTCCCACAACCCAACATCACAATAAATTATTAATTTTTCTCTCATCCACATATACAACCTACGACCCAACCCAATTCCAAATTTTTTATACTTTATCAACAACCTAATACAACTCAATTTTTTAATAAAATATTATTTCTCTGTCATCTACAAACACAATATAAAATAATTTTTTCTCATAGATTAAATAATCGAAAAACCCAAAATATTTAAAAATAAATAATTTTTGAATTTTTTAATTATATTTAAAAATATAATAATTGCATAGATTAAAATATTTTTTGATATAATTTTTTTATAATAAGGAAACTATTTTTTCTCATACACTTAGAATAACAACAAACTCAATAACTAAATTAAACTCACAATAGTTGGAATAAAAAACCGAAAAAAATGCATGAAATATGAAATTACAAACATAGAACTATATAAGATACAAATTATATATTTAATTATCATTGCCGAATTTTTGCCATATATGCTCAATCAAGTTGTTTTTCAGAGCGTTATGAGCCTCTCTATTGTGAAGTTGTTCTCTGTTACACATATAAGTGGAGATGTTTGCAATGCGTTCGGTAGAGTATTGAAAATGTTGATCATCATCATCTTCTTCTTGTAATCTATTTCTGATTTCCTGTTGGTTTATGAGTTTTTTTTCCTCAAACACCCATGAAGGGTGGGGGATTAAGGAAGCATCCCCTGACCTATATATAAAACATCAAACAAATACATCATCCAAGATTACATCAAATCAAACTAACACTTCCCTAACATAATATAGGGAAGGTAGCAAAACAAAACACAACCTAAGCATAGACCAAGTAAAAATAAAGAAAAAACAATCAAGCTCTGGTTTCACGGAATCTGAAATTCGGGTACCCAATCTGATCCATCCTGACAAGCGCCAAACAAGGCAGAGGCACCGAATGCCTATCAAGAACCTGCAAGCCCGGGCCTGTCATCCTTAACCGAGCCAGAAGATCTTCTGGCCGATTACCCTCTCGAAAGATGTGGGTAATCCTGGACTGTATCTGAGATATAAAATCACGGATCCTGATTAAATCATGTTGGATCTGCCAAGGTCCCGATTGGTTGGACTGTAGGAGAGAAACCACAACAACTGCATCCAACTCCAACCAAACAGGACGATCAAACTGTCGAGCCAGAAGTAAACCCTGCATGACAGCCTGAATCTCCGCATCGAAGCTAGATGAGGCCTGTAACGGAGTGTGAAAGGCTAAGAGCAAGCCTCCATGGTGATCCTTAACGAGTCCACCCCCGCTGCTGCACCTGTCAACCTATCAAACGAACCGTCCGTGTTCAGCTTTATCCATGGTGTCGGAGGAATGAGCCATCTAACCGGTCTCGAGATGAGCTGTAGAGGGACGACCGCCGATATGGGCATGAAATCAGTCGTCGGGTATAAGCCACGCCAATGGATGGGAAGAAGCTTCTTCGCCGTGATAAGAAGAAACAAATGATGCTCAACCTGCCAAATCACATGAGAAGCTCGAAAAGAAACATCACGATGTTTGTGATTGTTCCTCTCCGTTTAAGTAAACCAGAAGATCAAGCAAGGAACAATAAAGTAGATATGTGGAGTGTGTGCATGTGGGATCACCCGTCTCCAGAAGCTCATGACCTGTGATATATCAGAGGTGCCAAGTAGTGTGCAGTGAAACCATGCAGCAAAATGATTCCTAACAGATCGTACAACGTCAATCAAGAGAAAAAGGTGAGAAAGAGACTCAACCTGAGAGGACAACCTAGAACAACAAAAACATCTAGAAGCAATAGAAATACCTCGAGACTGAAGTTTTGTGTCTACAGGAAGCCTATTACGAAGAAAACGCCATAGAAAGACCGACATGGTAGGGGTCAAGAAAGGGGACCAAAAGACTCTAAAGAGGGGCCGATTTTGTTTTCTCGCTCGAACAGATTCCCAAGCAGAAGCCAACAAAAAATCCCTATATGAAATCAGTTTCCAACACATGACATCCTCCCTCTCCGGCATCAGAGGCACCCTAGCCATCTCCTCTATCAACTCCTCAGATAAACCCTATATCATTCACCAACATCCCACAGTGTCTCTCCAAATCCCACTAACGATCCTGCCACATTGTGTTGACACAGTGATGCCCCAACTAAGTACCCGGAAACAAAGATCCCAACGGCTAGTGACCAACCCAAGTATCATCCCCAAAACATATACATGGATGGATCAAGAACCTACACATAATAAAGCGGGAGAGTGGACAAAGTACTTCGTATCAGAGCCAGCCGACCACCATGAGAGAGATGAAGATGAGCCCAACCATGTACACAATCCATCATACCCTGCTTCAGCCTCAGAAAGAAATCCCCTTTCAGGAACCCCTTATCTATAGGGATCCCTAAATATACAAACGGCAGCGATCCAAGCTGAAATCCCGTGAGTGTCTGAACCCTCGGAGCCCACTCTTCAACAAACTGATGAGATAAGAAAAAATTACTCTTCGAAATGCTCACCATTTATCCCATTGCCAGCAAGTAATGCTCCAGAAAATGCATGAGCGAGATGAGCCCATCCTCGATAGCTTGAGTGAAAATGATGATATCATCTGCATAAGACAAGTGAGTGACAGGAAAACCTCTATGAGTCTGATAGATCATGTCCGACCTATCTCCAATCAACAAATCCAACCCCCTTGATAAATAATATGCCACCAGAACAAAAAACGAAGGAGAATGGGGATCACTCTACCTCAAGCCTCTAGTCGAAGGAAAGAAACCCGACGGACTCCCATTGACCAAAACTAATAAGAAACAATGCTCAACACATAAACCGATCATGTCAATCCATCTCACCGAAAACCCCATACGAAACAGAGCCAAACGTAAAAAAGGCCAATGTACCCGATCATATGCCTTTGCCATGTCAAGCTTGGCTGCCAAATTCGGTACTCCACCTGGCATGTTCAAATCATGTACCAGCTCCTGAGCCAACAAAATGTTATCACTAATAACCCCACCCTACGTAAACCCACTCTGATTCTGAGACACCAACAAAGGAAGAATAGGTGCAAGCCGATTATTCAAGATTTTGGAGATGATTTTATTCGTCATATTGCACAAACTGATAGGCCGATACTCCGCCCAAGACACAGGGTGTGCCTTCTTAGGTAATTGCATTATCGTTGTCGCCGTGAAGCTCCTCGGCATTGGATTATCTGAGAAGAAGTCCCAAACTGCCGCCTGCACATCTAACTCCACAATCTCCCAACATTGCTGAAAAATAAAGAGGAGAATCCATCTGGCCCAGTACACTATTCGGATCAATCCCGAATCTCCTGAACAGAAGACAGATCACATACCCTAGAGGTGTCAACTGAAGACGAGATAGATGAAAATAAATCATCCTGCGGTGTAGCTAAGAACTCAGTGTCAGATAACAGAAGATGCTGAAAGAATGTCGTTGCGGATACACGAAGAGCTTTCGGATCATAGATGGTCTGTCCATCCACATCAATGGAGTGAACTCGGGTTCTCACACGTTTCTGCTTCACCAATCCGTGGAAGAACTTAGTATTACGCTCTCCCTCCACCACCCATCGAACTACTGCTTTCTGTCGCCAAAAATCCTCATCTATAGCGGAAGCACGAATATAAGCCGTTCTACACCGATTAAGCTCCATGGAATTCTGGGGGGACGGATCAGCATGATACAAATCCTGAACATGAGCCGCAGCCTCACCAGCACTCCGGACCTTATCAAAAATATTACAAAAAATATTCCAGTTCCACCATTTTAACTGACGTTTGACAACTAGCATCTTCAAATGTAGGTTACTCATACCATACACTTCAGAATTAAAATCCCAAGCTGTTCGAACCTCATCCAAAAACCTCATCCAGAAACCTATGATGTCGGACCCATATATTCTAAAACCGAAATGATGCTCGAGTTGTTATGTCAGAAAAAGAGCACCGAACTAGAATGAGAGAGTGATCAGATGTAATACGAGGTAGATGGCACACATTGGAGATTGGAACCACAGAATTCCAAGACTCATTATATAAAACTCTATCCAAGCGCTCTTGAAGGCCCTGTCGGCCTCATGTAAAATCAGATCCTTCATACCCTGCATCCATTAAAGCACAATCCATAATAGCCTACCCAAACTCGAAGATCTCGTTGGAACGATCTACAGAGCTCCCCATGCGTTCATGATCATGTAAAAAGATGTTAAAATCCCCTCCTATAATCCACGGATAATCCTTAACCTCCTGGGCAATACGTCTCATATCATCCCAAAGCACCCTCCGACCCACTCTATCACACTTAGCATATACAAATGACATGTAAATAGGCTATAGAAAAATTGCTGCAACCACTCTTATATGAAGAAGCTGATCCGAATCAAAGAGAATCTCGAACTGAAATCCAACTGCTAAAAAAACCCAAATTTTGTTTGTTCGATTGGCCACCCCGGTTGCCAACCCAAAACATCATTGGAAAAAAGGAAAATCAGCAAGTACCATCGGTTCCAAAATTCCCATAACCGATGATTTATGCTCCCGAATCAAATTGTGCAACTGTCTCTGAGAGGCTCTATTACCCAAGCCCCGTACATTCCACAAAAGAAATGAGAAATCCATATTCAAAGAGGAGAGGACTCAGAGGACTTACCTCCTATCTTTTGAGAACTCTCAATCCCCGTACCAACAGTATGCTGATTGTTGCTACGATCATGAGACTGCTGAAGAAGCACTATGGAGCCTGAAGGGTAATGAGCAGCCACCGGTTGCGGATATGAAACTCCATTTGAGTCCACAAGTATCAAATCTGATGACTTATCTCCCTCCTCATCCATAAAATCAGATTGCATATGCTCCGATGAATGAGCATCAGCCATCGAGATATCGAACAGTGAATTCAAAATTAAGAAAATTGAAGACGAGGGAGAATGATGACAAACCTGATTAGATTCCTTCACATCACCTGCAAGAATCATCTGTCGGTCAATTTGTTAGTGGATATCATCACCTGAATCTGCCTTGATCGATACTGGACACTTTGGGTTGTTTGTGTGACATTTTGGGCTTAGAGGAATCTACCTTAAGCCTAATGAGCTTCTTAGTTGCTGGATGAACAAAAGGGGGTTTAGATCTTGGATGTGTCTTGGACGGTTTAGACAATTTGAGCTTAGTGGGCCTTGAAGTTGGTTTAGACATGGTTTACCCTGAAGTTGGCCTTGAAGTTGGTTTATAAGTTTATCCATAATAAATTCCATCGGATCATAATAATTTTGATGTGTCTCGTTCATCCTCTACTATCATATTATGCATGATGATACAAGTCATCATAATTTTTCCCATCAAAAGTTTGTCCTAAACTAGACATAGGCGTCGAAGAAATATGAAATGAGCTTGTAGAACTCCAAATGCTCGTTCAACATCTTTTCTAACAACCTCTTGGTGTTGAGCGAACAACTTATGCTTTCGGAGTTATGGTGCAGAAATTGACTTGACAAACACAGCCCATGAAGATATATGCCATCAGTGAGATAATATGCCCTATCATTTTCACGGCTATTCACGATGTAACTAACCTTTGGTGCTCAACCTCCCAATACACCATTAAAAACTGGAGAACGGTGGAGTACATTAATATCATTGCACCTACCTGACGTTCCAAAGAATGCATGCCATAACCATAAGTCATAAGATGCAACCGCTTCTAAAATGATTATTGGCTTGCCATTTCTTCCTACATATTGCCCAGCCCATGTTGTAGGACAATTTTTCCATTCCCAATGCATGCAGTCAATACTACCTATCACGCCCGGGAACCCACGTTGTTCCCCGACGTAGAGTAATCTAATCAAATCTTGTTCATTAGGCCTTCTAAGGTACTTTTCACCAAAACAAGAAATGACACCATCTACGAAATTCATGAGAGCTTACCTAGTCACAGTTCCACTCATTCACAAGTATTCATCAACGGCATCAGTTGATGTACCATATGCCAACACCCTCATTACTCCAGTACATTTCTGTAAAGCTGAAAGCCCTTGTCTACCTGTGGCATCTGGTCTTTGTTGAAAATATTCATCATTGGAAGACAGCCTCCACAATATGAAGAAACAATGATTTTTTCATGTGAAACCTAGGTCGAAAGATTTCAGGAGCATATGTCGGTCTATTGACAAAATAATCATTCATCAGACGCTCCTCACCAATCTCACGTTCTCTATCACAATACCGTCTTCTGGCTCTAGGAGTGTGATCTTCCGCAATCATATTATGACTATTTAAGATAACATCCTCGATTATCTGATCAATTTGATGATTTTTTTGAATAACTCGATTCTCCCATTCATCAAGTTCGGTGAAATGGAAAGAACTAGAACTTGAATCTGAATCTACATATGAGTTTTCATTGGAAGACATTTTTGAAGTGGAATTGGTAAAACTATGAGATACGATTTATACTTTAATATAACTAAAGAGTGAAGATAAAAATTTAGGTGTATGTATAAAATGGATTCAACAAGGATATAGAGGAAAATGAGAGACTATAGCATGTGAAAGCTATAATGCTACATGTTCAATCTTATGAGACAAGAGCATATGAAAGCTAGCATAAAGTGTGATAGAGACAAGAGTATGTGAAAGCTAGTACATTAAGAGACAAGAGCATGTAAAAGTAAGTGGGATACATATTCAATAATTCATGTGGGCAATGCATGTGGAAGCTATAATTACTTTTGGGAGCTAGTAGATTAAAAGACAAGAGCATGTGACACCAAGAGAAAAAGTGGTCTTCATTTGCTTTGTAGGTCCGAATATGAATTTATGGGCTTCATAAGAATATGAACTTATATTAGAAACAAATGCATGTGAAAGTTCTGAAAAATGTAGAAATGAATTTAATTATAGAATAGACAACTCAATCGTATAATGAAACTTACTTTTTAGAATTACATGAAATTAACTAAACAAACACAAATTAAAATGCATAAAAGATAATAACTAAAATGAGATAAACTAAATTACATGAAAATAAAATACAATCACTCTCCAAACATGATCTTCATTAGATTGTGTTTCATCTCTTCATCTGCTGGGGATAAGTGGTCTTTTGCCAACAATGTATTCAACATAAGTTTTTTCGTCTTCATTTGATTCATTTGTAACTTTCTATCCTCCAAGTTAATTCTAGCGTTTCCCAATTTGTTCATTACTTCAAATTCGTTTTCTCTAGTAAGTCTCAATGCATGAATTTTAGCTGCAACTTCATAAGTAGTAGAAGATTCTGAGGTCTTAACTTTTCTTTTCTTTTTCGTCTTGTCTCTACCTGTAGGACGAGCAATGGTTGAGCATCCAGTACTTGGAGTTTCTGGATTGGAGGGGATAGAATATTCACCTTCTTCACTAGTCTTGGTTCTTTTTGAGCTCCCACAACTTTCTTCATTACCCTCCTCATCTTCAGGACAGAAACATGTTGAATCATGATCTAATTTTAATTCCCACTTGGGATGTTTACACATTACTTCATTAAATACAATTAAATCTTGAAACCTGTTGCCACCTGCTTCAAAATTTGTATGAGCTTCTTTCTCAACATCTTTCTGGCTCATTCCACTTCTTTTTCGACCATTTGCTTCATTGCAAGCTGCAAGCCACTTGTTTCCATTTTCATTAAGTCGTTTGAAACGACCTTTGAGTGAATACACATTTCTTTCTTTGATATCCTTAGGATTTTCTGCTCGAACTTCAAGAAACATTATATTCACTAGTCCCCAAATAGAGGCAACTTTTTAATTTTTTCCATGCACTCTATCTTCACTGATGAAACACCAAGATGATATGGGAGCAACATCTTCTTTCACATTCCAACTAACTTTTTGAGAGATGTTTGTTTGTTGAACATTTTGGAAGAAATTTCGGGAGATATTTTGTGATGGTTGAACTTGTTCGGTGATAGGAATTTGGTTGAGATTTGGAGAAAACTAAGAGTTCTGATGATATTGAGAGTTTTGGTAATCTTCAGAATTCATAAAATTTTCAAAGTTTGGAAAATTTTGGAAGTAAAATAATTTGGATTGTTTGGATCCATAATAACAAATGATAGAAATTATGTGAGAAAAGAGAGAATATCAAAATTTAAAAAAAGATAGAATTTGAGATTGAGAGAAAATAGGAAACTTCAAATTTATGATTCAAAATATGTCAATATTAGACTCTATTTATAGACAAAAAAAGGAATTTTGACAATTTTTAAAAAATAAATTAAACACAAATTATATCATTTATCAACAATCTAAATTATATCCATAAAAACTTAATTCAACCAATGATGTGTTGACACTTGGCATAAAGAGATTGAATGACTTGGTTGTGATTTAGGTTGGTTGACCAATCCCTTAATTTGTGGGTTGTGTCTTTTAATTTTTTTTAATTTCGTTTGTCTTCTTCCCACGACCCAACCAATTGGTTGTTGATGAACTTAGCCTTATAACATATCGGATGTCGCCAATCAAGAGTTATGGCCCGAATATATGAAACATTCTCAGTTGTCTGTTGTAGCGCGTCTAATGTTATTGAAAGCCGAAAATCATATGTCTGAAAAGTTGTATGATGGGATAACTCAATGTTGGGCAAGACCCTACCAGAAGATCACACGACAACCACAAGTTTCTATGAAAGCAAAAAACTTTTGCAAGGAATGGGTTTACCATGTCATAAAATAGATTGTTGTGTAAACAATTGCATGATATATTGGGGTGAAGATACCGATAATGTGAGTTGCAAGTGTTGTGGACAATATAGATATAAAGAGCATAACAACAGAACAACTTCTCGTAAAAAAAGCTTGTTGCTCAAAAGAAGATGTATACTTTCCTTTAACTCCTCGACTATAAAGGTTATATACATCTAATGCTACAACTAGTGACATGACATGACATGTCCAATCAGTGGATGTTGGTGTGATGCGACATCCTTGTGACTCTTTGGATTGGAAATTGTCACGCCCCAAAATCTTTTAGTCAAAAATATCAGAGTTTTACTTACGGGCGTGAAGAAAGAAGGGGAAAAAGACGTGCATGAAATAAAATAGAAACATTTGAAAATAGAAAGGAGACGATTTTAGAAATATAAAACCCTCGGCGTCTAGCCGAAATAAAACCATTTTACATAGCAGCGGAAAAATATCAGGATCCTTTACAAAGAAGAAGAACAGTTTTCTTTTACAATCGGGCAACATATCTTTAAAAAGGTAAAACCGGTAGATGGACTCGGCTGATAGGGCACCCCTCTCTCTACGCGTCAAGATTCTATTCTTCTCCTGTAGTGTGAGTACAGGTGGGGGGTGAGTGCGTTGAATTCACTCGTGGAATTAATCACCAAGTTTTTAATATTATTAAGCAGATACATAGATTCACCATATATAATAGCTCAGCAATGAGACACAGCACATATAATGCATTGCACATAAAATACGGACACATAACTCTAAGAGTACTCATCTAACATATGATGCTTTTATGGGCCACCAATCCATTGGTGCTTTTTACGGGCCACCAGTCCATCCAGAACGAGATCATAGACCTCCGTTCCGTTGGTGCTTTTTATGGGCCACCAGTCCATCCCAGAACGAGATCATGGACCTCCGTTCTGTTAGTGCTTTTTACGGGCCACCAGTCCATCCCTAACGTATGGTGCTTTTATGGGCCACCAGTCCATCTTAACATATGGTGCTTTTATGGACCACCAGTCCATCTTAACATATGGTTTTGGACTTCCGTCCACATATATCATATTCATATTGTATGCATGTACATAGTAATCATAGCAAATAATCACAGCACGTAGAGTTCAACAGTTCATATATCAAATATGGAAAACATTAAACAAATAGACTTATTAGGGTTCAGAAGTTACCCCCACCTTGTTCGGTGGTTACCACGTGAGTAGCTAGAACCGAAAGTCTGACAACCTAACACCTCAAAGCTCAGTCCAACAAGTAGCCTACATAAGTTATATCGTTTTTTAGATCCTTAACAACGTATAATTAAAGCTATAAAGGTTCCCGGTGAAAGAACGTTCGTTAACAATATGATGGATCGAAAATACGGCATCACGTGTGCCGGGGCACGCGAGCACCCGGCGTTGGGCGAAAAAGAATCCCGACGGCTCGCGCATCTCCCGGCAGCTGTCGAGTTTCCTCAGCCACCCGGTCCCCGTCGCCGCGCGCGCTAGATCCCTGGCACGCACGCCCGTCTCCCGGAGCCTGCACAACGTGCACACTCGGCTCCCGACCCGACGCACACCCCGACGCGCACACCCGGCATCCGACCTGACGCACACCCCGACGCGCACACCCCGACGCGCACCACGATACCCGACCCGACGCACACCCCGACGCGCACCCCCGACATCCGACCCGACACACACCCCGACGCGCATCCCCGACACCCGACCCGACGCACATCCCGACACGCACCCCCGGCACCCGACCCGACGCACACCCCGACCCGACCCGACGCACACCACCACCAGCTCCATTGCTGGCCAGCGACGGCGGAAAATAAAAACATTAAGTAAAAGAAAAGAAAGAGAACTTACGTGTTCGCGTCGCTCAGGTCATTGACTTTGAAAACGTATAAGTTTTGAAAATTATGATCCCCTATTTATAGATTTTGGAAATTGTCTTTTTACCGTTGAAAAGTTACCATTTATCAAAAATATCTTAATTTACCTTTTATTAAAATATTATTTTTATTTTTACCTTTTATCAAAATTTTACCCTTTCCTTCGTCAGTTGAGCTACAGGTCTCCGATTGACCTCTAGTTTGTTTCTATTTTCTCGTATTTCCGATACGAATCTCTTGGTAAAATCGTATTCTAAGTTCCATGTCATGAAAAATATACCCATCTAAAACCGGCGTTAACCAAGTATCTGAAACGTACGTACTAAATTAAACAGTCAAAACACACGCACATAATTATTAAGTCAGGGTTCAAATATTTAATTATTCAATTATGCTCATTTTGATCCGGGGTGCTACATCCCTTACCCCTTAAAATAATTTTGTCCTCGAAATTGAGCGCGTACTTAAGAAAGATAAACAAACGTATACCTAGGAACGGTATGTTGTGGTATTTTCTCAAAATCTCATCCTCTAATTCCCAGGTTGCCTCTTCCTTTCCGTGACGGCTCCACTGGACCTTCACTATAGCCATCTCTCGGTTCCTAAGTTGTCGTTTCTTTTTGTCCAAGATGGCTATCGAGACTTCCTCATATGTTAGATCCTTCTCCAATGCGATGCCTTCTCGATCGATTATATGATTTGGATCAAAAATATATTTCCGTAATATAGACACATGGAAGACATTGTGCACCCTAGCAAAGTCCGATGGTAGAGCTAGTCGGTACGCGACCTCCCCAACTTGATCCAAGATTTCGAACGGTCCCACGTACCTTGGTTTCAGCTTTCCCTTCTTTCCAAAATGGTGAACTCCTTTAGAGACATGTTCATGTATTTCTTGATCACCGACACTTCCTCGATAGTAGTCGGTTCTCTCTCGGAGTTCTCCATGTTGACCAACCAAGCTTCGCAATTCCTTTTGATAAGCATCTCGGTTGTCTTCATGGCCGGTATAATCCTTGAGTTGTCTTTAACTCGTGTTCCATGGACCTTGAACTCCGGTCCTCCCGATGCTTGCAAGACGATCTCTCTTGCACGACACTTGATTACCGCGTGATTGGGCTCTAGCCAGTCCATCCTTGAGATTATGTCAAAATCTTTTATCTCCAATACGTGGAGATCAGCTAGAAGGGTCTTATTCTCAAAAGCAATCTTCAGGTAACGGTATAAGTGTTTTGTTTTCACCGTCTTCCCTGACGGGATGCTAACCTCTAGGGTTTTAGCGACTATCCTACCGTCTTCATACTTCAACAAATCCGTCATCATATCAGCACTATAGGTAAAGAAATTAAACACGAAATGCGAGGAGAGAAGAAAATGTAGATTCCATTGATTAGCAAAAGTCGAACTGGTATCTTATACGTATGAGCAAAAGATGGGTTGCTTGTACATTATACAAAAGGTTTATGTACACTACTACAAGGTGGTAAAGCCTCTACATATCCTTTTACATATATAATACTAAAGGTTCATTGTTCGTAGCCTATCTCTTAATATCCTCTATATGGGTGAGAGCAAAAGCCCAAACCTAGCTTGCCCCTGGCCTTAGCCTCTGTGCTGCAGCTACTTGATTCTTGAACTTCTGGTAGTCGCGCGCTATATGTCCCGGTTCTCCACACTTATAGCAATTTCGAGTTCCATGAAGGCAGGGTCCCGCATGCGACTTCCCACATTTGGGACATGTGTTTGTTGGCCTAGCAGTAGGTAGAAGCGGTGTATCGTTATTCCTTGGAAATTTGTTTTTATTAAAGCTCTGGCTTGGTTCGGTCCACTTCCTCTTCTCGATTATCTCATCAACCTCCTTGAGTGGTAAAACGTCCAAGTGCAGACAAGAGGAGATCTCTTGAGCTCTCTCCATAACGTTAGCATAGGTCATTGTCCCCTGCCCAGCCAAGATAGATCCAATCTCTGGACAAAGCCCCTTTCTAAATCGTCGGGCCTTTTTGTCATCAGTGTCAACCAGGTGAGTGGCATATCTGCTCAGATGGTTAAACCTTCGCTCGTACTTTCCTACCGTCGCGGTTCCTTGACGGAGATGTAGAAACTCTGTTTCCTTTTTATCTTGGTAAGATTGAGGGATGAAGTGATAAGAAACTACTTCCTTAAACTCCTCCCAAGTCATTCCCTATCTTTGAGCTGGCAGCAGAGTTCTTCCATACGAGTCCCACCAGTGACTCGCTTCGTCTGTGAGCTGGAAAATTGCACAAGAGACCTTCTGTTCCTGGGTACACGTCAGATGTCCAAACAACCGGTCGAGTGACCTTAGCCACTCTTCCGCGTCTGTCGGTTCCCCTTTCCCGTCAAAAGTCGGCGGGTTAAATCGCCGGAACTGTTCATAGATGAGATTCGGATCGGTTCTTGCCGGCGGGGGTATGGCTCGAGTTACCTCGAAGTGTTATGCCAGTCCCCGTAGAACAGATATCAAATCTCCCATGCTTGCATCTACTTCCCGTTCTGGTTGATTGACCGTTGGTGTTTGCTTTCTTCGGGGTCGTCCTTTAGGCATAATTCTTAAAAGCGACAAACGAAAACTAACTTCTTATCATCTACCCCATATAACTCAACAATACATATCACAACAGATTAATAAATAACAGATATCATGGTACCGATAAACGTTACTCCATAAATCATATAATATTCTCAATAGATTCTCTGTCATTCATTTATGAACACTTCATAATTTTGTCATGTAGGATAACGTATATCCAACTTGCATATACCCACCAGAAAAGTACATCATAAGCAATACATCTTGAAACATATCACTGACATCCTCACATGGTCCCCCTAGACCTCATGCATCTAAAGCGATCTTACATATCGTAACCACGAACTGTGAAAACCCACTAATTAGCACACTTGTTGTAAACAAGGGCCCATGGTAGTTTCAACTATCAGTCACACAACATCAACTCCCGCGAACGGCCATACTCGCACACTAGCTCACGCTGCTGCAGTCAGCGGCTTTGTGGCGGTGACTCAAAGGAGTGTGTCGATTGTAGTGACATCCAGAGGTTTTTAAAAGATCTTTTTATCGTGGCACAATATCCTTAACACTTCATCAAACCTAAACCGCATGTATCATGCAAACAAGATAACATATAACAGATGAACACTCTTCATATATAGTCCATTTTCAGAGAGAGATACTCATAGAGAGAGGATGGTGCTTATCCATTTTTTTCGAAAAAAATTTCTCATTTTCAAAACACACATTTTTTTTTTCGTTTTCACTTTATCAAACAAGTTCGAGCAAAGTCCTACAAAGGGTAGAACTAGGCTCTGATACCATCTGTCACACCCCAAAATCTTTTAGTAAAAAATATCAGAGTTTTACTTGCGGGCGTGAAGAAAGAAGGGGAAAAAGACGTGCATGAAATAAAATAGAAACATTTGAAAATAGAAAGGAGACGATTTTACAAATACAAAACCCTCGGCGTCTAGCCGAAATAAAACCATTTTACATAGCAGCGGAAAAACATCAGGATCCTTTACAAAGAAGAAGAACAATTTTCTTTTACAATCGGGCAACATATCTTTAAAAAGGTAAAACCGGAAGATAGACTCGGCTGATAGGGCACCCCTCTCTCTACGCGTCAAGATTCTATTCTTCTCCTGTAGTGTGAGTACAGGTGGGGGGTGAGTGCGTTGAATTCACTCGTGGAATTAATCACCAAGTTTTTAATATTATTAAGCAGATACATAGATTCACCATATATAATAGCTCAGCAATGAGACACAGCACATATAATGCATTGCACATAAAATACGGACACATAACTCTAAGAGTACTCATCTAACATATGATGCTTTTATGGGCCACCAGTCCATTGGTGCTTTTTACGGGCCACCAGTCCATCCAGAACGAGATCATAGACCTCCGTTCCGTTAGTGCTTTTTACGGGCCACCAGTCCATCCCAGAACGAGATCATGGACCTCCGTTCTGTTAGTGCTTGCCACCAGTCCATCCCTAACGTATGGTGCTTTTATGGGCCACCAGTCCATCTTAACATATGGTGCTTTTATGGGCCACCAGTCCATCTTAACATATGGTTTTGGACTTCCGTCCACATATATCATATTCATATTGTATGCATGTACATAGTAATCATAGCAAATAATCACAGCACGTAGATTCAACAGTTCATATATCAAATATGGAAAACATTAAACAAATAGACTTATTAGGGTTCAGAAGTTACCCCCACCTTGTTCGGTGGTTACCATGTGAGTAGCTAGAACCGAAAGTCTGACAACCCAACACCTCAAAGCTCAGTCCAACAAGTAGCCTACATAAGTTACATCGTTTCTTAGATTCTTAACAATGTATAATTAAAGCTATAAAGGTTCCCGACGAAAGAACGTTCGTTAACGATACGATGGATCGAAAATACGGCATCACGTGTGCCGGGGCACGCGAGCACCCGGCGTCGGGTGAAAAAGAATCCTGACGGCTCGCGCATCTCCCGGCAGCTGTCGAGTTTCCTCAGCCACCCGATCCCCATCGCCGCGCGCGCTAAATCCCCAGCACGCGCGCCCATCTCCCGGCGCCCGCACAGCGTGTACACCCGGCTCCCGACCCGACGCACACCCCGACGCGCACACCCGGCATCCGACCCGACGCACATCCCGGTGCGCACACCCCGACGCGCACTCCGACACCCGACCCGACGCACACCCCCAGCATCTGACCCGACACACACCTCGACGCGCATCCCCGGCACCCGACCCGACGCACACCCCGACACGCACCCCCGACACCCGACCCGACGCACACCACCACCAGCTCCACTGCTGGCCAGCGACGGCGGCGCTCTGGCGACGGCGGAAAATAAAAACGTTAAGTAAAAGAAAAGAAAGAGAACTTATGTGTTCGCGTTGCGAGCGTCGCTCAGGTCGTTGACTTTGAAAACATATAAGTTTTGAAAATTATGAGCCCCTATTTATAGATTTTTGAAATTACCTTTTTACCGTTGAAAAGTTACCATTTACCAAAAATATCTTAATTTACCTTTCATTAAAATATTATTTTTATTTTTACCTTTTATCAAAATTTTACCCTTTCCTTCGTCAATTGAGCTACGGGTCTCCGATTGACCTCTAGTTTATTT
This sequence comes from Scutellaria galericulata, assembly GCA_946896805.1. NCBI lineage: Eukaryota > Viridiplantae > Streptophyta > Magnoliopsida > Lamiales > Lamiaceae > Scutellaria > Scutellaria galericulata. Next base: position 14,572,366 of record OX335785.1, read on the forward strand.
CTATTTTCTCGTATTTCCGATACGAATCTCTTGGTAAAATCGTATTCTAGGTTCCATGTCATGAAAAATATACCCATCTAAAACCGGCATTAACCAAGTATCTGAAACGCACGTACTAAATTAAACAGTCAAAACACACACACATAATTATTAAGTCAGGGTTCAAATATTTAATTATTCAATTATGCTCATTTTGATCCGGGGTGCTACAGAAATATTTCAACAATATGTATCCTGATTTTGCCTACAAGGGTAGAAACGTTAGGTTGGGTCTCTGCATTGACAGATTTCAACCATTTGGATAATCTGGACAATAATACTCATCTTGACCGGTGATTGTGATTGTATACAACTTGCCACCTTGGTTATGTATGAAAGAACAATACATGTATCTCACTATGTTGGTACCCGACCTCAGAAATCCAAAAAAGAACGTCTACATGTTTTCCTTCAACCATTGATAGAGGAATTAAATCAATTGTGGTACGTGGGTGTGGACATATATGATGTGTCGAGGATAAAAATATTTCGAATGCGAACAACACTAATATGGACAATCAATGACTTCCATGCATATTTAATGTTGTCTGAGTGGAGCACTGTAGGAAGACTTACTTGTCCATATTGTATGGACAAAACTGATGCATTCACACTTTCCAAGTGTCAAAAATAATCGTGTTTTGACAATCACCGAAAGTTCTTACCGGATGACCACCATTTTCGTCGCAATAAAACTGCATTCACAAATAATAAATTTATTACACAAAAACCGTCCCACATTAAGAGGGGTACAAAATTATCAAAGAGATACAAGAATTGAGATTACTGAAAGTGACTGACAAGGATGCAAATTTAGTGATCAAGAGAATATCTAGTGGTTGGAAGAAAAGAAGCATAGTTTAGGATTTATCTTAATGGAATTCACATTTTATCTGCCACAATTTAGATGTGATGCATATCGAGAAAAATATTTTCGATAATGTCTTCAACACTGTGTTGAATATGAAGGAAAAAATGAAAGACACTTCAAAAGGTAGGAAGAATTAAATGACATATGTTGGTTCCAAGTGGTCAGGGTTCAAAAAGGGGGTGAATGAACCTCTGTATAACAGGTTCCTAATTCACTGATGAATGCAGTAACTTGTCTTGAATTAGTAACCTGGCCAAAGGCTGATTCAGGTTCCTGACTCAGTATCAGATTGCAGCGGAATAAACTTAGATAAACTTTCTGTTTTGCAAATCAGTTTCCTTTTCAAATATGATTTTAGCAAAGTCTTTTCACGGGATGCTTGTGATATGCAGTAAGCAAGATAAGAGCAATACAATAAGTAAATTAAAACAGATAAACACTTATGGTTTATAGTGGTTTGAATGTGGTGTAAGCCTTCTACGTCCACTCTACTCCTTCCCAGAGGAGGAACTTCGTTAGGTCGGTTCGAATTACAAGCCCAACTTTACAAACATCTTCCTAACAAGCTATACCTACAGAATCCCAGATTCTTAGGTCTCAAACCCACACAGGGTACACAATCCCACACAGGCAAGTAGCTTATTTATAGACTACACACTTAACAAGGATATAATCCTCTCAACTAAGTACACCTAAAACAACCTAATGCACACAACACAATGGTTAAAAGGAAAAAAAAAAGTTTTCTTCAACTGGTGCGAAGTAGTCTTGATCTCTGAAAGCTTCAATGCTATGGTAGACTGCTCCTGGAAGGTTGAGTAGTTGAACATGTATAAGCTTGATAAGCTTTGGAATATATGTGAGTTTCCTCTCGACTCTGTTCAGTAATTTCTTCAATTGGCCACACCTTCTATTTATAGATCTTGAGAATATATCCGTTGGGGAAGTATTCGTTGAAGGAGAACACTTTTCCATCTTGAATTGAAGCTTTGATCTCCAAGATCTTCTTTGTGGCCGCATTAAATGCTTCTGAATTGATCCTGACATGTGCATTTAATGCGCCCACCATCTTTGACTTATCATGCAACGGGTAGCTACTCTAGTTTGATAGATAGCTTTACTCTTCTTTGAGTTGTATGGTCTTCATCGTGCTGAGATGAATGTAGCACTTGTCTTCCTGCAAAAGATCCGTTGGCTACTTCCTATCATTTCCTCAGGTTGTTGTAGCTTGAATTCTGTTCGTAAGAACAAAGAGAAGCAGATTTATTCTATACTCGATAAGTACCAATACACAATGGTTTCTGTTAGCTGTTTCCTGTCTACTGCTTCCTGCATGCTTGCTGCTCCATCCAGCTTTCTGTTCGCTTCTTGTTGCTACAGTCCTGTTCTCAGCATCCTACTTACTGCTCCTTCAGCTTACTTCTCATTTCAGCTTACTGCATGCTTCTTTCTTCAGCTTTTATGCATGTTGTTTCCTACAACTTATTGTCTCCTTCTTGCAGCATCCTATCTGCTCCAAATGCAGATACTCTCTTCAGCTTGCTATTTCTTACAGTTTGCTGACTCTTAGAAGATGTGATTCTGTTTCTTCTAAGGTTGGTTTTCCTTGACACTTGGAAAACCATTAGATGATCTTTTAACTTAAATTCATGTAGAGTATGGAAACTAGGTGCTGACATCCCTAAGCAAACTATTTTTGTCTCATTAATATAACTACTGAAATATCCCAACAACATATGTCGTAGACTCGAGCTGAAGAAAAATGTGAGTACCAATAGATTTCCAAAGGCATGCTATACTCTTGACAATGAAAAGAGAAAAACATTGTTCAAATTGATTAAAGAACTAAAGTTCCCCTGATGGTTATGTTTCTAATATGGGAAGATGTGTGGACATGTGAAAACTAAAAATGTTTGGAATGAAGTCGCATGATTGCCACGTATTTATGCAGAGATTACTTCTAATTGTCTTCAGGATATGCTCCCAGATCATGTGTGGAAGCGCATCACTGAGCTCGTTTTGTTCTTCAAATATTTGACTTCTACGTCCATTCGAACCGAAGACATGACCCATCCTAATAGAGAAATTCCAATAATATTGTGCAAACTTGAACATGTGTTTCCACTGAGTTTCTTTGACTCTATGGAACATTTACCGATTCACTTGACATATGAAACAAAGATTACTAGACGAGCCCAATATAGATGGATGTATCCATTTGAATGATATCTCCACATGTTGAAAAACAATGTTAGAAATAAAAAAAGAGTGGAATGATCAATATGTAATGCATATTTGGTACAAGAAGCCACCACATTCTGTTTTTACCACTTTCTAGATCATATTCTGACCAAACATACCAATGTGCCTCTAAATGATGATGCTCGAGATTATTGTTCGGATGATCTTCCTGGTAATTTATCTATATTCAAGTATCCATGTCGAGCACTTGGAAGAGGAGAAAGAAGATTTCTAACTGAATAAGAGCAGCTAGCGGTACATTCATATGTGTTGTTCAATTGTGACGAAGTACAACCATACATTGTGTAAGTGATCACATTATAATTATTAGCATTTCATTTCATTTATGATATAATTCTAAATATATATATATACATGATAATGAATTTATTTTTTCATGTAAAGTATATTCTTCAATGAGATTGCTAGAACGCAACCATATTTGTCGTCGGCCGAAAGCAATGACATATTGGAAGAAAAAAATTGTTGTGGTTCAACACATATGTAAGTTGAGTTTTCAATTTTTACTTACTTTTAGCTAATTAATAATCTAGTTAATTACACTTCAAATATAGGCACGCGATCCATCAAATAATGTTTAAAACAAATTCATCAGAGATCTTGCTCTTGGTCCACTCCGTCATGTAACAGCGTATCATGGTTATTATGTGAATGGATACAGATTTCACACAATTACATATGGTTAATCAAATTCTACCACAAACAGTGATGTACGCATAAAAGGAACTAATAACTGCACAGATGAATCCGATTATCATGAAATATTACAAGATGTGGTTTAGTTAGATTATCCATGTATACCCGAAAAGAGAGTTGTATTGTTCAAGTGTGAATGGTTTGATCCTTTCAACCTGGGCACTAGAACTCATCAAGATTACAAGCTCGTTCGAGTTAACCACAAATGCAGATTCAATAAATATGAACCTTTTGTACTTGCAATTCAAGCTACTCAAGTCTACTACTACACATACCCTACAGAGAAGCGATGAAAAAATGATTGGTGGGGTGTTTGCAAAGTCAGGTGTAGATCAATTGTGAATGTTCCTTCCTCATCTACAAATATTAATGTAAAACAATCTACTGAACCACAATTCCAAGAAGACGAGTTTCAAACCCACTCTTTCGTTTAAATTGATAATGATCCACATAATTTGGTTGATACAAGTGGAGGATTCGAAAAAATCATAATTGATAATGAAGATGACGTTGAAGAAAATGAAGATGAAGACTTGTCGGACGTTAACCTACAATATAAAGAAGACAATGATTCAGAAGTCGAAGCTGAAAATGTATCAAACTATAGTAGTGATGATTGAAACAATGTGTTATTTTTAATATGATTACTTGTATGAAAAAAATATTAATTCGTTCTAATGTTTTTTATTGTTTCATTATTGATTTTTATTTATTCATATATATATATTATTATATTACTCAAAATATAATATTAATATAATATTTTCATAAAATAATCAATAACTAAATCATAAAACATAATTTTGTTGCAGAAAATTAATTTAGAAAAATAAAATAAATTAATATCGAGAGAAATTTTCCATCCGTAAAAAATAGTACAAATTTTTATTTTTTTAATTTATTTTCTAATACCGACGGACACCACATCCATCGGTAAAATATATTATTCTTTTTAAACCTAAGGACAGAATTTTGCGGACAGAACAAAAAAAGTTCCATCGGAAAATAATTATTTTTTCGTAGAATTTCTATATTTTTTTTCATCGAAATTCCACATTTATTTTCAAAGTCCGTCAGTAAAGTCATTGATAAATTACCAACAGACAACTTAATTCGTCGGTAAATTGTTACCGACTAGCATAATTACGATGGAATTTGGCGACGTTTACATAGCGACGGAATTTTCTAATATACCAACGGAAAATTCGGTCGCTAAATCACTCGTGATTTTTGTAGTGTGTAAATCAGTCATTAACCACTTCAAGAGATCAGATAATCATTGATGTGCTGAGTGAGTGAAATTTATCTATATAAAATCTTTCTATTAACCTCTTTTAATTAAGGAGGTTGACTACTGTATAAACATCCTTCTGAAAGATGCTTGATCTATAGATCGAGACAATACTTTGTTTTGCCAACAAGAGTTTTCTTCTTCAAGTTCCATGTGTTCCAATAATATTTATATCATTTGCATAAATTGAGATAGTATAAAACCATTCAACGAGATACTTATGAACATATAATGACACACATCGTTATTTACTTATTTTTTTAATGAGAAATTTACTAAGTCGGTTGTACCACATTCCTGATTTTTTAGGTCATAGAAGAACCTATGTAACTTGTAGGGATGTAAACGAGCCGAGCCAAGCCGAACAGTATTGGGCTCGAGTTCGCCTCGTTTGATATAAGCTCGGGCTCGAGCTCGATTCGAACTTTAAAAATCGGGCTCGAGCTCAGCTCGAAATCAAAAGATTGAGCTCGATATGGGCTCGAGTTCGGCTCGTCAAAAGTTCGATAACAAGGCTCGTTAAAAGATCGAAATGGGCTCAAATATAGGCCCGCTCGAAATGGGGGCTCGAATACAGGCTCGATAAAGGCTCATCAAAAGTTTGAAATGGGCTCGAATACAGGCTCGATAGTTCAAGCTTGAGTTCGGCTCGAAAAAATTAGATTCGAGTTAACACTAATTTTGGTATATATTCGGTATGTAGGAGAAATTATATATATATATATATATATAACCCTAACAATAGAAATGTCAAAAATTTCCCTTAAATTTTCATTTCCTAATAATAGAAATTTCATCAAATTTTATATTTTATTGTTTTGTGATATTAATTGAGTTTATTGTAAATTTGTAAAACTATTACTTTTGTGTAATAAATATATATGGTATATAATAATCTAACTTTGTTGACAAATATTTTCAATGATATATGACAGAAATTAGTAATTGATATGTATATAATAAAAAAAAAGTATACGTATCAATTAAATATTGTATCTTTTGAACTATTTTTTTCGAATACACATATAAGTTTATTATGGTTTGTTTTTCAAATCAATTAGTTATTCAATAATCAAAATCTAATTTACAAGTTGTCTTTTTCAAAATCAATATTATTGATCATAATATAATAATTATATAATTAATATATATACACACACATATAAATGTAGAGTATATCATATATAATATATTGATATATACCTATTTGAGTTTGCAAATATATGAATAATTAATGAATAAACTATATGAAATTATTGCCATACACGTTCACATTAAATTTTTTCTAATTATATTTCATATAAATACATGATATTTTGGTATATACATACATTATTCTTATATAAAGATTTTGAATTTTGATACATATGTAGATTTGCACATGTTTATAGTTTGATATCTTTCTATAACTAAGTGACTAAGTCCGATCTATTTTCAAAGTTTAAGCATGTTGAATTTGATTTTGAAAATGTATGAATTTTCTATATTTTTTTTCATATTGAAAATTAAATATTATTTGTTAAGGGTTTATTTATTTTGATTATTGATTTTTTTTTTTAGATAGTAGATGAGGTTTGAAGTTTCCACTCTTGAAAAGCCAACTTTGAAGTATGGTGATAATGATTATATCAAAATTACAACACTTTTTGTATTGACTATTTTTTACTTATTTTTACACCTTTTTAAATTAAACTACAGAATTTAAGATAATCGATCTATATATTTTTTTAAAAAACTTTTGTAAATTGAGAAATTATAACTTTAAGGCATTTGGAAAAATAAATTATATAGTTTTGTTAATGGTATGTTGAAATTAGATTTTTTTATTTTGAACTAGATAAATTTTTTATACTCATTATGAATATATTATTAAGCATATATTTGTATACTTATAACTTATTTTCAAGACCAAAATGCTAAATTATTATGTTGATGATGTGATTATACTTGAAACATCAATATAATTTATATGAAACATCAATATAATTATATCATTTATATTAAAATAATATATCATTGGTAAATTGTATCATTAATATTAAAATTTCAAAAAATTTCAGATGGCATGGCAAGCAATATATTAGAAATAAGTAAATTATATTTAATTTAGTTATTGATATGTTTATATTTTAAAATGTAATAGATAAAAGAAAAGTTTAACAAGTAAATTAACAAGAGTATAAATTGGTCTTGTGGTAGTATAACTTATTTATATGATGTGGGTTTTGTGTTCAAGTCTTATTCATAACATTTTGGATTGGTTAAAGATTTTCTTTTCATTACTAATTATTAATTATCTAAATTTCAAAAACTTATAAAATTCATAATCATATTTAAATAAAATATATAAACGAACAAACTCACGAACTATAAACGAGCCTATTCACGAACCCCTAAACGAACATGTTCGCGAGCCAGGCTTGCGAGCCCCCTAAATGAACATGTTCGTGAGCCAGGCTCGCGAACCCCTAAACGAGCCCCCTAAACGAACATGTTCGCGAGCCAGGCTCGCGAACCACTAAACGAGCTTGGCTCGCGAACCCCTAAACGAACATGTTCGCGAGCTATCGAGTCGAACATGTCTAGGCTTGAGTTCGGCTCGTTAAGCTTAACGAGCTCGAAACTCGGGCTTGAGCTCGGCTCGTTAAGCTAACGAGCCGAGCTCGAACGAATATTTATCGAGTCGAGCCATGAACTGTTCGCGAATGGCTCGGCTCGTTTACATCCTAGTAACTTGATGTTAAACCCAATCCAATATTTATTTGCACAAAGATTAAATGCTCGTGTAAATCAAGCAGTCGAAGCCCAACCCCATCACCATGAAATAAGCAAAGAAACAAAGGAAAAGAAAGACCGCTAAATAAAAAAGAGGGTGATGCGCCTAGGGCTTCTGCGTAGTGAATAATTAAAAACAAAAAACAAAAAAAATTCTATTTATATGCATATTTAATCGTGTTGGAAAATAATGCAGAGAAGCATTGAAAGAAGAGAAAGCTTATGGACAAGCTATGAGGTTCCATTGATGTTAAAAGGAAAGGGGCTACTGTTTCATTGATATCTCTTCCAAGAAAAGGGCTACATATATAATATTTTAACCCTAAAGAAGTGTACTTTAATTTACCAAGATCTTGACAAGTGGCAAACATCTAAGATAAAGGAATCTTTCTAGAAACAAACTAATTCCACTTCATTTCTACTACTAACAATACAAATAATTCCAACACGCCCCCTCAATCTGAACGAGGTGCTGGAGTAACCTTGAGCTTGTCTCTGCATCGTGGGAAAGATTGTCCCGAGAGAGCTTTGGTCAAGACATCAGCTGTTTGATCTGCGCTGGGAACATGTTGTACACGTAATGATCCTTCACTCACCTTTTCCCTAATGAAGTGAACGTCCAGTTCGACATGCTTCATTCTTGAATGCATGATGGGATTAATGGCCAAGCATTCAGCGCCAACGTTGTCCGTCCAAATAATCGGGGACTGAGACAATTGAATCTTCAATTCTGACATGAGAGACTTTATCCAGAGTACCTCTGAGGCGCAATATGCAAGACATCTATATTCCGCTTCAGTACTCGATCTAGACACAGAACTTTGTTTCTTGGAGCACCAAGAAATTAAATTTTCTCCAAGATATACGCAATATCCTGAGACAGATTTTCTATCATCAAGGTCTGTGGCCCAATCTGAGTCTGCATACCCCGTGAGAGTATCAATAGACGACCTCGTAATAGCCAAACCATAAGACACACTTCCAGCTAGATATCTCAACAACCTTTTAACAGCTCTCCAATGTGTGTCCAATGGACACTGCATGTACTGACTCAGCTTGTTGACACTAAAGGAAATTTCCGGTCTTGTTATTGTAGTGTATTGCAAGCCTCCAATGATACTCCTGTACAGAGTGGCATCAACCGTTTCACTTCCCACAAATTTGGACAATGGTGGTGTTGTCACCATGGGTGTTGCTGAGCCTTTCGCACTTATCATCCCAACCTTCTTGAGTATGTCTTTAACATATTGTTCTTGATTCAAATGGATACCATACTCTGTGTATTTTACTTCCATACCCAAAAATCGATGAACTCTGCCCAAATCCTTCAAGGAGAATTTGGTGTCAAGCATTTTGACTAGTTTTTCAATCTCATCTTGCTTGCTACCAGTTATCAAAATGTCATCAACGTAAACAAGGATGATGATACATGAACCATTTCCAAATCGGTAGTATAATGAATTATCAGAAATTGAAAACTTGAATCCAAGCTCCTGCAAAACATGTTTCAGCTTGTTAAACCAAGCCCTTGAAGCTTGTTTCAATCCATAAATGGCCTTTGAGAGTTTGCATACAATTCTTTTATCTGTTTCTTTGATCTCAAACCCCGGTGGCTGCTGCATATATACTTCTGTCTCCAATTCTCCATTTAAGAACGCATTGTTCACATCTAATTGTCTTATATCCCATCCTTGGCTAACAGCTATGCTCAAAATAACTCTGATACTTACCGGTTTGACGACTGGGCTGAAGGTCTCTTCATAGTCAAAACCAGGTGTTTGGGTGTAGCCTTTGGCTACAAGTCTTGCCTTGTATCTCGCCACTGAACCATCTAAGTTCCTTTTGATTTTATACACCCACCTGCATCCTACAACTCTCTTATCCACAGGTAAAGGAACCAAACTCCAAGTTTTGTTTTTTATCATGGCACCAATTTCGGTTTTCATGGCTTCCCTCCAGTGAGGAACATGATATGCTTCGGCAAAAGAGGTGGGTTCACATTCAATGTTTAAAGATATATTGAGTGCTTTGGGTTTTCGAATTCCGGCCTTCCCTCTAGTTGTCATAGGATGGATATTCTGAACTGGCACAACTGGTTCCTCTGGAATGGGTTCAGTGTGTGATGATCTCTCAATCGGGAACTCAACGACAATAGGTGTGGTGGAGGGTGTGGAATCTAAAAGCACGGTGTTGGTAGTTTTAGAGGTGGTGTGATGGCTTGGAATAGATTTTGGTGTTTGGTTAGTGCAGGTAGGAGAACTAAGGTCAAATATAGAGGATGAATCTGGGCGGTGATTAGGATTTTGTGTGATGGTGGTTGTAGGTGGTGATATGGAATGAGATTGAGACTTGGTGTCATGGACGTGTTGTTTTGGATTAGTGGGGTCAGAAAAGGGAAAGATGTGTTCAAAAAACACAACATCTCTGGTGAGCAAAATTTTTCCAGATGGCAAAAGGATTTTATAACCCTTATAGCCATCTGAGTAACCAAGAAAGGTGCTAGGTTCAGATCTGAATGCCAACTTGGATTTGACGTATGGTCTAAGGTTAGGGTAGCAAAGACATCCAAAGACTCTTAAATGTGTTATTTCAGGTTTTGTTTGATAAAGGACCTCAAAAGGTGAAATATATTTGAGCCTCTTAGCTGGAATTCTATTTATAATATGTACGGCTGTTTTGAAAGCATCAACCCAGAAACCTTGTGGAATGCATGCTTGAGCCATTAATGCCAATCCAACCTCTACAATATGCCGATTTTTTCTTTCGGCAAGGCCATTTTGTTGAGGGGTGTAGGGACAAGACACTCTATGAAATATTCCTTTTTCTTGGAAAATTTTTGAAAGACTTCTATATTCACCCCCCAATTACTTTGAACGGCCTTTATGGTTTTGTGAAACTGATTTTCTACCAAGGATTTAAAATGCAAAAAAGCAGTAAAGGTTTCAGATTTGAGTTTAAGGAAATATATCCAAGTAAACCTTGATAGATGATCAGTGAAGGTAACATAGTATTGATATCCATTGGATGATGTCTTTGGAGCTGGACCCCATAAGTCAGTGTGTATGAGTTCAAAATGTTCAAAAATAGGAGTATGAGAATCTGTGAAAGGTAAAGCATGAGACTTAGAGAGAAAACAAGTCGAACAAGGTGAAGAGTTTTCATTAATAGAAGCTCTGAGGTTACAATGTTTCAAGGTTCTAGACACAATATCATATGAAGCATGTCCTAATCTATTGTGCCAAACCTCTAATCCTACCCTCTTCTTGGAAATAGAACTGCTGGATGAACTAGAAATAGAAAAGCAGACTGCAGACTTTCTCAATAAATTGGTTTGAGAGTTGGATTGAACTTGTAATCCTAAGACTCCAGGAATGGTGGCTTGGATCTTCTTGGCATTAATGAGCTCAAACTTGTACAATCCATCTTCAAGATTCCCTTTGAGAAGGGTTGCTCCAGTGATTTGATCCTTAACAAAACAATGGGAAGAATGAAATTCAAAATATACATGGTTATCTCGACAAAACTGTGAGACACTAAGAAGATTTTTGGTAATTTCTGGAACATGAAGAAGGTTATTAACATTAAAGGTTCTGTTAAAAGAGGGATCAAAAGGTTTAAGTTGTGAGCTACCAATGTGTGAGATCAACAAACCTGATCCATCTCCGAGGTGCAGCTTATTACCTCCCTGGTAATCCGAGGCAACATTCATATTCGCCAAATCATATGTCACGTGGCTGGAGGCTCCAGAATCTGGAAACCAACTAGAGTATTCTGAATTGTTATCATGTTGACTGAGATTTGCAGTGGCTTGATTTGCTTGAGGAGCATTGGTGAACCTGTTACCAGTGTTGTTGTTTCTATAGCCTTGGTTGTTAGGTGGTCTATAGGTAGTGTCTCTGTAGTAACATTTCTCAGTGGTATGGGTATTGTTAAAACCACAGATGTGGCAGAACAATTTGCTATTGTTGTTTCCAAAAAATCTGCCACCTCTTCCTCTACCATTTCCTCTTCCAAACCTTCCTCCTCTAGCACTATAGTTTCCTCTTCCTCTATTTCCATTTCCATCTCTTCTATCATTTCCTTGAGAAGCAACATTGGCAGTGGGCATGGGCATCTCATCAGCAGCTCCAGATAAAATTTCCAACCTGTTCTCGTAGCTCAATAACAAAGCACATACATCTCTCAAAGTGAAGACATCAATCTTTGATGTTACAGAAACCATAACAGGATTATAGTCACTATTAAGCCCACTAAGAACATGCATTATTTGATCCTCTTCACCCAACTTTAGTCCGGCAGCAGCTAATGCATCACAACAAGCTTTGATTTTGTTTAAATAATCTTTCATGCTCATGCTTCCCTTCTTAAGACTTTGCAATTCCAATTTGTATTGCATTTTCCTAGCTTTGCTTTGGCTGGAAAAATTAGTTTCCAGAGTTTTCCACAACTCACAGGTGGTTTCAAGACCAACCATCATGATTAACACACTTTCACTCAAGGAAGAGAGAAGCCATGAGGCAAGAAGCTGATCTTGCCTCTGGTATACCTGGAACTCTGAGTTGAGTTTAAAATCTCCATTTTCGGTTGTGATGAATTTCTCTGGTATATTCACCTCGCCGGTAAGATACTCCTCCAGTCCGTAGCCTCTCACAGCGGCCAAGATCTGTTGTCTCCATATGACATAGTTATTGTCTCCAAGCTTAACTGAAATCACCTGATTTTGTGGCTGCACAACTTGGATCTGACTCTGGTTTGTGGTTATACTGTAACCAATGTCCGCTACATTTGTTGCTTTGCTAGCTTCTTTTGTTTTGCTAGCTTCTGTCTTATTTGCCATGATATCAACAGGTGATCACTAATATAGGAGACAAAAGTATTGAAAATAGTGAGAAAAAAAAAGGAGGAGGATAGCATAGAGACAGGATCTTTAATCCTGCTCTGATACCATGTTGGAAAATAATGCAGAGAAGCATTGAAAGAAGAGAAAGCTTATGGACAAGCTATGAGGTTCCATTGATGTTAAAAGGAAAGGGGCTACTGTTTCATTGATATCTCTTCCAAGAAAAGGGCTACATATATAATACTTTAACCCTAAAGAAGTGTACTTTAATTTACCAAGATCTTGACAAGTGGCAAACATCTAAGATAAAGGAATCTTTCTAGAAACAAACTAATTCCACTTCATTTCTACTACTAACAATACAAATAATTCCAACAAATCGGATCTGATTTAAGCAACTGATTCATATAAGTGTTACTCTTAATTCATACCTACTCATTCGAATTTTATCTATCATCTATCCAATGATTGTGTTTACTGGAATCTTCTCACAAAGTGTATGTATCTAACATTTATGTTTTTGGTATACAAATATAGCCTTATATTAGACGAAATTACTAATTTATTAATTAATGATTTGTCCATTATTGTTATCATCTTTTTTTTTTTTTTTCAGTTTTAGCAGCTAAAGTTTTAAATCTACTTTCTTTTGCAAATTATCTGAGATAATCCCTATTTTATTTTATTTTATTTATTGTGAAATTAATATGAGAATCAGTTCTTTCTTTTTCAACGTCGAAAATTTTGACGTGGCAGCTAAATTCCGATGGTAACGTAAACGATATTAAAATTTTGATCAAAATTGGAATGAAATTGAAAAAAATTAATCAAAGATGAAAAAAGATACTTGATTGTTATAAATTGAAAAATGTCTTATATATAAGTCCAAAATTGAAAATTCTCCATATAATATTTAAAAATATATATTCCCCCTCATCTACTAATTACAAGTCTAGCTTCATATGACCTAATTTAACGATTAGTTAAGTTGAATAAAATACATCACATCATCCTCTCATATAATTTAATCTAACTATTAATTCGACCATTATTACATCGATCATTAATAAAACGAACTAAATTCAACCAACAACGTTAGCATTACATCTATTTTAACCTAACTACTAACTAAATCATATCATTAGTTAATTAATGCATTAAATGCAAGCAACATACTAACCTATTAATTCACGTCTCACTTAATCCGACTATTAACAAAGATCCAACAACAACATGCATGATTAGAGCTGAAAATGATCGGACGAAACCATAATTAAGGTCGTGGGATAAAAACCTAGACGAGTTTCATGATTCAACAAAGATATTAAACAATTTTGAACATATTTATATGTTTGAGAGATAAAGTTTAAAGCTCGGTTCAAATTTGAATTCGATAAATAAAAGAACATAATACATATATATGAAGTTACAAATGATCAAATTACATAAACTTGACTCATCTTTGGTTCATTGAATGCTTGATTTGGTTGATAATCCAATGTTGGACGGGCCAAATTTGAAAGTTTGGAACTTTTTTTTTTTTTTTAAATTAACATAGAAAAAGAATTATAATTAAGAGAAAATCTCAAGTTTTGTCTTGTGATTTACATCTTATCCACTTTTTTACCATCAATATTACATATTCCAAAATTTATCCTCAACTATCACACTTTTTTTTTTTCAATTTTGATCTAATTTTACTAGAAATGTCAATTTCTGTCTACGTAGACATCATAATTTTGCATCATCAATTCCAATGTTTAGGCAAAAAACTGAAAATCAGATCAAAATTGGAAAAAAAAAAAAAAAAAAAGGAGATAATTAGTGGACCAAATTTGGAATATACGTGTAAAATTGATTGTTAAAAAGTGAACAAGGTTTAAGTTATAGAATGAAAATTGTAATGTTTCTTATAATTAGTTAGGATTTTCCTTCTTAATTATTTGATGGCCATTTAAGGCAACTAGTAGTTGTTCCCGTGTGTTGCACGGTTTGTTATATAATATGTAGTAAATATCAACTATTTGATAATACAGTTTAACTAATTATAACCATTTTGAAAATATAAACTATTTAAAAATTAAAAAAATATGAATTTACTTAACTATATATATATATTAAATATCTATCTAATTCATAATAATCTTGTTTATTATATATATCCAATTGGGCAATCTGTAATTAATAACACTAAAAATATCAATTATGAAATTCAAATTAAACTCAATTACTTAATTAAAGATATATATATATATATATATATATTAAAGATATATATATATATATATCTTATATATATTAGAAATAATACACAAAAAATGGAAATTTTACTTAAGAACTTGATGCAAACAATGTCAATCATGTATTTTCAACCTTCATTGTAAAATAAATTGAACTAAAAAAATGACATTTTTAATATCGCTTAACATTGAAAATGACAGATAGTCAAACCATATATTTTATACTTGAATACTTAATAATATTTTCATCATTAAAATATATCGGTAAATGATATAAATATTTTTCATACAACATTGATGGTATTACATATTTAAATATTAATCTAAAAAATTAGAATGACATATAATTCCAGAGTAGGTCTTCTGTGTCCCCGGGACACCTTGTCCCCAACCCATCCTATGGGCCCCACATTAATTTTAAATATTTTTTTTCACTCAGGTTTTTTATTTATTTTCATATATATGTATCACATGTATACCTTCAAGGTATCCATGGAATGTCTTGAAGGTATCACATGTATACATTGAAGGTGCGTGGGCGGCGTGGGTGCGCGGGTGGCGTGGGTGCGCGGTTTATGAGGTGCGCATGGCATGGTGGTGCGCGCGCGGTGTGGGCGCATGGGCGCACATGTATACCTTCAAGGTATACATGAGATACCTTCAAGGTATACATGTGATACCTGTGCACGGGCGGCGTTGGCGCACTATTTGTGATTTGTGCGTGCGGTGTGGGTGCATGGAACACGGCGCGCATGGACGCTTGTTTTGTGAGGTTTTACAGGTTTGTCTTATAGGTATTACAAACATGAACTAAAAATATCTGATACCTGAAGAGTATATGTGGGATACCTTTAGAGCAAATATGGAATACCTATCAAGTGCGCGCACATGGGCGCACACATGGGCACGTGGGCGCGCGTGGACCCTCGGGGCGGGTTGGGGACATGGATCTAAGATTTGTGTCCCGGAGACACAGAAGTTTTTGCCATAATTCCATACCCCACACACACACACACATATATATATATATATATATATATATATTAATTTCTTTAAAAATATTATATTTATTTATTATATTAAATATGATATTAGATATCCCTAAATAAATTAATATTTGTTATTAAGTTTATTTTTGAACAATATCTGTTACTAGGATTTATGAAATTATATTCAATAAAAATTAATTTAATCAAGACCAAGAAAATATATATGAACTAATAAAATAATTATAATATTAAATCAAATGGACCAATTATATAAATTGAAAAATCTATACAATATTACAATTCCTTATATAATTAATTCATTTATGAAAAAGCCTATCACATTTGATGGTCATGGTATATGAATCATCTTACAAAAAACCATGTTATTAATATTTATAAGACTCAAAAACCCCAAAATGATTTGTAAGATGAAGCAAGAATCTTCATAACATGAGTTTATAATAATCTAAATTTTTTTATAAAACCCAAAATCATCTTATAATGATTTTTCGAGAATTATCATTATGGATTATGAAGCAAAAATCTTAATAAATTTACTATATGGGAAAACAATTAAAATGCAAAATAAAAATAAAATTATTGTGACATTTTTAGGAGGGAAAATGGCAAAATTATAAATATTACCAACTTCCTTACTTTTATATAAGTACAGATGTGCATATCTAAAAAAAAATTCCTCCATTTTGGGATTAATTAGTGAAAGGACAGACAATTAATTAAGAGCAGTGTTTGTATGCACTAAGTGCATGGATCATGATCCATGCAACTGGGTGTGCTTGTCGGATCGGGTCGGGATTGGCCCGTGCCCAAGTTTTTTTTTTTTTAATTTATGACATAACCTTTATATTACCGAATATAACCTTTATATTTATTGAGTATAACCTTTATGTACAAATAACATAACATTTAAGTAAAATTACTTAGACTTTTTTCAGTATAAAAAACATAATTAAAAGTTGTGTAACTTTTATGTTAACCGAGTATAACTTTTGTGTTATATTAATATAACCTTTACATACATATATCATAGCCTTTATGAGATATTACTTAAACTTTTTTTCACTATAAAAATTCATATAGTATTTCTTAACTTTTATATTATAATAATTTAACATATATGTTATATTAATATAACTTTTATGCACAAATATCATAACTTTTTATACTTAAAGAATAACATAATGTTATATTATTATAATGAAAAAGTTAAATTATTATGCCTAAATGTTATATTATTACAATATAAAAGTTTTGAAAGGTTTCGAAAGATATTATAAGTCTGTCATACAATGCAAAAGGTTATGTGAACATAACTAAAATGTTAGGTTCGGTAAACTAAAATGTTAGTTTCACCAAACTAAAAGGTTGGGTTCACCAAAATAAAATGTTAGGGCAAATAAATGCAAAACTAGGGTTTGAACTAGGGTTTGGGTGCATGAGGCGTGCGTGGGACGCGTGAAATGCACCCTCGGGTCGAGTCTACCCGGTTCCACGGATCAAAGATCCGTACACCTAGTGCACAAGAACATTTGTGATTAATTAATTATGATTAAGCTTGTTAGTTGTTACTCCTAAACTACATATATTTTATTTGGAAATGATTAACACCATAACCAAACAATTTTACACATAATCTTTATAAAGTTGGATAGCTATCAAACTAAGTGTGAATAATGAGTGATTAACATCATAATCAAACAAGCTCAAACGTTAATTACTTTTTAAACTCGATAACAATTCAGACAAGTGCAGAAAATGATGTGTTCGATTCATTTACAACCTTCTGCACGATCGATTCATCAATGATCGAATGGATGCAGCCTAGCTATTTAGTACTACACGCTAGCATAGCATGCACATCTGGTAAAAAACTTTAACCACATGCTGCTTTCCACATCTGTAATACTCACAGATTGATAAGTAGTGTATAGTGTGAGGATTGATAAAAGCACATATGATGGTGTGGCACAGTATTATGAATTGAGCTCAGCCCCCACGAGAGCATAGTACTATATTATGAGCTGTCCCAGTTTGAACAGTTAACAGCACTTGCAACTGCTTATTTAATTACCTATGTGTTGCTGAAATTTGTTGCTCAACTGTCTATATATAGTACATCCACCTTGCTTTTAATTCTTTAGTTTTAATTTCTTTCATTTCCATTTATGATTTCAAAATACCAATGGGCACACATCTAAACGATAAAAGCTCATTCGATATCGTTTTTTGATTCATTATATATAAGATAAACAAACATGCTCAAAGTTGACATTATTTGAATTGTTAGCTTGTGAATAAACTCAAACTTAATTAGTTAATTTCAATTTTGATCATATATGTAAGACCCTTTTTATTTTTTAACAATCAAATATACATTTTCCAATTTTTGACATTATTTGAATTGTTAGCTTGTGAACAAACTCAAATTTAATTAGTTAATTTCAATTTTGGTCCTATATGTAAGACCCTTTTTTATTTTTGAACAATCAAATATACGTTTTCCAATTTTGGTCCTATATGTTTTAATTTTTCCCAATGTTAGTCCTGTATGTTTCATTTATTCTAATTTCAGTCAGGTTTTCCAATTTTGGTATGTCCAATTTTGGTTGAACAACTATCAGGAAATCTCACGTGACATTGACAATTTTGGAAATTCCGACCAAAATTGCATTGAAATTGGAAAAAATTGAAACATACAAGATCCAAATTGGAAAACTTGACTTAAATTGGAAAAAATTGAAACACAAAGAACCAAAATTGGAAAACGTATAAATAGTTGTCAAAAAATGGAAATTGTCTTACATACAGGACTAGAATTGAAATTAACCCTTATTATATTTATATTTCTTGTTAATTTTCAGAATTTTAAGTTAAAAGTTAATTTTTTTAATATTAACTATTTTATTATTAAAATTTAAATCTGATATAGATTTATATTAAAATACTTTAAACTTTAAATTTACAGTAAAAAATAATATTAATATATTCAAAATTAAAATTAATATCGATTAATGTATTTTCATTTATTTAATATTGTTAATGTATTTTTATTTGTTTTAATAAATTTCAAACAATTAATGTATTTTAAATGAAAATATGATTTTCACATGTAAAAATATGAAACAAATATAGGTTACATGTAAAGAACTCAACCCACATCAGCAAATTGGGCTCAAACGCTCGAAATTAGGGGTGCACATGCAATCCATGTGCAATTTGAGGTAATTAATGTTTTCGAGTTGAAATATACTTAAATTTACGATTTTTCAAAAATTCATGGACAAAATTGTCAGTTTCAAAAGTTAATTGTTGAAATTGTCTGACCTAATTTACTAATTATAATGGATACTAAACTTCAAAATTTAAGGTCTCGATACACTTCTAAAGGACATATACAAATATCGCATTTTAAAAGATGTTTTGCACTAAGATGACATTCTTTGATATTGCTATATTCTTTAAAAAAAGTGACCACTAAAGTTTTGTTTTAATATCAATTTTTATTTGAAATATGACATTTTTTTGTGTTGGTGTTTAAACCTAAAAAAAATTCCAATCACTAGTCATATTGTATGAAAATTTTCAATTGCTATAACAATATTTTCCAACAAAAACTGACGCCGGAAAACTTAAAAAAGGCAATCAACCCTCGAATACAAAATTGTCTTGTATTTAATATTTTATCATTTACAATCTATAATAAACACCCAAAGATATAATGACTTAGTAACTCAAGTATCACATCACAAGCATACCAAAAGTTTTTTGGTGAATGAAAATAATTTTTGGAACTTTCTAAGATATGAGAAGGGAATTCTACAATTGTAGCTATGCTCATAAATATAATTTGTAGTGAAGTGCGTGAAATCATTGAATTCAGGGTCTATTTATAGAATTTGAAGAGTTGTGGTGTCCTTTTTATAAATATGTACAAATTTTGAGTTGAACCAGAGTCGCATTGGATTGGACTGGTTGCACCCCTTCAATTGGGCTCGCATTGATTCGGTTTGAACTCACACATTTTCAACCTCCTTCACACCAATTTGGTGCTAGCCGCAATGGTTCGAGTTATTGCACAGTTCAACTCTACCAGAAAATCTGATTATAATAATAAGGATAGTATATAATTCTTTAAATATCAGTCAACTATTGTAATCTTCTATTTATTTCATCCCATGATTTGTGGGATTGTTTGTTGTAATATCCTCTATAAGTTAATGATAATCTGCAACACCCCATTATCGGTGATTGCATTCACATCCTCTCATGGTATCAGCCTGAAACATCAGTTCACCCTTTTTCTCCTTCTCTTCTGATCTACTTTCTTCCTCTCTCTTCCAATCTGCGTTCTCTGCACGATGGCGTCGTCCTCCTCCTCTGCTGATTCTCTACCAATTACTACAATGATCCACATGCTTACTATCAAGCTTTCCTCTTCCAATTTTCTGTTATGGAAACAACAGGTGCTGCCGATGCTCACCAGTTTTGATCTCGTCGGATTTGTGGATGGATCGTCCAAACCTCCTGTGTCCACCATTACTGTCGACGGGAAGCAATCTGCTAATCCTGCTTTCTCCGAATGGCATATAAAAGATCAGAAAATCTTGGGAGTTCTCTCCACCTCTCTCTTGGAAGAAGCGATGGCTGAGGTTGTCGATTATACGACCTCTCGTGATACTTGGTTGGCCCTCGAGCGTGCTTTTGCTCATTCCTCCACCTCTCGTGCGAATCAATTGCGTGGGGAACTTCTCTCGCTTTGTCGTGGCTCTCTTTCTGTTCAAGAATATGGGAAGAAATTCAAGGCCATTTGTGACCAGTTGTCGGCGATTGGACGGCCGATAGACGAGTCCGACAAGAGTCATTTATTCCTTCGTGGATTGGGTTTACAGTTCGCTAATTTTGCAGACACACGTATGGCTCTTGAACCAGTCCCTGGATTTACGACGCTTCTGCATCAAGCTGTGCAGTTCGACCTCATGTCAAAGGCAATGGTGCGTCTCCATCTCAGTCCCAAGTCGCATTTACTGCTGATACTCGCCGCACCTCGGGCTCCTCTCGACAGTCCGGTTCTCGCCAGAATGGAAATCAGCAGAACCAATATTCCGGCAATCGTGGCAATCAGTCCGGTGGTCAGTCCGGCGATCGCGACCGTGGCTATACGCATCGTCCTCCCCGATGTCAGTTGTGCACTGGCGAACATTATGCAAACCAGTGCCCTATCTTCCTCAACAGGGCTGCTCCGCCACCTGTTGCACATCGGGCTCCACAGGCTGCTGATTTGGCCCAAGCTTTTCAGGCTCAGTGCACTTTCACGCCTCAGCCCAACAATACCACACCAGATTGGTTTGTTGATTCAGGGGCTTCGGCCCATATAGCTGCTCAGCCCGCATCTCTTGATTCCGTCGAGCCCTACACTGGTCATCAGTCTGTTGTGGTTGGAAATGGTACATCTCTTCCCATATCTCATACTGGTTCTTGTTCCTTATCTAATGGTGTTAACTTGCTTGATGTTTTTGTGGTGCCTCAAATTACGAAAAATCTGCTGTCTATAAGCAAATTAACTACTGATTATCCCGTTGATGTGTTATTTTCTGATAAATCATTCACTATTCAGCACCGAATCAGCAAGGCAGTTCTAGCTCAGGGTCGGTGTGAGCATGGTCTTTATGTCCTGGATCATAGCACTCCTGCATTTCTCTCCAGTGTTCGCTCCACCAGATTAAAAGCTAGTTTTGATTTATGGCACTTACGCTTGGGGCATGTCCCATTTTCTATTATCTCTTTATTGAATAAACATGGACATTTGGGTGTTACTTCTTTATTGCCGAATCCTATTGTTTGCTCCTCTTGTCAATTAGCCAAGAGTAAGTGACTTTCTTTTGAATTAAATGATAAACGGGCTTCTGCTGTTTTGGAACTTGTTCATTGTGATTTGTGGGGCCCTGCGCCCGTTGCAGATTCTACTGGTTATCGTTATTATGTTGCCTTTGTGGATGATTTTTCTCGGTTCACTTGGATTTATCTGATGCATGCGAAGTCTGATTTTTATGACATATTTGTTAAATTTCATGCATTTTATGTAACCAATTTTCGGCAACTTTGAAAACCTTTCAGAGTGACGGGGGGTTTGAATTTTTGAATCATAGAGTGCGTAATTTCTTTGATATTCATGGCATCCATCATCGTGTTTCTTGCCCCTACACCCCTCAGCAGAATGGCCGGGCGGAACGCAAGCATCGACATATATGTGAGACAGGTCTTTCTATGTTATTTCATGTCTCTACTCCTGTTTCTTTTTGGTTTGATGCTTTTGCGACTGTAGTACATATCATTAATCGGCTCCCTACCCCTGTGCTTGGGAATATCTCTCCATTTGAGGTTCTTTTTGGTACGACGCCAAACTATGCAACATTTCGACCCTTTGGTTGCCGGGTGTTTTCGTATCTCCGTGATTCTTCACCGCATAAATTGGCTCCCAGAAGCCGCCCTTGCATCTTCATTGGCTATAGCAACATGTACAAAGGGTTCCGATGTTACGATCCTACTACGGGCGGGTATTCTTTTCCCGTCATGCTCAGTTCGCCGAAACCATATTTCCATTCTCTAAACATGGTTCTACATCTTCCGCCGATGATCTGGATGTCACGAGTTATGAGGATTATTTTGGCTCTTCGACTCCTACTTCTTCACGTACGGATTCTGCCTCGCCTCCATGTCCATGCTCATCCGTGTCTATACCTGCAGCGCCGAACTCTCCTCCGCCGGTTCCAACTACGATTGCATCAGCACCTGCTAGTCCGACATCCCCTCAGCCGGACTCTCCACCTCGTTCTCTGGGGACTCCCGACAGCTCTTCCTCGTCCGATTCTCCGCCAGCAGTCGTTGCTCTAGTCTCTCGGCACCCCATGATTACTCGTGCCAAGGCTGGAATCTTCAAGCCTAAGTATCCGGTTAATTTGGCCACCACTGCTCTCCTTACAGCTTTGTCCACTGCAACCGAGCCCCGGGTTTTCCAATCTGCTATGAAATTCCCTCATTGGCTTGCATTCAAGAAGAGATAGATGCTTTGCACTCTAACAACACTTGGGATTTGGTTCCTCCACCAGAAGGTGTTAATATTGTCGGGTCAAAGTGGGTATTTAGCACAAAGTACCGTTCTGATGGATCTATTGAGCGTTACAAGGCACGCCTCGTTGCTCAGGGGTTTACACAGGTTCCGGGCATTGATTTCCAGCACACCTTCAGCCCAATCGTCAAGGCCACTACTGTTCGTGTTATTTTGGCTCTTTCTGTTCACTACAAATGGGGGCTTCATCAACTTGATGTCAAAAATGCCTTCCTTAACGGCATTCTTACCAAGCCGGTATATATGGCCCAACCACCGGGCTTCGTTGATTCTCGATATCCATCTCATGTTTGCCGCCTCAAGAAAGCACTTTATGGTCTGCGTCAAGCTCCTTTAGCCTGGTTTCAGCATTTTAGCAACTTTCTCACTACATTGGGGTTCCGACAAAGCCGATCGGATTCTTCTCTATTTTATTATCATAAGGGTGCATCAGTGGTCTTTCTTTTGCTGTATGTCGATGACATTATCATCACAGGGAGCTCTTATCCTTTGGTTCAGCAGCTTATACGTCGCATGAATATGGAATTTGCCATCAAAGACCTTGGGAAGCTAAGCTATTTCTTGGGCTTGGAAGTCTCTTACACCTCTCATGGCCTCTTTGTTGGCCAAGCTAAGTATGCTCATGATATATTGGAGCGAGCTCAATTGGCGGAATCCAAGCTGGTCAGCACATCTCTTGCAGCAGGTTGCTCATTTACTAGTGACGGGCAACCCTTTGGTGACCCGACTCTCTATCGATCCATTGTTGGTGCTTTGCAATATCTTACTATCACTCGCTCGGATCTCTCATATGCTGTCAGTCAAGTCAGTCAGTTCTTGCACAGACCTTCTGTTGATCACTACGATGCTGTCAAGAGAATACTTCGGTATGTCAAAGGGACGCTGCACTTCGGTCTCTCCTTCACTGCTCGACCCGAGTTGTCTATCCTTGCTTATTCTGATGCTGATTGGGCTCGTTGCCCAGAGACCCGACGATCCACATACGGATATTCCATATTCCTTGGTGGTAATCTTATTTCTTGGAGTGCGAAGAAGCAACCTACTGTTGCTCGCTCAAGTTGCGAGTCGGAGTATCGAGCCTTAACCAACACTGCTTTGGAGGTCCAATGGCTAGTCAACCTGTTATCTGAGCTTTGCATTCACACGCCTCAACCCACTCTTCTTTGCGATAACAAGAGTGCCATCTTTCTCAGCCAAAACCCTGTTGCTCATAAACGGGCGAAGCATATTGATATTGATTGCCATTTTGTTCGGGAATTAGTGTCGTCTGGTCGGTTACACACTCAACATGTGCCATCTGATCTTCAGTTAGCCGACATCTTCACAAATAGTCTTCCTCGGCCAGCCTTCGAGTTATTGAGATCCAAGCTCTGCGTTCTGCCTCATCCCACGCCTCGCTTGACGGGGGTAATAAGGATAGTATATAATTCTTTAAATATCAGTCAACTATTGTAATCTTCTATTTATTTCATCCCATGATTTGTGGGATTGTTTGTTGTAATATCCTCTATAAGTTAATGATAATCTGCAACACCCCATTATTGGTGATTGCATTCACATCCTCTCAATAATCACCTCATTAACAAAGCCAGATGATTCACCATTATGCATGACCCAAAGGTCCGAACCACTTGATCATCCACCAAGACACTTTATTCAATTGCAAAAATTTAAGATTCCTTGTGATGAGCTTAAGTGTAAAGTGCACCCCAAAACGTCAATTATAATTATCAAAGTTAACCTAAAATCTTACACGAATCCTAATCGATTAACCTAAATGACTAAACTTAAAAAACATTAGGATGCACTATAAAAGAAGAGTAAGTCTCTTGTAAGACCATCTCACGAAAATTTAATTCATTGCGTGAGACGGGTCAACCCACAACTCACTTACCCACCATCCAAACTTTACAATTCACATGTTGTTTATGGGTGATGGGGCTCCGTCTCATGGAAACTATCTGTGAGACCGTCTTACATGAGTTTTTGTGATAAAAGAATCATGCATGACTCCTCTTTAATAAAATGTTCCTACTAGTAAGGTTAGAAATCTTTCCTTTTTTTTCCAACGTGGGATTGTAATTTTCATATTCCTACAATTCTTCAATTTTAGTTGTTTATTTTTTAAATTGTCAATTCTGAGCATTAATTTCTTGTTAATTCAAAATTGGATAACTAAATTTTAAAGTAATTTTTAAAATAATTACTTCTATGTACTTTAGAATTTTTCTTTAAAGTAATTTTAAAAGTATGGCTAAATTTGTAATTAAAGTAAATGTTAAGAAATTTTTCGGCCTAAAAAAACAGAAAAAATTAAAAAAAAATTCTTTTTACTAATCTCAAAGAAGCTCACACCTTTTGTGCATCATCTTTTTAATTTACTTTTACATCAAAGAAAATCATGATGATTTGCTGAAGCTTCTGATTTATCGGGCTAAATTCTACGCAAGAAACCCAAACACGAGTGCTTGGAGTAGAGAAATTCGAAGGCCCCGATGATTAAATATCAGTGGATAGATGCAAGATTTTTGTAATCCCATTGAAATATGATAGGTAAAGGGATAATCAAGAAGTGGTGGACACGCTCTGTGAAGATTACTGCTATCTGGTTAATCTGCTCTGTTACTTTCTTCCTTTTCTTCCACATGGCTCTGCGAAATTCTTCATCCCATAACCATAATTATTCGAATCAGCCCACAATTTCAGGTAATATTTTTTGTTGTGGTTATTGTTTAGTATTTTATTTTTTTAATTGTTATGGTAGTTCATTAATTAATGCCAAATTCTATTGTTGAGTAAGCTTGAATCAACTTTGGAATCTATGTTTCTTGAAATTGGTAAAACGTAGTTAGTCTATTATTTCTATTATTATAATTTTTATTTTTATTTTTTTATGCTTGATAAGGGTTTCGAGAAATGGTTAGTGAAGAAATGCTTGGTTTGCAGAAGAATGTTCATCGTTAACTGGGTTTATGATTGTGATTGATCTGCAGTAGCTCTGTTCTTCTTGGCAAAATCTAGGCTGTCTTGTTTTTGTTGAAATCGAATTATTTCGAGCATTTGTTGAGGTGTTTTTGGTCCAAAGAAGTGGCTGTTGATGCTAACTCTTTTTAAAAGTGAGGTTGAGTCGGGTTTATAGTTAATAGGCTTCGATATGTGCAAGCTTTGGTTGGAACAATTATGAATGAGACTTGAATGAATTCAGCTGTATATGAGTAATCTGCTATGGTTAATTTTAAATATTTATCACTTGCTAATGAGGATCAGTTTCTATCCCAATGTTTCCTACTCAAAAGCAAACAAAAGAGCTTATTATATAACTTTTGATGGCCACACCTGATTTGGGAACTGGCCGGGCAAGATTGATGCAATTTCCTTAAAACAGGGCATGTTCTTCTGTGTTGATGCTATATGGTTATTCTTTTTTTGGGATTCTCATTAAGTATTACACCATGTGGCAAAATGGAACTGAAGTCTTAGTATTAGAATTAGCAAATCCTATAACTATTTGCTTTTAATTCCATGCCAGGAAATGCAATCATAGTGAAAACTGTCTTGTAGTTGTTCATTATTTGTGTGACTGGTCTCACAAAGTTGATTGAGTTGATAAAATCCTGTAAAATGGTTTTATATTGATAAAATATATTGTAATATTACCGTGAAGAAGTGAAATCTTACATGTATGATTTGCTATTGTCATCCCATTTCTTATTAATAGAAACAGTAGTTGGTAATAACAGCTTTCCATCTTTCCTTTGTTTTATGATTTTGCTTCACTGAATGACAATCCAAGTGAACTCGTATGTTAAAAATATAACTAGGATTTTGCTTTGCAGCAGGTTCTTCTATTTCAAATGCTGAGCAAAGATCAGTACTTTATGCAAAAATGGCAAAAGATTTAGATGAGAATGGAGCTTCTTTTCTTAGTCAAGGAGAAACTTCTCAGTCTTTATCACTGTCAGATCTTTTTACTTTAAAGGATGGAACTGTGACGCCTGTGCTCAGAGTAAATATTATAACAGACTACTTGCTGGAATTTTTCGAACAGTTTTCGAGTACTTGACAAACTGTTTCCTTTTATGTAGGCTGCTAATCCTCCCGTACGAGCAAATGTGTTGCATTTAAGTACTCAGTTCTCTGTTCCAATATTGTGAGTTATATACTTGAGATTTTCATATTGTTAGCAATTGCTATGTTCTATAGAGCTTGTTAAGAATTCCTTTATGCAATTGAAAATAAATGCCCAAGACTTCTTAATGCATGAGTCATATTCGACAATAAAATGTATCTTTACTTGAACAAAAATTAGGGTAGCACAATAATAATATGTAGATGGATGTGCAGATGAACTGGATGAAATAAATAACAAATGTTTAAGATAGAAACTGGGGTTAAAATATGACTTCTTTATTTGTGGACAAAAATGTTTTAGAAACACACATGTCTTCATTTTTAAATGTAATAAAACAAATGTTACTTGATGTGCACGGTATTATCCATCATGGTGCTACTTTGTGGCCTTTTTCTCATCGTATAACTGCTCGATGTTCATTGTTTGCTTGTCATACATGTAGGAATGCTGTGACGAACATTTTCTTGCCATACCTTGGCGAAGGTAAGATGTTACTTTCAGCTGTACTACTTGACATGAATATACGGTGTTGGTACCTTGAGCAATTTCACTTAAGTTTCTTTGGCATATTGAACTTCTTAATTAGAAGATACAAAAAAATTAATTTCATGTGGATTTCCATAGGCTGTAACGAACAGAGTGTTCAGCGAACTTCTTGTGATTGAGCTCGTTTAATGTTCGTTTATTTGCCATAACTAACATAAATGAACAAGAAAATTTGCTCATTTATATTCATAAACATGTTAGCTAACATGTGCAATTAGTGTTTGAGTAATGTTTGTTTATTATTCATTCATTATTTATTAGTTATATATTTATCTACTTATTATTCAATATGCATATTGAAAAATATGTTATTTAGTTTTAGTGTCTTCGAATATAAGTCATTGGTATCTAAATTTATAATTTTATTGATTTATTTCATACATTCTTTTCTTCAATTGTGTTCATGAACATGTATTTTTAGTTTTTACATAATTATGTTCAACATTTTCTCTATGAACAGTTAGTGAACATGTTCGTGAAGTCAACATTCAAAAACATGTTTAATTGTTAAATAAATGAAGATGAACAAACCTCTCAAGATAAACGAACAAATAGAAACAACCCTCATTCAATTGAGCATGTTCGAGTCATCGGGGGTGGGAATGAAATCCCTCGATCCTTAAGTAAGGGAAATAAAAACATTTTTCCTCAGTCACCCATATCTGTTATTGTTTATTTTATTGATTAATTTATATTGTTTTATTTTTAACCAATCATATGTGTGTATTATGAGCATATTGATAAGGTTTTTGGTTAGCAATTTGGTTTCAGAACTCAAGTATGTACCACTTTAGCATGTTCCATGCTTCACATCACGTAGCTCCTGTCCCAGCCACACAATCAGAGGTACTTATATTTTTCGCTCTTATCTGTATATTCTCCCTCATCTCGTATTGTATCTCATTGCATCCAGATTTCCAGATTGAAGCTGAAGTTAGTGCTGTGAAAGCTGTTTCAGAGTCCATCTGCCCATTACACATTGTCCTCGATCGGGTGGTCTTGACCTCAACAGGCGTATTACTAGGTTGTTGGCAGGTACTCTTTCAATATCTTATCAAAGACCTGTATTAATCTGACAATTTCGTGTCTAGAGAGGGCTAAAATTTCACCATCGTATCAAACATCTTATTGTGCTCAGGTGGTCTCTGGTACAGATCCAGTAACGATTCGTGCTAAATTAAAAACTGCTCTTCCACGTGCTCCACAAAAGCAGCTTGTAAGGATCAAATGGACGTCTTTTTATATGTTTTTCTTCCTGTCATGTTAATGAATCGAAGGTGCCCTTTAGTGTAAACTTCTATTCGCATAACTTTAAGCAATGTGATGCTAGGAATTGACAATAGAAAAGAAATAAAAGACATAAAATTTATCCATTTCTAAGATCTGTTCTTTGCATTTCTTGGAGTTTTTGGTTTATGGTAAGAAGTGAAGGTTCAAGAGATTGGATACTTTCAGAAATTTTCCTTTAATTGAAACAGAATTCTCTCTTGGCTGATTTATTTTCTTTGTTGAGATTATTTTTCCCTGTTCTCCCATGATATACACATGCTCTCGTTCATGTTTATGTGCCTTGTTTTTAAGTATCAACCTAATTCTGATCAATGCAATTTTAATTAACCAAAAGCAATTGTGTGGAAATTGATTAGAAAAATTTTGGTCGATTAAGCTACTCTCTATAATTCCTTTATTATTAACTAGTTGATAGCCTCAAATTTTATTTATATTTTCTAGACCCTTTCAAGAACAAGAGGATTTTCTAATGCCCTTTAAATTCTTGTCACAGTATAATGAGGCAATGCTTCATACATCTTTTGCAAGGCTTCTCGGCCCCCCTAAACGGTTGTCTAAGGTATGGGTTCACTTTGGAGAAATTCTTTCTAGATAATTTCTCGTTAGATCCCACATATGGCAAAAAATGTAGTTAGTAGGGAAGTAGTGGGAGAATTAAGGCACGAGCACCAAAGCAACTCATAATAATTTGGTGATAAAATTGAACAATCTTTCCGCAAAATTGTTATATTTGATCATCCACTATTTAAATCTTTATATACAGTCATCATTGTCTGTTGTCGTTTTCTTGCGTACAGGAGGAAACTAAAATGTCAGCACTCCAAATCTTTCATGATCTTGTCAGCAAACTAAACAAGCAGATTGTTGGACTGAAGGTAAATCATCCCTTTTGTGATTCAACATCTTATTTAATTTGAAAATTTAGTTGAAATCTGTTATGACAAGGTTTTGTTCCCCTTATTTCTTCAATTATGCAAATATGAGAAAGTCTAGGTTTTAAGATTCATCTGTTCGATATAAATATTCAGATCCTTTCTTCTGGTATGATTTTGAAAACTTATGAATCTTTTGAATTTCTTGAATTTTACTCTGTTCCTTATTTTGTTTTAATACTCAAGGCAATGTCTCAAAACATGAACAGTAGTGTTAAGGACCAACTATATTTCTCGCACCTGTCTCAAAACATGAACAGTAGTGTTAAGGACCAACTATATTTCTCGCACCACTAAGACTTCTCTTAATTTTCATTGCCACGTAAATTTTCCCATATTGATGTTGTAAGTGAATTCTCTGGTTTTAATTTTCACTTCCTAATGTGAAAATATTCGACACTTTTGCAGCTTGCAGATTTTAGTTCATAGAATGATCACTTGGAACTCTTTGACATAAATATATTGAGTGGATTACACTATATAGAGTATACCATATGGGAAACTGCAAAAATGGTCTTGTAACTAAGAGAAGTGGTATTTTTCATCCACCATTAAACGAGGCAGTAATTTAGCACCACCAACTCTCCCTTTTGAGCAATTCACGGACAAATTAATTTCAGAAAACTTAGACGTAATCCATCACGTGACTTTCGGGATTCCACCAAAATTTTGGGTTGTTGATACTAATTTGCCACCTTGTGTGCATCGTAGATAAAAGACACCATCTTAGTATATGTAAAATGGATGATGAATGTTCCATGCTCGATAAAATATGCCTGAGTTTAGCATAGAATACACCACAAAGAACATACCGTATTGATGTTGTGCTTTGTGTTAAATATGGCAGGCGACTGTTTCAGAACTCTGGTACGTGGAAGAGTACGATTTGCTTGCACTTGCATTGAATGGCAAAATGAAGACTCACGAGTTCGATTTTGGCTGTTCACCACCCTAATGTTCTCTCGAGGTTCGTCTATATGGCTTATATCTCACTAGTGCTTCTTTGTTGTGTGTTCTTCATATACATAAGAGTTGTGTGTAGAAAAAATATAGAGCTAATGTTGTAAAAGTACTATGCAATTTTTGCCTTGAGTAAATAAATTTGTAACTATATTTTGAATTCTATTTTATGGAGTTTCTCCATGTGAATACTTCAGTTGACGACGACTTAACAAGGTGCTCATTCAGTCCAATCGAATTATTTGAATATTTTGGTTAATTGAAAATTATGATTAACCAAAATTGAACGAAATTGACTAGTATCAATCAGGTCAAAACCAAATTTCTTCAAGAAAATCCATGTTCAGAGTTACTTTCTTTTTTTTTGTTTTTTTCCGTTCCTTTTGTCTTCTATTTTATTTCTACTAACTTTTTGAGATTTCTCAATTTAGGACTCGATTTTATCTAATTTTTCAATGTAGGATCAAGACCTAATTTATTTGTTGGCTCTCCTCAATCCTAGGCCTAAATTTTGAAATTTCTCAATTCCTGATCAAATTGATCTTATTTCTCAATTTGAGGTTTTAAATTAAAACATTAAAACAAATGGCAATAACAAAGACTATGACATTCCAATTTTTTTTTAATTTCTATTAAAATTAAATGACATTAAATTGGACTTCGAATATTAAAATTTCAAAATTTGAGTTTAAAATTGAGAACCAATATAGCAATAGAAAGAAGGCTGGGATCAATATTAGGTGTATCATTTTGATATCTTTAGGTGTAAATTTGAAAATATTATTTATGAGTTGGTCTCTCATTCATTAGTGGCACGATCTATATAAATATCAATTTTTGTTTTTGTTTTAATCTTTCAATATAAACCTAAAGAGATCATTTATATTATATCTTTTTCAATGTAAAGAAATTATTTATAGATCTACAAAAGGTAGAATTCTTATTCGATATATGTTTTTATATTTTTTGATGTAAATCTGAAGAGATTATTTATAGATCTCCAAAGATGGCAATGAACAATCATGATTCTTACAACCAAATTGCTATTCTTCATGTTCCACCCAAAATGTATTTCACGAAGCGTTTTGTGAAAACACTCCATTTTAAATCAAATGGTGGCAAGAGTTCGCCCTTTTTTCTCTCACTTCTTTTGTTCTCTTGTTTGCGAAAGTTATTACTTGATTTTAATGTAAGGGATTAAATGTATTAATTGTTAATTGAAATGCAATGCTGGTATAATTGAAAGGTAATATTACTTTGTTTTATTATAAGATATTACTTGTTTACTCCATTTATTTAACTTTAATAATTAAAATGTATCACTCTAATGTAAACTATTATATTAAAATATGCCATATTAGTGACTTTTACTATTGTTGAAATACTTGACTTTTAATGCTTAAAATCATTGTTGCAGGTTATTCTCACATAATTCTTCATTAATTTTAAAGTAATACATCCATAAAACATCAAGATACCGTACATAGAAGAAGATAAAAGACAGAAGAATGAAATAAACGAATTGTAACAAATAGAGGTCAAAGAAGGAGTTTTGAGGTATGGAGATTGAATAAATATAATGAGTGACACAAGTTGAGTTGAGTCAATTAATTGCACAAATCCTAAAATTCAATGACTAAGCACAAAGACTTTTGAGCAAATGAAAAAAAATAAAACCATATTTTTATAAATCTACTAAAATCAATTGCATAAATCCTAGAATCCAACTAATTGAATCAAGTTTTCTTTTTTTCTTTTTCTCAATAAATGAAACCATATTAAACTAAGGAAACGAAAAAGCTAGTTGCTCTAATGTTAGGATTTCTGCAACGAATGTATAGTAGCCCCACTCAAATCAAAAACTTGTGGCAAGGACCTTCAAATGTAAAAGTAAAAATAAAATTTTATCCGATGGATGTTATATAAAAAAAAAAAAAAAAAAAAAAAAAAAAAGGAAAAGAAAATATATCCAAAATGAAAATGTGGACCAATGATAGAGAGGCAAATAATGGTGACATGGATGATTAGAAGAGTCAAAGCACGTGGAACAACTGAAGTGTAAACGTGCGCTCATGCAAAACGACAAAAGCATATTCCACGTGGCACCCATCAAACCCCTTCCTCATTCGATTTCTCCTAATCGCAGGTGGCCGCCACACGCTGTCAACCCGCCATACCTTGTTATCATCTTTTCTATGCATAACCTAACACTACATTTCTCTAAATATGTTGCAAATATTCATTCTCACACACATCTTTGACTTCAGGGGAAGCTAGATAGATATATGTGAGTTCTTCTTCTTCATCAATTTCTTGCCGAAAAATAAAAAAATTGTTTTATTTGTTTTCTTTTACCCCTTTTTCTCTTGTGTTTTGTCTGAGAAAATATGATCTGTCCTGTTGGATCTCACTTTGGTAATGTTATTTGTTGTGGGTTTTCTTTGGTTTTAAATTCTTGTCTATGACGCTTCTGCAATTTGATATGTAGAATTTAGGGGAAATATAGGGGAAAAAAATTAAGTTCAGCTTTTTTATTTTTATTACATATATGAGATGAAGATTGAGTTTTTCTTAACTCAGAAGAGAAGTAGTCCATTCTTTATTAATTATACATGTTAAAATTTGTTTGGGAGAAAGTTTTGATTGTTTCTGTATCTTAATTCTCATTTAGCTTTCATTTTGTATTTTAAAAGAAATTAGGTTGCTTCTGAATGACAATTAGTTAGAGGTATGGAGAATTGAAAATTAAACTTATGTGTGATTGAAAACCTGGTTGTCTAGTGATTTATTAGATCGAAACATCTATCGCCCCGTTTTTGTTCAAGTAGTTTGAGTTGATGTCCTAACTTTTCTTGATGACTTCGATTTTTTCCATGTAAAATATATGTTGAGTGTTTACGGTCATGTAAAATATATGTTGAGTGTTTACGGTCACTGTTGTTTACGAGTCGCGGTTGCATTTTGGCCGATGATTTCACATTTGTTTTGGTTATTATTGTGGCAGGGAACTGTAGAAGCAATCTGTTATTGATTTCATAGTTAAGTCTAAAATGGCAATGGAGGCATCAACCAGTGGGTGAGTGTTTTAATGCCATGATATGGGCTTTAATCGTTCTATATATGATACTAAGCGTTGATGGAGTTTATTATTTCTATATCAAAGGCCTCAATTCTATTTAAGAATATACTTTCTTTCTTTTGATGTTAATCTTCGGTAGAAGTGAACAGATAATGAACATTGTAAGTAAAAATGAAGAAATTTGTGATTATTTTTAGCACATTCTTCCATAATGCTTGAATGAGCATGTAGATATACATGCAAATATCCCGTCACTTATAATGATTGGACAACCTTTGTTATACGAAGTACAAAAGCTTGAAGCAATGCTTAGTGTTTTACTCGTTGATTTTCTTTGAATATTTTAGATGCAATCACTGAATTATTCTACTTAACTTTATTTTCTACTCATTGGACGATTCAATAAAGTGAGCTTTGAAGACTTTCGAAGTCTATTGAACTGTTTTGAAGTGTTCATACATTAAAAATGTTTGAAAGTCGAGTATGTACAGATATCTAGCTTAAGACAAGATTATGTACATCTTCTTCATGGAGATATATTTACATATTTCGTATATTACTGCTAATATCAACAGCTTCCTTGAATTTTTTGGTCGTTGAAATACATTTTCATAAGAAAAGTATTATGTGAACTTCTTGTTATCCCTTTTGATATTTGTCAAACCATTCATGGTTTGTGAATTTGTTATTTATGCCTTTACAATTAGTATTCTTTCTATTCTGATTTGGTATATAAAACCATCATAAGACATTTTTCTTTTCAAATTTTTATCAAGGAAGCAGGAAATTTCTTCTTGCTACTAAGTTACGGAATGAATTCTAGACGTTCACTTTGCAATATGAGTTATTAGCTATAAAGTCTTTTTTTTTTTTTTTGTACCCATTGATCTCTAAAAGCTCTCGTTTTTATAAGGGACGATTCTAGGAAGAAGAACTGTGGGAAGATTCCTAAAAGAATTCACAAGGCTGAGAGAGAAAAGAAGATTCCTAAAAGAGTTCACAAGGCCGAGAGAGAAAAGATGAAACGTGAATGTTTGAATGAGCTGTTTCTTGCTTTAGCAAACTCTCTAGGTAACATTTAAACTTTTCTTGCATTTCTATTTCAATGAATTTTTATTTTTTTTTGCTAAATAAACAGTGTGAGAGAGGTTTAACTTCAAAACCGAATTCCTTAATAAATTTGCTCTTACAGAACTATCTGATCCGAACAACGGTAAGGCCTCTGTATTGAAAGAAGCCACTCGAATGGTGAAAGACATGGTTGCTCAAATCAAGTGTCTGAAAAAGGAAAACGAAACCTTGTTGTCCGAGTCCCAATATGTAAGACAACTTAATTCTTTTCCTATGACATCTAACCATCCTATGACCTAATTAAACAATAGTTTTAACAATCTTAATCACATATCATTATTGAATATGAAGGTAACCGTTGAGAAGAACGAGCTACGAGATGAAAAATCTGTTTTGGAGGCTGAAATTGGAAAACTGCAGACACAAATCAACTCTAAGGTTTCTGAATTGCAGCTCGATCTGAATGTGGGCCCGCCTGAGTATCACAACCAAGAAACGGCGTTGTATAAAAGTCACGGTCCTCTCATTTTCCCTCATGGACAAATTGTAAGTCCTTTACATCCTGCCGCGTTGTGCTCGAACTTTGAAGCTTATCCAAAGGTTGGTACTGAACATCTTGCATCTATGAATATTCCCGTTGTGAGCAAACCCCATGCTCGATACCCTACACCATCTGACAAATGGCCATCGCAAGTTCTTGAAAACCTACCTGAGTTAGGAAAAGGCGTTCATCATGGTTAAAGAAACTGTGGTTAGTTTGCAGGAGGTTAGAGCTTAGTGTGTACTTAGGCTTGTATATTTCAGTGCTGGTTACTCATAACGGGTTCAAAGATTTTAACTATCCTGGATGATCTTTCTGATAATGCGAAACCGTGGAACTGGGAATCGCAATGTAGTATGGTATTATTTCCACTGATAAACAAAGTGTATCCTGAAGATTATCATGTATGTAAAACATGATCATTAACCAGTGTCCTTTTTGATGCATAGTCAGCTTTGTTTGTATGGTAAATCAGCTTCTTGTTTCACCTAATTCCTAATGAGAGATATATTTATTTGTCTTGATCATAGCGTATATATATGTATGATAAAATTCAGGTCCCTGTGATATGACCTCGATCAACATGCTTGGACACCCATAACCAATATGGTACATACTCACAAGATTGTCAAAAGCATAAACTTGTTGTATTTAAACCCCTAATTTATCATATTGGAACACTATGATTGACTTGCTTTGTAGCCCAAATCTATATGATAATGTAATTCGAGAGGGTTAACACCTTATTCGTAAATATTATTTGATTCTGCCTAAAATATCTTCTCAACAACTTCTTGTGTTTTGGAATGATGGAGAGAAGTCAAAAATATGCAGTGCTCTTTTTTTTATTCTCTCTTTAGTATATTCTAGATGGACCACCACCCACCCACCCATCAAAGTCTAAATTATGCATCACAACTAACATTCTAATTCTTTACTCTACACCCTCCTTAGCACCAATATTGTTGATGTTAGTATAAAACTAATACACTTACTAGTAATTTTTGTTCAAATCATGTGTACAATAGAGCATCATGATCAGTAACACTCAAGCTTTTTCTCCTTTTTTCCAGTATGTTAAATTTAGCTATAACTTAAAATGGTATTTTAATTTAAGAGACCTAATTTTAGACACTTTTATATTTTTCACTTTACCACCTACATTGTCATGTACAATAAAAAATTCAGATCGATCCATCTTTCTTACTAACATGTTAATTCATTTTCATCGGTTTATATCATGCAAATACATATGTTCCACCCAGGCTCGAATTTAAGGGGGGGCCAAGGGGTGCAATCACTCCCCTTGAACTTTCAAAATTGTTCTATTTATATGTAATTTTTATTTTGTCATTCATTTATAGGAATATGCTCCTTACATTGTAAAAATTTGTTTAGTATATATAAATTTAGGCTCTGGTCTGATTTTTTTTTTTTTTGATATGTTAAAAATTTATCCCATTGAAACAAAATCCTAGATTCGTTTCTAGTTCCACCTTATCTCGTATCACTAATGCATATGGTAAATAAAGTCAATATATATGCTTTATTACAGTGGTTGCTTTTTTGCTGCTTTGATATATAGCAGATTATATAGGACAACACCATCCATCCTTTATAATATTCTGATCATCCCTCAACTCTAAGCTATATCCAGCTCATTGAAACGTCGTCGTTGGATATCCGGAAATGAGGAGCTCTGCTGCTGAAAGCTTCCTGCGTCTGCTCGCAGAAAATCTTGATGTTATTGCCACGTAAACTTTTCTTTCTTTCTTTTGCTCAACTACTGTAATGTCTAGCTTCTTTCACTTCTTCAATGCTTGTAACTATCTTTAATTTCTATGATATGGGTTTTTAATATATAGTCTGCATGTGTGAGGAAATGATGGTATGAATGACTTTGTGTTTTTGCAGGCCTGTGGTTACGTTGCTTTATCCTCTGTAAGTTTGGCTATAATTATATATACTACTTTGCTTTCTATTCCAAGGACAAAAAATTTTCAGTTTTTGACATGATTTTATTCGGATTTAGAGGGTGTTTGACTAAATATATTTAAAACTTGCTCTTATGAGCTTTTACAGATTTTTAGAGCTTATAATTTTATTAATTAAACTATTTGAATAAATAAGATAATTAAACTTTTAAAATATTGGACAATTGTATAATTTGAACGATAAATTTAGAAGAGTTGTCAAAATAAAGTCTGGAAATAAGATGAGGATTTCTTACATTTTTAATATGAGTTTATAAGCTACTAATATCTATATTTTTGGTAGATTAATCAAGATATTTTATAAAAACTTACAAAAGACTTATCAAGATATTTTAAAAGTATTTTAGGTTGTGCTTGAATTGTAAGATTTGAAATGAAGGTATTTCAAATTCACCCAAATTAGATTAAGGGCATTCAAAATTCCTTTATATTGTTAAAAAAATAGTTTAAAATGAAAGTGTTGAAATTTCAAAGTCACATTAATTCAAACATCACAAATTGATTCCCTACTATGAATTTCAACTTCTTCATCCATCAAAACACAACCGTAAAAATTTTATAAGCTCTTAGGTTGTGTTTAAATAGAATGATTTGAAATTTAGAATTTGAAATGAATAAAGTTCAAATCCACTCAAATTAAGGTGAAATTGAAATTCACCAAATCCACCCATATTACTCAGAAATTCTCTCATATCCAAACACTATCGGTGAATTTGTTTCCATAAATTTCATATCTCTCCATCCAAAAACATCCTTGGAATATTTAGTAAAATGTTTACAACCACAGTCAAACACCCTCTTAGTCATGATTACTCAATCAAGTGTGATTTGAGTTTAGTGATACCAAATATTGGAAATATTGGACAGGTATGCTTCAATTAGGGCAATCGAGACAAAATCTTCAATTGATGATCAACAATGGCTTACTTATTGGGTTCTTTACTCTATGATTACTCTTTTTGAGCTTAGCTTTGCAACGCTTATTGAGTGGTATGTTTCTTTTCTCACCAATATATGTATATATTATATATTATGGATTCTATCCAATTTTATATTTTAGTCATGTAATTAAGTTAATAAATTCTTGATTTTTAGTTCAGCTAACCTGTTACAACCAATCAAATGATCCGACGTTGTTATTTACTTCGCATTCTAACCTATATGTTGACTTTTTTTTTTTTTTTTTTAACTATGTGTCGTCTATTAAATTTTGAATAATTTAAGAAGTTATAAATAATAATATAATTATCTAATTTTATTTTTTAAAATAAAATATTTATTTTTAAACAACACGTAGAGTTTTTATTTAATTTTACTAATTGTGGTAATACAATTTTTACTCATCAATGAATTTCTATAATTATTTTCTAATAAATATTGTTAAAATATGTAGTCTGGTAGTTAAATAAACAATAATATGTTACTTTGAACGTTACCGCTGGTAATCGGAATAAAATTCAAGAAAATAATAGGACTAAAAATAAAAAGTAAGTAGATAAATGACTAAAAATCTAAGAAGCCCAAAATTAGAGGCCTAATTATTTAATTTCCTTAATTTTTTGTTTTAATTTTAAAAAGTTGGGCCTCTTTAATCAATTATAATTGTTATAAATTATACGAGTAAGGAGGTTTTGAACCGTCATCATCTTCCTTCCTAGTAGAGGATGTCAAGTGTTAACCCTCATGATATAAGAGGTGGAAATCAAAACATGTTACTCTTATAATAATAACTTGACTCCTAAAAATCTTTTGTTATCATATATATCACTAACTATTTGTAGCCATTCTTATAATTTATTGCATACTTTGAGTTTCTTTAGTAAATACATAGTTTACAATATACTAAATAGTAATAATAAAAGTAGAAAGAATGCACCATCCATTATATCTAGATCACCATAAATAAAAATAGGACATAATCGACAATTTCTTATTTCTCCACTCGTCACCTGTAAAATAAAAAATGTAATATAGTCGAGTTGGTAAGGTCGCGCATGGGGAATATGGTGTTTTAATAAGTGACTAAATTAGGAGGTTTGGACATTGTGAATGTGTTATCAGGATTCCATTCTGGTCATATGCAAAGCTGATATTGAGCTGCTGGTTAGTGATACCATGGTTCAGTGGAGCAGCTACTGTTTACAACCACATTGTGAGACCATACTTAGTCACCAGACAAAAGAAGGTCAACATATGGTTTGTTCCATGTCTCAAGGATGTGGTGAGCAAGCCTGATGATGACTTTATAATTGGTGCTCATAAATATATGCAACTAAATGGAACTCAAGCTTTTGAGAACATCATTCACAGGGTAACTTCTCTTTCACTCATCTTATATCCAATCCACAAAATCATGCCTCACTAAGTTGTGGATGCAGAATAACAGAGACGCGACGACGTTGAACCCTAACAATAGCACCTTGTATGACGACGACTATCGATACGAAGACGATCACAGGTACTGATTGTGTCTACTTGGATAATATATGTTGAATTCAGACTCTACTGCATTTTGGGACAACTTGTGTTGTTATGTAATTGTTATTACCACTTGGTGTTGTAACAATAAGATGCATTATACACAACGTCAATCAAGTGTCTGCACATTTCTGTTTAGTTGTTTTGGTCGATTAATTAAGATTATTATGATAAAATTAGTATCTACCAATTTAGAATGAATAAAAGCAAGCCATATGTTTAACCTCTCTCTCCATCTCCATGGTTTACATAACACACAGAATAAAAACACAAAAACTTATGTGAGACGGTCTTACAGATAGTTATCGTAAGAAGGAGTCCCAACACCCACAAACAACATATGAATTGTAGGGTTCGGATTGTGGATAATTGGATCGTGGATTGATCTATCTCACGCAGTGCAATAAAAATCCCTGAGACGGTCTCACAAAAGACTAACTCAAATAAAAATGAGGGTTAATTTCAATTTTGGTCATGTATGTAAGACTCTTTCCATTTCTTGACAACCAAATATACGTTTTTCAATTTTGATCTTGTATGTTTAAACTGTTTTCAATTTCAATCCAGTTTTTCTATATTAGTCTTGTATGTTTCAATTTTTTTCCAATTTCAATTCAATTTTGATCAGAATTCCCAAAATCACCAATGTCACGTGAGATTTCTCAATGACCATCCGACCAAAATTGTAAAAGTTAACTGAAATTGAAAAAATTGGACATACATGACCCTAAAATAGTAATACTTTTTACCATTGAAAGAAGTCTGACTGTACACGATCATCATCTAAATTACACGATTTTTGCTGCCTACCATCTCCAGTGGAATATTTTATTAAGATTTTTTTTCTCACACTATATCATCAAGTTCAAGGAAAGGATGGCAATTTACTTTTCCCTAAATAATGACAATAATTTGATTACCAGTCCAATTTAGCCAATATACACCAACTTATGTGATGCTCAGTTCATAAAATTAAAAGAAAAAAAAAGTGTGGAACAATGTCACAGGGAGAGAATGAAACTTACAGAAGTCGTTGGTTCTTTCCAAAAGGCAACAATTTCATCTTTAATCCCAAAACGAAATTTAAAAGAACCAAATTAGGTAAAGAAAAAAAAAAGAGAGAATTTCACAGTTATTTTTATTAACTCAATTATTATGGGAATTACTAGTTTTAGCATACAGGCAACCAGAAACAAATAATGATAAACATAAACTTGGTAGAAGAAACCTCTCCACAACAGCAAATGTCTTGACATTGTTCTGCAAGTCATTCAAATACGAAACAAAGATTCCTTGGCATGTCTTTTGAAAATTTATGCTCTTTGCTCAACATAAGAACCGGAAAGTCCAGAGGTTCCAAGGATTGTAACCTGCATGAGAGAGAGAGAGAGAGAGAGAGAGAGAGAGAGAGAGAGAGAGAGAGAGAGAGAGGTATAATCATTAAGCAGGTGGAAGAGTAAAATTTCAAGCAGTTACAGGATTTTAATTCTTATTGTGAAAGCAGTATTAGCATTTTCTGAAAACTCAAAATTTATTTACTTCAGAAATTATAAATATTCAATCCTAAATCTCCAAGCTAAGTAATTATAATCCTAAGAGATAATCCAAGATTTTGAATTTCATCTGATGTTTAGGCTTTGGTATACTACCAATTCCGAAAACAAAATGAGCATGTGGTTTATAAATCAACATAGAAGAATAGCTGAAGCATACTACATCATCATAAGATTCATAACAACGTCACAATTATCAGAAGATGCGATTTTCTCATTTGTCAACAACCTGTTTTCTTTATTGTTTTAAATATTAGAAAGATGACTTGGTAGTCTATAAATGCTTAGCCATAGGACTCTATGTGATGCTATTGGATATAATAGCCATATATTTAAAAAAAGAAAAAAAAATCTAGTTTTCACACCAATTATGCAAAAGAAATTATACCTTTCCCCAATCAGCATCAAGGCCACCACACCTCATTTTCAAGTGTATCAGCTTTGTTCCCAACTCCACTTCAACCTTTTTCTTCAAATAGCTCTCTTCTGGCCCAAATGAAGCCAAATATTCAGCATATCTACTGAAGATTGTCTGCAGTGCTGTCTTATATTCTTCTGGCAGTGGTTTCACATTCTGCCAAACAATCAATTATCAGATGCAACCAAACAAAATACTAAAAATAACAGAGCGATAGTCACATGAAAATTCATGTTACCTCGCCACTGATCCCAATAGCATCATCCATTTCCATCTTCAGTTGCATAGATATCCCTGTGAACTCCTCAACAGCCTCTGCTGCTCGGAGGACATTTTTTAGGACATCCTGGGCAGTCTTGTCATCAGTAC
Organism: Scutellaria galericulata; assembly: GCA_946896805.1. Classification (NCBI taxonomy): domain Eukaryota; kingdom Viridiplantae; phylum Streptophyta; class Magnoliopsida; order Lamiales; family Lamiaceae; genus Scutellaria; species Scutellaria galericulata. The sequence goes on from OX335785.1 coordinate 14,614,879, forward strand.
TCTTGGACAATGCCTTCTTTACATCAGAGACAACTGATGATGGAAGCTTATCCCAGTTTGTTGCCAATAAGTCCTTAAAAGCACGTTCAATTTGTGGGTCTTTGATATTAGGAACATGCGAAACATCTTCGCTGAAATAACGAGTATCCCCAAGGCGCCTTGCATAAGGATGCTGGAAATCTACAGGAAAGAAAATCAAGAGTACATGAAGATGCATATAGGCATGAAAAAAGCTTATAAAGATATAGCAATTGAAGTCAGTGAACAATTGAGCAAATGAATCAACAACTAAATTCCAATAAGACCATGCCAAGCAATCAAAAGGTACGACACCAAAACATTCATTATTTTCATTATTTGTAGTCCTTCATATCATATCAGGGGAGATGTATATAGCTAATGATAATCTGAAACATTACAAACCACATGTACGCTCAATGTCAACCTAATATGAAAGAAATTATAATTTCATTATTCTAGATCTATCCACGATCCCTAAACCAAAACAGAAAAGCATAAAATATGTCAACTACTTGGAACTAAGGATAGAAGTAGGAAGATTTCCTTTTCTTCACTCTTCCCATCCATTCCAAGATAAAAATCATTACTAACTAACATATACGAAAACTGAAAGAGTGAAAATGATCATCAAAATGCTACACAACTTCTACAAAAGCAGTGATTGAATATGCAAATATCAATAATTATCAAAAATATTTTTCCTTTTACTATATAGAATCAGAACCAATATGACCAGAAAGCTAATAATTTCAACCATGCCACAAAATCGTTAAGAGTAAACCGAACTCCATCTCCATAGTCAAGTGTTAATCTAATATAAGTTATCATCAAACTACATTTAAACTCATAAATAAAAGTCCAGAAAACCCTAATGTATCCAGCTATTGGCGATTGCCTAATCGTACCTCAAAGTCTCACTTTAATTACCAAAAACTAGGCAATATCAGTAAACACAATAAAAAATCCAAAAACTAAAAGAAGAAATCAATAACAGGAATCAATATCCGTAGTTCATATCACGCTATTCTACCCATAACTGAAAGCCTCAACACAGATTATTCATAACAAGAAAAAAAATTAAATATAGTAATTACTTTGATTAGGAGAAGAAGCGGCGATTGAGGGGGAAGAGAAATGGAGGTGGCGGATGTGGTGGTTGACGGCGGCGTTGGCGGCTGCGGCGGAGGATGTAAATACTTGAGATCTGCGAAAAACTGACCGGCACATCGATCTCATCAGCATCATCTTCTCCATTTATTCCTATAAAATTCCCGAAACGCTCTGCTCGACGATTGCTGTAAAATTCGGTAAGCAAGTGAAATTGGATTGATTTTGACACTTCTATAATCTAGTAATTTATTCTGTTTCTTTTTTGTTCATTATTTTACCGGCGAAATACTTGTATGACGTTTTAGCCCTCCAAAAACTAGGGCCGACTATCCGCACTTCCAAAATTACTTAACACACCCCACAAAATTAAATGAAAAAGAAATGATATATTTAAAGATATTTATACTCTTACTATTAATTTTATATACAATTATCAATAAATTACACATATACTATACACACCCCATTTTCCAACACACCCATTTGTAATACACCAATTCCTTCTTCTTCCTCACATATTTTTTTCTTGCAAACACATTAAAACTCAACACCAAATCTCCAATCCCTTACCACCCCTCAACGTACTCAAATATCATCATGTCTCAAGAAAGAGTGGAAGAGATGGACAATGTAAGTTGTTTAGATGCTTTTGACCGTTCGTTTTGTGTATATTGAGTATTAAAAAAAATTTGTCGCGAACGCGATCGGCCTGTAAGGGCCGAAATTATTGAGGTATGTTCGACCATCAATGGCCGAACGAGATGAATTATGTTCGACCATTAATGGCCGAACTATTCACTTATTGTTCGATCAAGGGTCGAACAGTATGAAATGTTTTCGGCCACTATTGGTCGAACATATAGATTTTCCTGCAATATTTTGTTTTTTATCAATGTATTGACTTGTACATTTCATACATTATAGGCAATCGATTCAAATGAATCGAGAATGGGCATTGTGAACGTCATCAATCCAATGTATGAGCAGATTGATTTTTCAGAAGAATTTAGAACGAATGAACTATTCGATGATCGTGAAGCGTTGGTCGATTGGGCAACTAGGGTTGGAATTCGTCTGAACATGGTTGTGTTGGTTAGACGATCGGATAGTGGAGACTGTGGTAGATGAGCTCGGGTATTTTTAGGGTGTGAGCGTGGTGGTAAGTATCGTCCATCGAAGACAAAAGTGACGGTAGACACTTCTACCGATGTTGAGAAGAAGTCGTTCAAAGGACGGAATACTGGCACTAAGAAGTGCGATTGTCCTTTTATGCTGAAAGGAGTACAGTTGAAAGAGACTGGTCAATGGTGCTTGATCGTTCAATGCGGATCGCATAATCACCCAATGGGGGTGAACTTGGTCGGTCACTCATTTGCAGGTCGACTAACAAGTATTGAAGATCAAGTTGTTCGTGACTTGTCTATGAACAATACCAAGCCGAAGGACATATTGAGCTGTCCAATCAACAGGCCCTCCGGGACATGCCTCCGTCAAAAGCTCACTCTCCTCCGATGCATCCCCTTGTGCATCCCCTTCAACCTCATCAATTTCCATTTCAGGTTCGGCCTCTTCACCTGCCTCCTCCGTTGCCGACTCTTTCTCCTCAAGACCCGGTGCAGGTGCAATCGGTTCCTGTTCCGCAGGTGCATCTGCCTCCTCGTTTCTACGCCTTCTGTTCAACGCAGTAGGTCTCCTCCTTCCATAAACTATAGGTCTTGCAAAATTTATCAAACTTGAGTGAGTGAAAGATCGACCAGAAATTGACAAGACTTGATGTGACTGTACTAGCACGAGCACTGTTCGACCAGCATAATTCGAACACAACTATCATGTTCGACTTCCAGTCGAACGAATAATAAGATGTTCGTCCATGTGTCGAACATAGTTAGTACGTTCAACCAGTGGTCGAACATATCTCAAAAGTTCGAACATGAAGTGTAACGTTCGACTGAGAGTCGAACACTATACTGCATGTTCGTCGAACCAGAGCCGAAGTGACTCACCCAGAACCGCAAAATTTCAGTCGCGATATCGTTCTCCATCCAAAATTCAGGCCTAAATCTACAACATCTACACATGTTTTCAAATAAAATACATCCTAAACATGATTCCTAAATAATGTTGCTCAAATTCAAACAATAAAAACAACAAATTTGAACGAAGTGGAGATTTCAACTTTGGAAAAAAGAATTGCAAACTTACTTGGAACTTCATCTTGGTTGTTAGGATCCATTGTACGAAGATGTTTGGTTGAATGTAATAAAACGTGTTCGAACTTAGACCGAACACCTTTGGTCGAACAAATCCGGGTTGAGGGTTAGGGTTCTTGGATTGAAATGGGTTAGTGTGTTTGATTTGGGTGTGAATGATTTTTGGGGTTTGCTTGGTTAGTGTGGGTGTGTTGAGTAAATTTGTTTAATTTAGGGTGAAAGGGTATTATTGTAAAGTGTTGGGGTGTGTTTAGAAATTATTAAATGATGTTGATTTAAATGTGTGTGTGTTTAGAATATGGGGTGTGTTTAGGAGATCCAGGGGTGCGGATAGCCGGGCCCAAAACTTAAAAGGCTCAATAATCCACACTTCGGGAATTACTAAACACACCTCATATTTTAAACACACATATTTAAATCAACATTATTAAATAATTTCTAAACACGCTCCCACACTTTACAATAATACCCTTCGATCCTAAATTAAACAAATTTACTCAAAACACCCACATTAACCAAACAAACCCCAAAAATCATTCACACCCAAATCAAAACTCTAACCCATTTCAATCCAAGAGCCCTAACTCCCAACCCGGATTTGTTCGACCAAATCGTTTGGTCTAAGTTCGAACAAGTTTTATCACATTCAACAAAGCATCTTCGTACAATGGGTCCTTACAACGAAGATAAAGTTCAAAGTAAGTTTGCAATTCATTTTTCCAAAGTTTAAATCTCTATTTGGGTGAAATTTGTTGTTTTATTATTTGATATTGAGCAACATTGTTTAGGAATCAAGTTTAGGATGCATTGTAGTTGAAAACATGTGTAGTTGTTGTAGATTTAGGGTGGAAAAACGAAATCGCGATTGTGAATTTTGGAGGTTTTGGGCGCGACGGTTCGGCCCTGGTGCGCAAACAACGTTTACACTTGTTCGACTAGTAGTCAAACGCTTTGTATAATGTTCGACTAGTAGTCGAACGTTATTCTTAGTGTTCGACTACAAGTTGAACGTATAGCTATATGTTCAGCCATCACAGGTTGAACACACTCAGTTCTGTTCGGCCTGTAATGGCCGATCGTGTGATAAATCCAGAATTTTTTTTTCACAAAATACACAAAAACGATCAGTAAAAAGCATCTAAACAACTTAAATTGTCCATCTCTGGTGTTCTTTCTTGAGACATGCTGTTTTTTTTAATACAAACAAGGTATAAGATGAGGGTTTGGAAAATTAGGGTTTTGTGTTGAGGTTTTGCAAGATTTTTGTTTTGAGGAAGAAGAAGAATGTGTGTGTTGTAAATGGGTGTGTTGCAAATGGGGTTTGTTTTAATTGGTGGGGTGTGTATAGTATAGTTTTGGTTTATTGATAATTATTTAAAAGATTAATAGTAAGGGTATAAATGTCTTTAAGTAAATCATTTATTTTCTATTTAATTCTGTGAAGTGTGTTTAGTAATTCCCGGAGTGTGGATAGTCGGGCCCAAACTTAAATTATTCCACTTTCTACCTAAAATTCTTAATACTTTATTGCATTTTGAATCATACGTCATGTTTGTTTCAATTTTGTGTGTTTTGAAATTTTATTTTTTTTAGTATGATTTTTGAATTTGATTTCAACAACTTATCATATTTTATAAATTAAAGATTAATTTTAAAAAATAAACTTTAATTATGGACCGTGGCGCTCCAACTCACATAATTATATAAAACTTTTAAGGTTTAATTTTACAAAAACCTTTTAAGATTTGGAGACATCACGGTCCATAATTTGATTCCAACTCACATTATTAGTCATCCTGATTCATTCTATTATTTGTTCCATTTCATATTATTCAAGGAATTATTCAAGCAAGTCAAATGAAACATGTACATAATCTATCACAAAATAATAGTTTCTGATGATAAACATTTCTCTCATTCAGTTCATTTTACATCTTAAAAAAAAAAAAATTTAATGTGAAAGAAGAAGAGAGAAATACAGGGGGAAGAGAACCGAAGAAGTGGAAGTGAGAGGAAGATAAAAGCATGATGTGGTCAAATAGCCATGTGAAGTAGGGCCCAAATGACTTATGTGTCCTCCACATATATGTCATATCATTTAATTTTGACTAAAATATTAATTTGACTAAAATAACAACTAAATCTTGAAATTATGGATGAAACGACAAAAATTCGAAAAGTTTTGGATTTTGTTGGCTATTTGGCCTTATTTATATTTATCAAACACTCTTATATATGTTTTTTTATATAAATTTTCATATTAAAAAATAAAAATAGATAAAAAATAATGTTAGTTTTTCTCAATGAGTCCGTTTCCACCCATCCTTATTCAAACTCTTTCGTATTCTCTATTCAAGGGAGCATGATATAACTGATAATTATAAACCACAAAACAAGATGATACATTATTTTTGAATTTTTAATAACACCATCCACCACCTATTTTTTGGTTTAAACTCCACAAAATCGAGCACGATTCGGATTGTTTAAGCCAAAGCTCATATATTGGAAGGACAATGGAATTGGCCGAACTAAAGAAGAAAAACATGAACAAATTACTTATCCACAAGTTTCTCATCATATATTGAAGAAAAAAGTGCTACACAAAGTTTCACCAAATGATTTCAAAATATAGGAGACATCAAAATGATCTGAAATGTTTGAATGAAGAGAATTGTTATCCTTTCCTCTATGACATCAATGGAGGTTAGTGTACGGTGGAGAGTCGAAAAACTCGATTCTACTCATTATTGATTGATTGAGAAATGATTTCTTGAGCTTCTGCAAGAGCATCTTCTTTCTCATCTGCAGCATATAATATCTTCTTTATTGCCACCGCCATCTGCAACAAGTTTGAGAGAGAAATAATGAGTTATGGTATTCTATATTGTAAGGAAAACACACAGTTGCAAACGAGTTTAGTAATGAGCATAATGGCCCTGTTGCTCCGCATAGAGAAGAACCCTGTAATTAGCTTTTCTTGGAAATTTCCAATGATTTCATTTCATAAATAATATTGACAAGACATCTATATCTTGCATGAAAATTAAAAATATCACTTTATTTAATCCAACAAAACATCCAAACATGTTTTTGTAATCTGATTAGTAAAACCAAACGTAGCATGAGTGTTTCCTTGACATCATTGCTCAACAAACATCATATGATGAATGATGCAGCTTATTTGTTATGAACATCTTAATTTCCATATCCACACTGGAATAGGCTGGCTTCTCCATCTAGAGTGATTACGGAAAAGAGAACTTCTCTAGTGCTTTCAATTGTGAGGAATATATTCTCTACACTAATGTCACGTTGTGAGGTTCAAAACTGGCTAATTAACAGTCGAGTTTTAGATAGCATGAGCTCATATATGCCCCCAAGTAGCCAAAGAGATGAAGCTCTTACTGGACAACTTTGTAGTTATTGTTCATAGCGCAGTACAAGTTAAAGCATACTACAACACTACAGTTTTTTTTTTTTTAGTTATTGGTGGTACCAGTCCAAGCGACAGTGATCGTGCAGAGAAATACTTACCGGGAGGTTTTCTGACTCAGGACTCTGACAAAGTACTTCTACATCGCGTAATTTCGCAAAGTAAAAGTCTCTTTCCTTTTCCAACTCCTCAACAGAAAGCTTGAGATCCGTAACCTGGATATGAGGCGATCTCATCAAAACCAAGCACTAAATTGAAGTTTATAAGAAAGCAGTCTCGAAAAACTAAATTTACAATGTAGAAAAGATAGATAATAGAACACTTCCAGTAAGCACATAGTTGGTTAGAAGATCCAATGGAGCTCCAAATGCAAAAAAAAAAATAATAATAATAATAAATAAATAAGAAAAATGAAAAAGATGAATCCCAATTATTTCATCCTAAATGTACAAAAGTATGGGTTGATTGTCGTTCAAAGCAGAGATGTGGAGATGTATAGAACTAGAACAGATGAGACGGATTGAAGAACATGTTTCCCAGGGGATAAATAGCAGAGTAATACATGAAGCTGATAAGGCCCATAGCAACACTCTACAAAATCACATTTGACAAATAAGTGCAGCAGTATTACCTCCCTTGTCAAAGCTTGAATCTCCAACAACGAATTGACCACTGTCTTCCCTTGTTTGGCGCCTGAAAATCAAGAATACATCGAAAAGGTAAAAATAAAGTTATATAGAAAAGGGAAAGAAGAAGAAGAAGAATAAAGGTATTACTTGCAGTTCTTCTGAGAACCCCAGAATCTTCATTACAAGAGCCAGAGTTGACAGCGTAGTTCGTTTGTAATGACTTAGAGCTCTTCAGAGGACCTCTGAAACTTCTATCCCTTCCACCTTTACTTCTGCGCTCCACAGGATTGTAATTCCTGGGAAAATCATAGCAGCAGAAAACATATGAAACTTGGTAATTGAGACTTAGTAAGGGAAAGTTGGAGCAAGTACTTCAGGGAGGTATTACTCATTCATTAGGCCACCATTTACAGAATCACAGTAGCGTTTCAGCCATTGCAGAAACTCCAAGTTGTCTAATGGTCTCGCTTTCACAAGCCTGTTAACCTCAATATGCTGCATAAGTTTAAAAAAATGAAAGGGTGACTGTATATTCTATATAGTAATTAGCATCCTCACTATTTCATGTTAATTATCAATTTTGTGGAATTTTGAAACATCACAAACCAAACTACACTCATTAGGCTTAAGTGCCTTTGAAATTTCGGAATAGAAAAATCCTGATAAATAATGAAATTATATTATATTGTGGAAAGATGTGTTTGGCAATGTGGAATGAGGGGGATGAATAGACTTTTCTGAAAATTATAAGAATAGGTGTTAATATGTGTAGGTATGATTTTATTAGATTGACAAATTTGATTTTACATCGCAAAACAAATAAGAAATATGTGCTTTGATATCCGATATCAGTCAGCATGTAGCCAATCTATCATTAGTTTTATTATTTCACACACAATTTCCCAAGAAGCAATATATAGCAAAAGACCTTTAGCTCCAATTAAACAAAGAGAGAACAGTTAAACGAGGCTTATAATAGTAAAATGGTGATACAGGTAGAAGTTTTTCGAGAGATGAGATAATAAAATAAAAAAAGAATAGGGATGAAGAAAGCAAAGGATTGATTACCTTGTCAATTTTGAGTTTGTTAAAAACATCCTGAAGTACTTTGTAATTCTGGATGAAATCATATTCAGTCTTAGCATCGAAGTTCACCTACAATAGGAATGATATCAGTAATGCCACAATGCTAAACAGGAAAAAGACAGCGAGTTTTCACCTTGTGCATGGGAACAACTCCTGGGAAAGTCATGTCCATCATCTGACATTGTACAGCCCCAGATGCCGCCTAAATAAATGCTTTTTGTGAGAATTAGTACAATACCAACCAACCTTAGTTCTTCAGTCAACAACAAAAGACAGACAGCATTTCAAACAATCTCACATGAGAAGATACATGAAAAATGCCGAAGTAGGTTCCCATACTATCAAAACACACACTCACACACATATAAATTAGTTAAATGCACACCATGCAGAGCCCTTTGTGCCTCAACAATCGAAGAAATTTTAAAATTGGTGAATGACATTGTTACGTTTAAAAGTTGATATAACAATCGAAAATCGTGCCAAAGTTCGTAACTTTTGTTAGTTGACCTTAATATATATGTGTTTGTATGTGTGTAGAGAATATGTATATCAAAGATCAAAGAAACAAGAAAAAGAGAGAAGTTATTCTTTTCATGATGTTATTTTTTTTTCATATGAGCTTCAACAAAAGTCATAGCGCTCATGCTTCTAACTTTAGTTTAATAATCAAACAGAATCTTCATGAGAATACACTATATCAAATTCTCCATTGTTAGCACGCTCTCTTCAAGTAGACGCACAACAAAAGTTCTGTAAGACTCATGAAACAAATACAATGCTTATCATTGTGAAAAACCTACATTCCGATGGATTATCACAAATAATTCCAGTAACCACCAAATTCTTCAAGAAACAGATGAACTGGCAAGATTGTGGTCCTAATGCAACCAATTACCAAACCATCTATTTCCAACCCATCTTAACTAAAATTTGGTACCAAATACCTCTGATTTGCTTAGATATGCTGAAAAATATATAAAGATTGGTGAGTGGTGGAAAATAAGTTTGGTCAATACTAACACTTTATGGTAATCTACACCCTAAGCAGTTGATGTCAGTTTCCCACCCTAAGGTCATGGTTTTTCATGCTATATCTCTTTGGAACAAAATCCCAAAATAAGCATACATTATATATTATATTTTCAAGATTAATAAATCTAATAGAACAACCCCAACTGGCAATCCATCTAATCAACAGCTTAACCTCCAAAGCAATTGCATTTTACAACAAGCAGGTCCATGGCAACAAAAACACAAGAAATTTCAGCAAATGCACCCATTCATTTTTCTGAAAACAATCATTTTCAGAAACACAAAATCCAATTTACCAAAAGGGGGAATGGGTTTTATATATTCTCTTTTTATTAAATTATTTGTTTTAAATTTTACCTCTTCAATGCGAGAGAGATTAAGCTGAAGCCTGGCGTTGATCCAACCAAGAATCTCGTTCCTTCCCACAAAGTAAGCACTATCCATAATCCCTATATTCGCTGCCATTATTGAAAATCACACGAACAATAATCGGGAGAAAATCAACAACCCTTTTCAATTTTTCCACAGCTAATTGGAGATTTCTACATGCATATGGATGTACCCAACATTCTCGCTCGCGAATGTAATTCTCCCTGTATTTTGAATGGAGAGAGAGACAACTCTTGGTTTGTAATTTGAAAAAAACAAATATAGTTTTATTTGCTGTTGGTATTTCTAGTTTAAAATAAACGGTGAGTTAATGAATGAATTGAATGGAGTGGAATTGCGAATATTATAGGGTTTTGGGCCTTTTGTTGCAAAAATAAATAATAAATAATTATGAAAATCAAGGCTTTGCTTTACATACAAAGAACTAAGGTGCAGGTTAATTTCATTTTCCACCTTCGTAAATAATTTCATATAAAGGATTAAGGTGCAGGGTAATTTCATTTTCCATCTTTTATTATGTACGGTTTTTATTTTCTCATTCTAAACTTTTTTTTTTCCGATCACAATATATATTACACGTTTTGTTTACTTTTACAACCTTCGATCAACATTTTCTAGTAAGAAAGGATCCACGTGATTTGTGTGTGCCAATTGAGGATTATTTTCATCATTTTCTAGACTATTAACTAATTCCCCTCCAAAAAATAGAATCTAATCATAATTTTTTCTTCATTTCTTCTACAAATTATTTGAATAAATGAAGAATGATGGTGATGGTCAGGAAGGTTGTTAAAATCATTTTTGTTGGATGGTCAATAAAATCGTATTGTAAAATTGGATTGTAGAATCGTAAGATTTACAATCCTTATAAGATAATAGAAGGATACAAATTATGACTATATATATACATGTAAGTACATAAACATGAACTAATAAAAAAATATAAATACGTGTAATATATATATATATATATATATATATATATATATAGAAAATTGAATTAAGATTAAAAGTACAAGTGTATAATTATTTTCAATTTTATAGAATATTTAAGATAAAATAAAATAGATTAAAATTTTATCAGACAAACTAAAAAGTAATTTCATATTTTATATATATATATATATATATATATATATATATGATAAAATTTCTAAAGTGGGTAATTAGAAATTAGAATGTTATATTTTTAAGTTTTAATTTATAGTCTTAAAAACGAACCAAACAATTTATTAATTTCTTTTTGAATTTTAACTTACAAATGTGATAAAATAGTTACATTATTACATTACTTCAAATAAAATACACTTGGTCTAGTTGTTTAAGTGTTTTTTTGTTTGAAATTGAAGTCTTGAGTTCAAACACAAAAAAAAAAAAAAAAAAAAAAATAATAATAATAATAATAAATAAAAAATCTGAAAAATACCTTATTTGTGGAATCGTAAAATTGGTCGATTTTACACACAATTCTACCGGTTTTATGAGATAGAATCGAAATTTTATCCCGATTCTATCAAAATCCTATTTTCTACACTTGTTGACTCAGTACATGATAAAAAAATCGTATAATCATAGAATCGTACGATCTGACTCACGATTTTAACAACCATGATGGTGAGGTTCAAACAAAAATAAGATCTAATTTACTCATGACGTGAAAATCACGTGGGTCCTTTCTCGCATGAAAATATTAGCCGGAAAAAAGTAAATAAAACATATTGTCTAGATTGTGATCGGAGAAAAAAATATAGTTTATTTATACAAAACTAAAATACGTACATAGTACACATTGGAAAATGAAATTAACCCTAAAATGCACAATTTTTATTAGAATCCACACACCTATAGTACGTTTAATCTTATATATATTGAAATTTCCTTTTGATGTTTAGGTAATTGTTTTCTTACATCGATGATTGCACGTGTGAGCATTTTATTTTATGATAAATTCTTTAGTACGTAAGATTGTTTTATTGATTTTATTTTGTAAGATGGATTAATTTGATTGGATTGGTCAACGCTCAAGTTAACAGTCAATACAGTTAAATTTAATATTTTTATATATATTATGTAATATTATATATAATATAATAATTTTAATGAGTATTGTGTAAAACCATTTTACGATCTCATTTCATGAGACAGAGCGGATTGGGTCAAACATAAACAATTATGTAATATTTTTATATATATTAGGTAATATTTTTCTATATATCAGGTAATATTTTTTGTATTATGTACATTACATAAAACAAAAGTATTACCTTATATATAAAAAATTATTACCTAATCCACATAAAGTACCTAATACATACGGAAATATTACATGTTAGCACAATTCACGTTTGAGGAAGAAGAGGCATGGGGCGATGCAAGGACTATCCACATGTTTTTACTTGTACCCGATCTAACTCAATTCAGGTCATATATTTTATAATACAAAAGTATTATCAGATATATAGAAAAGTATTAACTAATACAAATAAAAATATTACATATTTTGTTATAGTTTGACCAAACCAAAAATGCATCATATAAATATATAAAAAAAAATGTTACATAATACACACAAAAGTATTACATAATTTTTATGTCTGCCCGACCCGACCCAACCCATCTCATAGAATGAGATGTCACCCAAGATTGCCATAATTTTATGTGTATTCATTAGGTAATATTTTTAAGATATTATCATTTGACAAATGATACTATGAGATACTTTTATGTATATCAAATAATATTTTTATATGTTTCATGTAATACATTTGCTTACAAGATTCTAAATCCATGATTAATTTGAGAAATTAATTGTAATTTTGTAGGTAATATTTTTATTCACATCATAAAATATATTTGTGTGCATCATGTAATATTTGTGATAAATTATAACTTGAAAATAATACTATGTAATACTTTTATTTGTATAAGGTGTTGAGTTTCATGACTTCAAATCAATGATTACTTTGATAAATTGTAATTTGACAATATATTGACATTTTTATTCTCATAATGTAATACATTTATGCATATTATGTTCTACTTTTATGTATATTTTGTGATACTTTTTAAAGTATGATACACATAAAATTATTATAAAATATTTTAATGTGATACTTTAAAAATGTATTACATTGTGATGATACACATAAAATATTATATATGTAAAAATGTATTAAAAGGTGTGGATTGATCGTTGATCGGGTCGGGACGATCCATCTCATGGAATGAGATCCATGAATGACAAATTTTATGTGTATATATATATATATATATATATATATATATATATATATTTCAGTATTAACTATTTACTCTTCTTTTATATATATACACACACATATATATATATTCTTTTATATATATATATATATATATATACACATATATATATATACACACACATATATATATATATATATATATATATATATATATATATATATATAGAACGACAATTTTCCCGCGGAGAACCATCCCTGCATGATATCGAAGTTAACGGGAAGGAGATTCCCAAGTCGAATCGAAGTTCAAAATTTGAATTTGTTTATTCACCCCACCTCTAAAACTCTTATACATTATCATGCATCACATGAGTATTCGATGTGTTAATTATAAAATATGAAAGGTTTATAATAAAATTTTTAGATGTCCATTCGTAAAAGAATGCACTATTTGAGTTAGATCAATCAAAAGTAATCTTCAATCATACATAATTACCTATGATATTCTCATACGTTAATTAATGAAGTTAACTATACTAAATATATGCTAACTATACCGAAAACCACCCGAAATTGAAGTTTTCAGTAAACTAGAAAAGGACTAAAATTTAACAATTTCAATTTTTTCGATTGCATGACTTAAAAAAAGAATTTCACCAGAATTTAGTTTTGAACATGAGTCTTAAAACAGAACAAAAAAGAATTTTTCTCCTTTTTCTTTTTTGATATAATGGATAAGAGTATATGTATCTACAAGGTCAGTCAACCCCATCTTTTAGTTAGTGGTCATGATTCCCATTTTCCAAATGGCATTATCACCATTGACTAATCGTGACATTACACCAAATATCAATTCAAATAATTAAACCAATCAATACGTTTCTTTCCTAAATAAAAAAAAATTAAAACAAACAAATCCCCCTCATTTTCAGACAGACAAAAATGGAGCCAGAAGAGCAATCATCAAGAAAGAAAAGAAAACAACTCTTCATCCTTTTCTTCATCATCTTCACTCTCATAATATGTGCTATAATCTCAGTCCTCACAGTCCTCAAACACGAGATAGATTCCGAATCCCTCTCCAATGTCAATCCAATGGAAGCCATATGTGAGTTCACAAGGTACTACTCTCACTGCACGAAGACCCAGTCATCCAATGTGTTTGGTCTCTCCATCGATACAGCTCTCCAAGAATTCCTCCTCGTATACCAACTTCCTCTAGATCTGGCCAAGAAAGCCATGGACAAGAGCATCAGGCCTGTCTTGATTGACTGCCAAAATCACTCGGTACTGAGTCAACGAAACGCGTCCCTGATCGTGATGATCACAAGGAATTACGACCAATTAGGGATGATGAAAGATTTGAGGGTTTTGATGAAACATGCAATGGAAAACGTTGAGATGTGTGTGGATGGAATATTGGATGCGGAGATTAATAATGCGAAAAAGAGAATCGAAGAAGCTGTAATATACATGTTGGGAAAGGATGATTTGATTCGTGAGATGTTTTATCCTAGTTTTACGAGTGTTTTTGCTTCTTTGGTGTCTGGGGAAAACTATGTGGTGATTGCTGTGTTTTGCTCACAATATGTTTTCTTGGTTGTCTTGGTTGCCTTCCTTCTCAAAATATTTACATGAAGAATTTGAGTGAGTGAGTCAAGGTTGTTCATGGACTATTTTGAGGTTGATTCGATGAAAATTTGTTTGAGATTGTATAATGTGATTTGTTGAAGTAAACAATCATATTTAAGTTTAACGATATTCTGTTCTAGTGAGCACATGACGAGGAGCCTCGCTAAAAGATCTTTATTTGACTATGTATAATTCATCTAATTTTTCAATTCAAATGAGTTTGTTGATATGAGCATACATTATTTATGTATAGTATGAGGTGTTGGTCTTAAGTCACATTTTTTCCTATAAGAAAATACCATCTTAATCCATCCAACTTGTTGATTAAGGTTTCAATTCAAATTAAAATATAAGCTCATTGATATGAATATATATTTTCTGGTAAGTTTAAATCCAAGAGCTCAGAAACTTCGATATGTGTATAAATTAGTTTTTCAAATACTTTCTCTAAAGTCTTATTCTCTTGGGAATCAATTTTCATCATAACTTTTTTTTTTCTTTTTTGTTTGCCAGCCACACAATTTTTAAAAGATAAGAAGATACATAGAGATTTCTTGGTGAATGATTGAATTAATAAATAAGTTCTTTGACTGACAAATTAGTCCACACTTAGGACATTGACTGACGATTAAATCAACACAAGTGGAGTCAACTCTAGATGAAACTTCCTACACTTTTCCCATATAAACTTAAGTCATTTAGCTTATTATATATATACGATTCAAATAATTAACTTATTGACTATACTATTATGTTTTTCAAAAGCTTATTATTATATTTTTATACAATTATTAGCTCCAACACTTGGTGGTGTGCCATTTATCATGTGACACTACTCACATGACCTTAAGTGTAATTTCTTAATAGAAAATTCAGATTTATTTCAAAATTAAATGAAAAAATTCATGTGAATGGTCTCACACCAACTATGAAATAAACTAAAAGGATCCTATTTATAAAGTGATAAAACGATATAATTAACACAGCATTGTTCAATACAATAATGAATTTCTTTAATTCTTGACGATGTATAAAATACAACGAGATTAGTAATAGGCTAATGGCTATTAATTTGTAAGCTAACTGAGTCATCGATGAGTTAATATTGTTAACTTAACGAGCGTGTTGTTTTATCATGCACAACGAAGATTTCAAATCCAATTTTCGAGTAGCCAAACAAAGCCTAATGGATTTCAATAGTCTTCCTAAATACGAATCAACTTCAATTGGAAACACACAGATCACATATATTAGCAGCCATGGATTCTTCTTCTTCAACCTCGAGATTCCTGCAGAAAGACGACCATCTCACATCACTGCGCGCAAGGAACAAACTCCTAATCCTCACTTTCTTCTCCTTAATCATCCTATTAACGCTAATCATCGGAGGAATCGTCGCCTCCCTCGCACAGAAAATCAATTCCCAATCCTCCAATTCAAATCCAGCTCTTCGAGAATTCTGCTCCACATCTGAATTTCAATCCTACTGCATTACCGTCTTATCCTCAGAAATCAAACCCCCATCCAACGCAACTCCCAACCGCATTTTCCTTCTCTCTCTAGAATCTTCTCTCGAGAAACTCTCTTCAATTTCTCAATCGCCACTTGCGTTTGGGAACTGCTCGAGTTCGTTGAGCCACGCGGCGAGTCAACTCACCGAAGTCTTAGAGATAGTACGGGTCGACCCGGACGTGGAGAGCTACGAGCGGGGGAACATGACGGCGTGGATCGAGGCGGCGGCGGAGGATCTGACGGCGTGTGTGGGGGATCTGGAAAAGTCTGATTTGGCGGCGGCGATGGAGGTGTGGAAGAAGGTGTTTGCGGTTAGGGCGGTGGTGGCTTACAGTAGAGATTTTCTGATTAACTGCGAAACGGTAAATGGAGATTTAAGTATGGGAAATTAGCCGAGATAACATCTTCAACATAAAAAATTGTGGGAATAGCCCTTTGACTCAATTTAAGAAAAAAAAATTAAATGGAAAAAGAAATTCAAAACAAAACATTTAAGTTAGATCCATATATTTTTTAAAAATTACACATTAACCCCATTAACATCAAAATTGATCTAACTATTTTCCCCAAATTTACAATAAAACCTAGAACCCACCACCTTGCCTCTACTCCACCGTCGCCGGCACCGGTGTTGCCATCCTCGAGATTATTTGTCAGTCGTTTCGGTCAGGTATGTCTCTTCTTCAATTTCTTCCATTTCTCTTCTTACTTTCAAGGTTTTTGCTGAAAATTTTTTTACAAAATTGCAAACAAGATGAATTCATTCAGTTTGAAATCAGGGTTTTTCCCCGATGAAGTTGTGATTCAGATTCTAGCGAGATTGCCTATAAAATCCCTCTTTAGAACCAAATGTGTGTATCAGCTAATTTCTGATAAATACTTCACGAAGCTCTACAATGAGGTTTCTATTAGAACCCCATGGTGCTTGTAGAAATTACTGACCCATCTTCACAATCGAGACCAAGTTTGATTGTTGTTGATAATTTGAGAGGTATATCTGAATTTTCATTGGATTTCATTAAAGATAGAGTCAAGGTTAGAGCATCTTGTAATGGATTGTTGTGTTGTTCTAGCATTCCTGATAAAGGTGTTTATTATGTGTGTAATCCTATGACTAAGGAGTATAGGTTGCTTCCAAGAACTCGTGAACGGCCCCTTACTCGATTTTATCCTGATGGAGAAGCCACTCTTGTGGGTTTGGCTTGCAATATGATGACACAAAAGTATAATGTAGTATTGGCTGGGAATCATAGGTCTTTCGGGCATAGGCCCAAGAGGACTTTCATATGTATGGTGTTTGATTCGGAGACGAACAAGTGAATGAAGTTTGTCACTTTACAAGATGACCATTTTACACATATGAATAGGAACCAAGTTGTGTTTACTAATGGTGTCTTGCATTGGTTAACTGTTAATTGCTCTTATTTGCTCGTTCTTGATTTTGATTCGAAAACGTGGACGAAAATCCATCTGCCTAATCAAGTGGTGTGTGGGAGTGGAAATCGGGTTTATTTGCTTGAAGCGGATGGGAGGTTGTTGGTCATTCAAATTTTGGATTTTTGGATGAGTATTTGGATTATGGAACATTACGAGAGGGAAGAATGGTCGATAGTGGATAGGGTTAGCCTTCGATGCATGGGGGATGGTTCCTGGTGTTTTTTCAATTGGTCAAACTGATAATTATGTTTTTCTAGCAACTCATAAACAGGTTCTGGTTTATCAGACGAAAAGTCGAGTTAGGATGGAGATGTATTTGGTGAAGAACATTACCACCTTGCCATTATGGTTTTCAGCTCATGCTTTTAAACCCACATAGTTTTTATTAATTACAAATTAGTACTTCCTCCCAAAAGGAAACTCTATTATTCTTTAAACAAATTCTTCTTCATATCGATTCTCATCTTCAATCTCCATCTTCTTCAAACACCCAACAATTGAATTGATCAAAATTTCAATCCCCATCTTTGAAATCATCAGAAACAACCTGATTTGATTTCTGACCTCTTGCAGGAAAGGTCAAGTGCGAAGCGCTAGTTCCATGTCTTCTACTTAGCAAAGCCCTCAATCTTCAAGCGGAATCCCGAGGTGATATAGATCGATAGTATACATCTACTGCTTCATAGAGGTGCGCTTCACTCGCCACATGATGAACACGTGATGAATTGGTCTAAATCTTCCACTAGCGACTTATTGTACCTGATGAAGGAGGAATAAGGGTATTAAGAAAGGCACAAGCTAGTCATTTTTCCTGGTAATCTAAGTCTTGCTTCTTCTGGTCGGCTCGAGCTTCCGAGACTGCATTCAATTGCAGGTGTGCTTTTTTTATTTTTTAGCATTCAATTTCAAATAATTTAAGAATTTGCTAGATTCTATTGTTTTTCTTCAAATGCATCTCAGTTTTGTTCCGTTTTGTAACTTTTCTGTTGTGTGTTTGTAGAATTTTCCATTTCAAGTATGTGTTTCATTCATTTCTAGAGGATATTGATACGTAGCATTCTGCTCTTCTTTTATGTTATTTGAATTGATTTTATCTGTTTAAGTCTTTCAAATAGTAGGAGTCTTTAGCCTATGGGGTTTGAGTAATGGTTTTGGGTTAATGTTTAGTATTTAAATACCCTAATCATTTTTGGGAATTGTCATTGAGTATTGTAATTGGCATGGCTTCAGCTTCAGCAGATTATGTATTGTGATCTGTGAGTTAGTTATTGTGGCTTTTTGCTTGGGCATGATTGCATCTCGCAATTTTGAGTTTATCTATCATAGTTTGAGTCATTGTGTGTTTACATCCCTTTACTCTATCAGATTTCATATGGTTGATTTGTTCTTTTTAGGGTTTTTAATGAATGAAGAATCTGATTTTGAATTTGATACATTAAGGTTGGCAGATCTAGACTAGATGAATTAATGGTATATAAGTTAAGGTGGAAAATTAGTTAAAATTAGAAAACAAAGTGTGTGCGTTGATGAGTTATTAGCTATGGTGCGTTGATGAATTATTATATGTGCATAAAATAGCAGAATCATAACAAGAATGACATATCGTTATTCATAACATATAACATCCTCAGAGTCGTTATGACAAAGTTACATGTCGTTATGAAAAATTTAGAATAGGAAGAGAGTCTCAAAACCAAAAAATGACACAAATCCTTGAATAAGATAGAAATATAATATGATTGTTTTTCATAAAATTCAGAAACACGATAACGACACAGTGTCGTTACGAATTAACTATAACGACTGAAGATTCGTTATGACAGTATCCAAACAAAAAAATAATGATTTCATAAAAAATTTGTGTTCTATAATTGCATTGTAGGATTTTATAATCACAAAAGCATACCCATATTTGAGTGGAACGTTTGCTGGTTTTAGATACGATTATGGTGGAATCTAGTTGTCTAAATTGTTTTCATTTTCCTGCATATGTTATGAGAATTTAATACAACGAATAGGTTTGGAATTAAAAAACTAACAAATGTCATGATTTTGTGCAGCTTAAATATTCATGGGGGAGTCCAGAAGAAATGTATATCCAAATTGATCCCTTTTTGATATTTCAAATCCATTTTTTGTATCTCTAAATTGAACTGATTAGGTGATAGCTATTGTAAATTTTGTACGATTAGCATTATGATGAAATGCAAATGAAAAATGACATGATTATGTATATAAAATATGTCATGTTCTTTTATATGACAAATTTCAGCTCAAAATTCACTCGAGAACTCAATAACGATACAAGTAGCGTTATATCGATAAAAAACTCGAAATCAACATCCGTCTTGCGAAATAACCTCAAAACCATCTTAGATATGTATTCAAGGAATTAATGGTAAATTTTAGCCCAAAATTCACCCGAGAACTCGATAACGATACAAGTAGCATTATAACGACACACATAACGTTATATCGATAAAAAATCGAGATCAACATCCATCTTGTGGAACAATCTCAAAACCATCTTAGATATGTATTCAGGGAATTAATGGTAAATTTTTAGCCCAAAATTCACTCGAGAACTCGATAATAATACAAGTAGCGTTATAACGACACACATAACGTTATATCGATAAAAAAATTAGATGTTTGATTTTATATATATGTTTTGCTAAAAAAAGAGGGGGTTAAAAATTGAAGGTATACAGGAGACTATGTGGAGTTAGGCGTGGTCACGCCTAACTTGAGAGAGTCTTCCGTGAATTCTTGGATTTTTTGCCTACGAGACTAGGTAGAGTAAGGCGTGGTCACGCCTAATTTGAAAGAGTCTTCTGTTCATCTTGCTTGTTCTTTAGAGACTAGATGGAGTTAGGCGTGGGCACGCCTAACACTAAAGAGTCTTCTATTTTTTTTCCTTGTTGCATCTTTGCCTTTCTTTTCTTTTATTTTAATTAATGTTAAAAAAAACGAAAAAAATCAGAAAAATCATGCCCTAACACTATTCATAGTCTTCTTCCTTGGCAAATTCTCTCTCCTCACATAGGTCCGCCGCCATCTTGCTTAAACGCCGATCTTCTTCTCCGCTCACATTCTGATCTCCAGCGACCTCCCTCACATTTAAAATTCATATATACTTAACTCAAATCAATTCAACTTTGCACTCGAGGAATTAATTACAAATTTCAACCCAAAATTTACTCGAGAACTCGATAACGATACGAGTAGCGTTATAACGAAACACATAGCGTTATATTGATAAAAAACTCGAAACCAACATCTGTTTTGTGGAACAATCTCAAAACCATATTAGATATGTACTCAAGGAATTCATGGTAAATTTCAACTCAAGATTCGCTCGAGAACTCAATAACGATACGAGTAGCGTTATAACGAAACATAGCGTTATATCGATAAAAAAACCCGAAATTAACATCCGTCTTGCCGAATAACCTCAAAAACATCTTGGAGTTCGATATACGTTTATTTCGTTAGGTCTTGTTTGAAAAGAAATTCAAAACTAAGTGATCTTGTTTAATATGTTTTCCTTCTCTTATAGTCAATTGTTCTGCTTACTCTCACATTTGATATAAATTGTTGAGATCTATCAAGAATAATAATTTCACATTTAAAATTCATCTATACTTAACACAAATCAATTCAAATTTTCACTCGAGGAATTAATTACAAATTTCAGCCCAAAATTCACTCGAGAACTCGATAACGATACGAGTAGTGTTATAATGAAACACATAGCGTTATATTGATAAAAAACTCAAAACCAACATCCGTTTTATGGAACAATCTCAAAACCATCTTAGATATGTACTCAAGGAATTAATGGTAAATTTCAGCTCAAGATTCGCTCGAGAACTCAATAACTAAACGAGTAGCGTTATAACGAAACACATAGCGTTATATTGATAAAAAACTCGAAACCAACATCCGTTTTGTGGAACAATCTCAAAACAATCTTTGATATGTACTCAAGGAATTAATGGTAAATTTCAGCTCAAGATTCGCTCGAGAACTCAATAACGATACGAGTAGCGTTATAACAAAACACATAGCGTTATATTGATAAAAAACTCGAAACCAACATCCGTTTTGTGGAACAATCTCAAAACCATCTTAGATATGTACTCAAGGAATTAATGGTAAATTTCAGCTCAAGATTCGCTCGAGAACTCAATAACGATACGAGTAGCGTTATAACGAAACACATAGCGTTATATCGATAAAAAATCCGAAATCAACATCCGTCTTGCGGAATAACCTCAAAAATATCTTGGAGTTCGATATACGTTTATTTCATTAGGTCTTGTATGAAAAAAAATTCAAAAGTAAGTGATCTTGTTTAATATGTTTTCCTTCTCTTGTAGTCAATTGTTCTGCTTACTCTCACATTTGATATAAATTGTTTAGATCTATCAAGAATAATAATTTCACATTTAAAATTCATCTATACTTAACACAAATCAATTCAAATTTTCACTCGAGGAATTTATTACAAATTTCAGCCCAAAATTCACTCGAGAACTCGATAACGATACAAATAGCGTTATAACGACACACATAGCATTATATCGATAAAAAGATCGAAATCAACATCCATCTTGTGTAACAATCTCAAAACCATCTTAGATATGTATTCAAGGAATTAATGATAAATTTCAGCCCAAAATTCACTCGAGAACTCAATAACGATACAAGCAGTGTTATAACGACACACATAGCGTTATATCGATAAAAAAATTTGAAATCAACATCCGTTTTGTGGAACAATCTCAAAACCATCTTAGATATGTATTCAAGGAATTAATTGTAAATTTCAGCCCAAAATTCACTCGAAAACAAAATAACGATACAAGTAGCATTATAACGAAACACATAGCGTTATATCGATATAAAATTCGAGATCAACGTCCGTCTTGCGAGATAACCTCAAAAACATTTTGGAGTTTAATATATGTTTATTTTATTAGGTCTTATATGAAAAGAAATTCAAAAGTAAGTGATCTTATTTAATATGTTTTCCTTCTCTTATAGTCAATTATTCTAATATGATATAAATTGTTGAGATCTATCAAGAATAACAATTTTACATTTACAATTCATCTATACTTAACATAAATCAATTCAAATTTGCACTCGAGGAATAAATGGTAAATTTCAGCTCAAAATTCACTCGAGAACTCAATAACGATAAGAGTAGTGTTATAATGAAACACATAACGTTATATCAATAAAAAACTCGAAATCAACATCCGTCTTGTGGAACAATCTCTAAACCATCTTAGATATGTATTCAAAGAATTAATGGTAAATTTCAGCCCAAAATTCACTTGAGAACTCAATAACGACACAAGTAACGTTATAACAAAACACATAGCGTTATATCGATAAAAAACTCGAAATCAACATCCGTCTTGTAGAACAATCTCAAAACCATTTTAGATATGTATTCAAGGAATTAATGGTAAATTTCAGCCCAAAATTCACTCGAGAACTCAATAACGACACAAGTAACGTTATAACGAAACACATAGCGTTATATCGATAAAAAACTCGAAATCAACATCCGTCTTGTGGAACAATCTCAAAACCATCTTAAATATGTATTCAAGGAATTAATGGTAAATTTCAGCCCAAAATTCACTCGAGAACTCAATAACAACACAAGCAGCGTTATAAAAAAGAACACTCCTGGAAACAAGTAGTAGAAATGAATCTCTTGTGCAGACAACAAGCTTCTTGTAGCTACAGTTAATAGCAGAAAAGCAAGTGCTAGTTCACTCCTATAAAGCCTGTTCTTCTTCTTCACAACAGCTGGTTTCTGCTCCTTTTGCTCGCATATTTTCCCGAGCATTTCCAGGCCCGACTTTGAGAGCCATCTCTGGATCTTCTCCTCGTTGAGAGTCTTCATTTTCCTCTCAGCCAGGCTCACCAAGTTTAGAGGAATTAATGACAAATTCTTCCTCTCAAATCATAATCGTGTTTTTGGTTGGTGGTTTGATGGGGGTTTCTTTTGGGTATATCAAACTTATTCATATTTATTAAAAACTCCCACAATTTCTTTTTATTTACAAAATTTACCCCATCTCAAGTCAAAGGCTATTTACCTAAAGATTTGTAAATGAGGTCTCTTTAAATAATTATTTATGTGGATTGGTCTCTTTAAATAAAACCCCCTTTAAGTATTGTTTATGGCGGCGAAAGGAGTTCGTGGGATATGATCCTTGAAAATTTGATTACGGTGAGTTTGTTTGGGTCGCAGTATTTTGTGTTGGTGCTTTTGTTTTGCTTGCTTTTACGAATTTATTAATGCAATTTTTGCAACTTTTCAATGTTTTTACAAATTTATTAAGGCTATTTATTTGTATGCAGTATTTATACACATGATTTATGATAATGTTTGGAAATATAAGATGAAAACAATGGTCGTGTGATTTAGGTAAGTGACATTTGTAGGGGTGAGAATCAATCGATTCGGTATCAAAAATTGAAAAAGCGAATCGAAATTTTTAGAATTTTGAAAATCAAAACTGAATTTTCTAAAAATTGAACATAATTAAATATTATTTGGGTTTGGCGAAAATTTGGTTTTAATGAGAATTTAAAAAGAATGTTTTTTCACTAATTAAATAAAAAAAAATCAATGAATTAGACATATAAAGAAAAATCGAACTACAAAATTTAAACACCTATATTCTACAAATCTAAATCATATAAAAACTCAATAAAATCAATTCAAATTCATTTGATCATCCATACAATAAAAACATAGATTGATAATAGTGTTACAATTATTTTAATTTATACAACCCATACAATAACTAATAAATAAACAATCATAATTCAAAAATATAAAAAAAAATGAAAGGGGGTAAATGAAGTTTATATATATATATATATATATATATATATATATATATATATATATATATATAATAAATTTGGATTCGATTTTTTGGTGTTTTGATTTTTCAGATATGAAAATCGAACTCCGAAATTTTTAAAAATTAAAATCGAAATTAAACCATATCATCCAAAAATCGAATTGAAATGCTAATTTTCATTTGGTTGGATTTTTTGGTTCTCACGGGCGATTAGTGTACACCCTTAGATATTTGTAAACAACTTAATATTTGAGTTAACAAAAAACTTGTCTATACACACCAAAGTGAATGAGAAGGCAATACATTTTAATATTTAAAGTAATATTTTTTATTACGTAAACTATCTTAAATATATTTCATAAAAAATTAAAATGTTTGAATAGTCAAAATTAATAACATTTTTCATCATGTATAGAAATATATCATCACGTAACAAAAATAATAATATTTTGGGCAATACATATTATTGTGATTGGACTTAATTCTGGTTGATATTGGTTATCCAAAATGAACATGATTACGACTTACGAATTGAGTAAGATCGAAAATGAACATATCGTATTATGGGCTTTCTCTTACAAAACAACAAGAGATTATTTCTTCGCATTAAAAAATGTTATAAATAGCTGAATGTGATAATACATAAATATATGTTTTAGAGATAATCAAAAATATTTTTACCCACATAACAACTAAATAAATTTTTTATCCATTCCAACTCTCAATAACTTGAAGAAATTAATATACACTTGTGAATAAATTGGGAAAATGGGGCGATCACAAAATATAAGTATAATATTAGGGCAAATGTTTGTATTTCCCAGAACACTGTGCCCCCGACCTTATCCACTCTTTTTTTTTTTTCAAAAGCTAAGCGCTGCTGTTTTTTTTTCCTTCCTTTTCCTTACATAGGAAGCCAATTTCTTTTTTTTTTTTTTACAAATTTACTAAGGCTATTTATTTATATGCAGTATTTATACACATGATTTATGATGATGTTTTGAAATATAAGATGAAAACAATGGTGGTATGATTTAGTTTACTAACATTTGTAGGGGTGAGCATCGGTCGATTCAGTATTCGAAATTTTTAGAATTTTGAAAATCAAAACCGAATTTTCTAAAATTGAACATAACTAAATATTATTTAGGTTTGGCTAAAATTTTGGTTTAACTAGAATCTAAAAATAATGTTTTTTCACTAAATTAGATAAAAATAATAATAAAAAACAATAAATTAGGCATATCAACAAAAAATTAAACTACAAAATTTAAACACCTATATTTCACAAATCAAAATCATATAAAACTCAATAAAATCAATTCAAATTCATTTGGTTATTCACACAATAAAAATATAGATTAATAATAGTGTTACAATTTTTTTTTAAAATTTATACAATCCATACAATAACTAATAAAATTAATTAGATAAAATCGATGTTTAGATTTTTCAGATATGAAAATCGAACTCCGAAATTTTTAAAAGTTAAAATCGAAACCACACCATATTGTCCAAAAACCGAACTGAAATGCTAATTTTCATTCGGTTGGGTTTTTTTTTAATTTTCAATGATTAACATTTACCCCAAGATATTTGTAAACAATTGATTAATAATAATATCTTGCACAATACAAATTATTGTGATTGAACTTAATTGTGGTTGATATTGGTTATCCGAGATGAACATGGTTACGACTTACGAGTTGGGTAAGACCGAAATGAATATGTCATATTAATGGGCTTTCTCTTACAAAACACAACAAGAGATTATTTCACAACATTAAAAATTATTATAAATAGCTGAATCTAGAAATACATAAATATATGTTTTAAATATAACCAAAAATATTTTTGCCCACGTTACAACAAAATATTTTTTCTTATGCATTCCAACTCTTTATAACTTGAAGAAATTAATATACACTTGTGAATAAATTGGGAAAGTGGGGCGATGACAAAATGTAAGTATAATATTAGGGGGTCATATTATTGGGATGAGCGTTATTGATGGGCATCTCCTCCGTCGGTGTATGGGCCTTGGGATCGATTGGCTCTGCATAATACAGATAACCAAATAATATGTCATCAGATCTGCCTGTTAACTGTTTAAGAATGAAAATCATGTTAAATTTGTTAATTTAAAATTATAATTTTGGGAAATTTTACAGTAATTATCCTTTTTTTTTTAAATATTTTTAAATTCTAATTAATGGAAAAAGTACTCAATTGTGGTTATCTCATTTTTAAGTGGTCAGAAAGCTCCATGTTTAATATCATGAAAAAATAGGGGAAACATTCAATTTTAGTCCATTTAAAACGCTACTATCCACTTTTAGTCCACTATAAAAAAAAATTTCAATTTTAGTCCACTTAATCAAAAAATCGTCACTATTTGGTCCTTTTTCGCAATTTTAGTCCATTTCTCCGGCGATTGTATCACAATCGCCCCCAATTTTAATGTTTTCCCCACTCGCGCTACCGCCGCCGCCGCCAGAGCCACCATTTCTCCTCCCCCATTTTCTCTCTCCTCCAATCTCTTCATCCGGCGACCGATCGGAGCCGATCTTATACCCAAATCGAAGCCCTCGCCGAGCCCGTCATGAATCCGGGCTCGGATCACCGATCGGCCATGCCGATCGCCGGCAATCGGCCGATAACAATTCACTTCTCTCTCCTCCCCCATTTTCTCTCTCCTCCAATCTCTTCATCCGGCCACCGATCCAAGCCGATCTTATACCCAAATCGAAGCCCTCGCCGAGCCCGTCACGAATCCGGGCTCGGATCGCCGATCGACCGTGCCGATCGCCAGCAGTCGGCCGATAACAGTTCGCTCTTTCTCTCACCTCTCCCCAATTTTCTCTCTCCTCCAATCTCTTCATCCGGCCACCGATCGGAGCCGATCTTATACCCAAATCGAAGCCCTCGCCGAGCCCGTCATGAATCCGGGCTCGGATCACCGATCGGCCGATAACAGTTCGCTCTTCCTCTCTCCTCCCCCATTTTCTCTCTCCTCCAATCTCTTCATCCGGCCACCGATCCAAGCCGATCTTATACTCAAATCGAAGCCCTCACCGAGCTCGTCACGTATCTAGGCTCGGATCGCCGATCGGCCATGCCGATTGTCGACAATCGGCCGATAACAATTCACTTCTCTCTCTCAACGTGTCATCCGGTGAGAATTGGGGGCGATTGTGATACAATCGCCGGAGAAATGGACTAAAATTGCGAAAAAGGACCAAATAGTGACAATTTTTTGATTAAGTGGACTAAAATTGAAAAAAAATTTCATAGTGGACTAAAAGTGGACAATAGCGTTTTAAATGGACTAAAATTGAATTTTCCCCTGAAAAAATAGTAACCTGGAGGAGTGGATGCAGCTTGAGCAATAGCAGCAGCAGCTCTGGCTTTGTGGCGATAAATAGCGTAAATCCCAATAGCAATCCAAAACACTCCGAACACAGAAATAGTGCTCCCCAGTATTGCTGCTATATTATTCTTCTTCTTTCTTGATCTTGTTTCTGGAATAACGAAGCTGCTGTCCGAGTTTGTTGAAGAAGCTGGACTTGTTTTTGATGTTGATGTCGAACATTTGTCCGATGTGTATAAGCCTGTGTTCCCAGTTAGACTTCCAGATAAACACAATTCAACTAAATTAGTAAGATACATAAGAATATATATGAAATTCATTTAACTTTTTATATATCGCATACCTTAATTTCAACTTCTTGTTGCATGCTAGTGACTCGGGCACTAATCCATACAAAAGATTATTAGCCAAGTTCCTGTGAGAAAGAAAATAAGGGGAAATAATGTAATGTTAGTCGAATGTACTTAGTTTTTAATTTAAGGCTCAATTTTGGTCCCGTATGTAAAACACTTTTCATTTTTTGATAATTAAGTATCTGTTTTTCAATTTTGGTCCTTTATGTTTTAATTTTTTTCAATTTCAATCATTTTTTGTCAAAGTTTTCAACAATGCTGACGTGGTTGCCTGAATTTGGATGTCACGTCAGAATTTCCGACGGCCACGTCAGCAATTTTGAAGGTTCCAACAAAAATATACTGAAATTTGAAAAAACTAAAACATGGAGGATCAAAATTGAAAAATGGATATTTGGTTGTTAAAAATTGTTAAGTGTCTTACATATACGAGGACCAAAATTGAAATTATCCCTTAATTTAATCACAATTTAATTACAAGCATTTCGAGTAGTAATAACATATATGTGACGTCACTTATTATGGACTTACAAGTGAAAACATGTATTTAGTCACACTCTAGTATAACAACCACAAATCATATGTTTAACCACCACGGCATTATTTATGTACACTTCAATTGAAAGTATTGGAACATGAAATGGATTAATGTTGACTTACAGTTCCTGCAGATCTGGAAATGTACCAAGGAATGAAGGAATGATCCCATAAATACTATTTTGAGATAAATCTCTGCAATAAAAGGTTACAGAAGAAATACAGGTTTAAATTAAAAGATAAATATATATGTAATAAAAAGAAATAGATTTCGTGTATATGTACATTCTCTGAAGAGCATCCATTGAACTGAAGTCTGGAAGTAAACCAATCAGAAGTTTGCTATTAAGATCCCTGCATGTTGTTATTTTTCCTATAAATTAGTAATCATTTAAAAAAGCAAAAATATGTAAAAGAAAGGGCCAAAAAAAAAAAAAAATCTCATAAAATAGTAATGTAAATGCGAAGACTACAAATATTCGACCAAGATTTATAGTGACATATAAAGAAAAAAGGTATGGAAACCAAATTTCCGTCTCATTTGGAGATGAGCAAAGCTATATTTTAAGTTTTTGTGATTGAGATTTATGGGAACAAATATTTATAAAATGAGCTAATTATATAACTTCTCGTTCAAAGTGACTAAACTAATCAATTAAAAATTTAAAATGATAGTTTAAATTAGATATATAGATCAATATGATTTTGAATAAGATGACCAGATTAACTTCAATGGAGTTTGTAAATTATAATTACTCTTTTTACAAAAAAATTATATGAAATCGTACATTTCACAATGAATATATTATATTTATAATTCAAATCGATTATGTTTTTTAGATTGACTTGTCTCGTAAAATTAGGTTTATAAAACATCCTCATAAAATCTCACTCTACTTTCTCACCATTTGTTTGTATTTATAAATCGGAGCCACTGAAAGGAGAAGGTTTTGGGTTTTTCTAGTACTTCAAGAGATATTTATGATTTCAAAATATGTAAAAATTTTGTACTGTTCAGAAAAGCATATATATCAAATGGAAAGTGTAGTCTATAATTTAATCATAAATAAAATATGTAATTCTTACAGAGCAATTATTCGTGGTTTGGGATCAGAATTACATTCTATCCAACTCCATTTTGGTGAAATGCAGGGATCTTCATTATCTTCCAATAACCATGTAAATTGTGTGCATAATGCAACTAATCCCAACACTGAATCAATCAAATTATAAATCATCAGAGTTATTAAAAAATAAAAAAAGTAACTTAATTGGCTTAGTACTTGTGCAATTATGATCAGTTTGAATTATCTATATTGATGTACTGATATCTTGTTTTATTGATTTTATGTACTTATATCACATGCACATTACTTGCATCTAAAAAACCAGTATAAACAAATAATATATAACACAAAGTCAAAATACCATGACAACTTGTAGATGATTCAGATCAAAAAGATTTTAAGACAAAATGATTGCAACATTTATAAATCAAAACTTCCAAATAATTAGTGAAAATAATCACCTACATGGAGGGCAAAATCGACCTTTACTAATTTTTTTCCTTTTTACTAAAAGAACACAAGTTTTTAAGATCTAAAGCTTATATGGATTTTGAAAGAAGCTGTTCTTGCATGTTCTATAACTCTACTAATTAATGCGTGAATGAATAATGAAAATACAAGGAAAAATATTATACGGACCATCATCGTAATTTGTTTTTCCTGTATACGAATTCGTAGCCAAGGAGAAATCGTGCGAAAGATCGGCATTTTCACTCGTATAGTTCTTCTGCAACGATCTTCCTGCATTTTATCAACCATGTTTAATAATCACGAAAAACCTACAAGAAAAACAACTGTATATATGAAACAAATTGAACACATATATATAAGTAAGTATTAATTAGAGTGTATATGTGTGTGTAGCTAAGGAGGAAATTAAAAATAGAAATTATATACCATTAGCAGATATGAATAAAAGGAGGAGTGAGAAGAGAAGAGAGAGAAAGTTGGAGGCCATTGACATGGAGAATGGAGAATGATGCAAGAGTAGCAGCTTCAATTCTGCATTAATTAAGATAAATTATATATAAGTATAATTAAATGATCAAAATTAATTGTGAAAAATAGTGTGAGTTTTCTTGACCAAGTCCAGCTGCTAACCAGCATGATTGAGGAAAAAGGAACAAGAAAAAAAAGTTTAATTTTTTTGGAGGCTTTGAAGTGGACTTTTTTATATTTTCCATTATTATACTTGAAATCATTAGTTGACCATGACTTTGTTTACACATTTATATTTTTATTTTTTTTCTATTTTTTTTTATCAATGAATGTTGTCATGATAAGTCAATGTTAAGATAATTAAATATAAAATATACAGCCATTAATATTTGTTTCCTAATACCAAGAGATAATTTTTTTTTTGTTTTTTTTTGAGGGCCTATTATTATTAACCAAGCCTGAATAATTTTAATGTGAGAACAAATTTAAGTTCTATTCTAAATTATAGAATCGAATATGGGTATGCGTGATCAATTTAAGTTCAATTGAGGCTTTCAAATTCATATGCAAATTTTACATTATTATCCTAATTTAATTACTGATTTAAATATTTAATATCCATGTTTGGGAGTGTCCTATCCATAATACATGACTAGGGCCAGCAAAATTTGATAATGGAGGGGAAATGCAAGTGCTTATATTTTAGTTAAATAAAATGATATGAGTGGCTGGCATTGGCGCAGGTATATATGCACCAACTTGCATTTGAAAAATGATTGTTGAAGATTAGTTTTTGAATTTAAATATATATATATATCGATTAATTAGAGACGAATATGGAGGCTTAAAAAAAAAACATGATCTATATATAATGTGTGGTATTCTACAGATAAAACATTTTCATATTTGTGAGATTAATTAGTTTCATATTAATTATATATTTAAAGAGTTTTCCGATGATATATTATAAGTATACATAAAGAGAATCATACTAAATATTTTTAATTTTCATTAAAATATGATATTATATATGTATATATATAATTGTGTTCTTATAACTTTTTTTTTTTCAAAATCATATCTATAGTTGATTTTATATATATATATATATATATATATATATATATTAGAAAAAAAGCAAATAGTTGATTTATAATATATACCAAAAGAAATATTCCTAAAAAGTCGATATTAGTAATGCAAAAATACTAATTAAAAATAAAATTGTAATTATTTTGAGAATTATTATGAATTTTCAAACTAATTAATAGTAATGAAACTAATTGATGTTTATAGAATGTTGAGAATGAAACATTTGAATTTCATATGAATCTATGAGGATTAATATTTGTCATATGGAAAACTACTATAAGTTTTTTGTGATAATTACATACTTGTAAATTGCAGATAATAGAGTGATAAATGTTTTGAGACTTTAATAACATTAGGTAAACTGGATATTCAAATATTAACGTTTCTTAAATTGTAATTAAAAAAGCAAATTGAAAGTATGATAAATGTTTTGAAAAACTTGGTAAAATCATTAGTGTGCAGGTGTTTGTACGAACCAAATATCGAATCACATGAAAAAATCATAGCACATATCACAATGTGTGAGAACAAATCGTAGGTCATAAACATGGGTTAAATAAGATCCGTTTCATGAAATTAGATTCATATTTCACAAGAAACTTTTCTAAGAGTATATTAAAGTAGAAATGATAATTACCCATTTCAATTTTGACTTGAACCGAGTAATAATAAAGGAGTGTACAACTTCAAGTTTCTCTGTCATGTACTTTTAGCATATATAAGCTTAATACTATCTATATCTCACATATATATTGAGGATATAGTTTGTTTGGAAAATGTATAGTAATACTAGATTATTATAGAAAAATCAAATCAACTTTCTTGTAAAATAATTTGTCACAGACGTCTTGCTTTATATGAATTAACACATCAAATATTATAGAAAAAAATAGATAAGCCAATTGTATCAACCAACTTTTATTCATTCATTTGAGTATAATATATATAAGAAGATGAATTTCTAAGGTCATAAAAAATAAAGAAAGTTAAGAAGTAATGTCTATATTAATATATTATTTATGATAGTTCTGGTGGGCATAATCTCCTACAAATCTAAATAGAGTGATTAATATTGTGTTAAATGTCACAACATCAACCAAAACACACAACGGAATTGAACTTTAAAAAAAGAAGAAAAGAACAGAGAATTTATCCATGAGTATAAAAATACTCGTGGAACACCAGCAGGGCAAAAATATATTACTTCAAAGAGTAATTACAAAAAGTACAAAGAGATCTTGAAAGGCTGTCTTAGAAAAACACACATTCTAACAGATTATATCTTGACACTCTATGAATGTGACAAAACTCCCTAAAGAGTACAAAACAATCCTAGAAACTATAAAATCCAGAAAACAAGAACTCTATGAAGAAAATTGTTGGTCCCAAGTGGTCAGAGGTTCATAGGGGGGTGAATGAACCTCTATCGATTTTGCAAACTCTTTAAAACTTTTCTGAAAGGTAGGTTTCTAACTCAAGAAAGAGTGCAACAACCTGACTCAGATCAGTAGCCTGGCAGTATGCTTGATCAGGTTCCTGACCTGATTTCACAGTACGCAGCGGAATAAACTTGATAGAGTTCGTTTTGGAAAACAGTTTTCTTTTACAAGCATGCTCTTTTTAAAGTCTTTTATGCACAATACTTATGATGTGTACTGTAAGATAAATATGGCAAAGTAAGTGCAATGCAGTAAGTAAATGAAAGCAATAAACACAAAAGGTTTATAGTGGTTCGAAGGTGGTGTAAGCCTTCTACGTCTACTCTACTCCTTCTCAATGAGAAACTTTGTTAGGTCAGTTTGATTTACAAACCTCACTTTACAAACCTCTTCCTAACAAACTACGCCTATTAGAATCCCAAACTCTAGTTCTAAGCCACAACCCACAAAGGGCAAGTAGTCTACTTTTAGACTACACACTTAGCAAGGATATAATCCTCTCAACTAAGTTACACCATAAACAACCTAGCGCACACAACACAAATGGTTAAAAGATAAAAGAGTTTCTTCAACTGTTGTGACGAAGTCAGTCTTGAACTTGATAGCTTGAACGCTTGATGGATTGACTGATTCTCGAAGGTTGAGCGACTGAGCTTAATAAGAGCTTGGAGTATGAAGAACTTGAGAGATTTTGCTGTGAATATTTCGAAGCTTCAATAGTCTTCATGGTCACTCCATCCTTCTATTTATAGATCTTTGGAAAATGCCCGTTGAAGAGAGGTATTGTTCCTATTTCGGTTCAAATATGATCTTCCAAATCTTTGCAATTAATGTGATTGACAACTTGAGAGTATAGGGCATGTCCTATTCTTATCCGCATTAATGGCGCCAGTCCCTGGTTGCAGATCTTTTGCAGAGTTGCAGGTCCAGGTGGCATCTTCTCATTGGCTTGGCTCGAACTTCTATCTAACGGGTCCTTTGTCAGTAACCTTCCTCGTACTGCATTTAATATACATTCTTTGTAGTGATAAATGCGCTTGAGTGGACACTGTCAGCTTACTGCTTTGTTCTTCAGAGCTTGTGAATTTGTTAGGATATTTCAGTAGTTATCTTGATAAGACAAAACACAACAACACAGCAAGATAAGAACAGTTTGCTTAAGGTATTGTTACCTAGTTTCCACATTACATGATCACAAGCTTATCGTTTCTAAAGGAAAAGATCATGTAGTGGTTTTCCAAAGGCCAAGGAAAACCAACCTTAGAAGAAGTAGTATACTTCTAAGGATCAGTATGCTGTAGGGAACAACAAGCTAGAAGAAGTATTCTTAAAGGGAGAAAGGATACTGAAGGGAGAAGACGGCAGGTTACAGCAGTAAAAGATGTTCTGAAAGAAGAACTCAGTAAGCAAATAACTGCTACAAGAAACCAACAGTAACTGCAAGAATCCATTCTTGCAGAGACTGTCAAGGTTATAGGACTGGCCGAGGAGACGGGGTCCTTACTGAAGACCTCAGGTGAGACTGTTGTTCAGACAACACTATCTGAGGATTAGAAGACCTTTGAAGGGGCGGCTGGTGGGACAGTACCCTTAGAGGATGCTTGAGGAGAAGCTGAGAAAGCTGAGGTAACCACTAAGCAGCTAGAGACACTTCATGAGGAGGTTGATGCTGCTGCTGCTGCAAGCTCAAAAGAACCTATCCAGGTTACAACAGCAAAGGTTACTGAGGAAGCCGAGTATGCTGTAAGTAAAGATACAACAGAAGTGTACGAAGCTACTGCAAGAAGGTCTAAGTTACAGCAGCGCTGCAAAGAACATACAGCTGCAAGCAGACCTAGGATACAGCGCTAAGCTCTTTACTCAAACAAGTCAGCTGAAGAAGTATCCTGCAATCCAGAAAAGGATAAATGCAGTATGAGGAACGAAGGTCTAAGCAAAAACAAATAGAGCCGTTCCAGAAAAGATCAACTTGCAGACACGGAGCCAATGGCAAGACGCCACGTGGACTGACGCGCCGCAGAAAGCTGCGAGACGCAACCATCGCATTAAATGCCCCAAAAGGGAAAGTCTAATCGCATTAAATGCAAGCCATGTCTTTGATCAAGTATGCTTAAATTCAAATGAGAGATATCTCCTTCAATGGATATCTACTCTACAAGTATAAATAGAGGATGAGTAACTCTGGAGTTGGGGATTGGAAAACTGAACAACTGAAATATTTGCATAAAACTCTCAAGCTTACAAGTTATATTCTCTCAAGAAGTCTCTCAGTTCCAGTCACTCAACCTCTGAGAAGTGAAGCAAGTTCAAGCCGAAAGATCCTCTGAAGGATTCAAAAGCTCACTTCATCGCACCAGTTGAAGAACAAATCTATATACTTTTAACCTCTGTCCTGTGTGGTTAGGTTGTTTAGGTGTCGAACAGTTGATAGGAGAAATCCTTGCTGTTTGTATAGTTGTCTAAGTGTTAGGCAACTTCCCTGTATGGGAGTGTGAACCCTGTGTGGGTTAGCCTTTAGAGTTCGCAGGAGCTCTGTGAACACTGGACTCTAGTAGGTGGTTAACTTTGTAAGTTGATAGATTGTTAGGAGGGTCCTGTAAATCAATCTTGCTTAACAAAGTTCCTGCTCGAGGTAGCAGTAGAGTGGACGTAGAAGGCTTACACCACATTCGAACCACTATAAGCCATAAGTGTTTTATCGCTTTCTTATTTGCGTTTTACATTTCATATCTATCTCTCTCGTAAGCATAAAACATTTTGTAAAAGAGCATACTTGAGAAAACCAGCCTTGTGTCACAAAATCGTATTTTCCGCTGCGTATAAAACTCTAAAGTTACAGCGTGCAACACTGCATCCTAGTGTTGTAAGCAGTAACTGACTGGAGCTGTAAGTTCAAGTAACTTACAGAATAGTTAAGTTTTAACAAATTTTCAAAATCGACCAAGGTTCATTCACCCCCCTCTGAACCTCGAACACTACTTGGGACCCAACAGAATCTTAGATGTCGGCTTTCTGGTGCAACACAGCTTTCGGTTCCAGAGTAGCTTTCTTGCATTGTCATCTGATTGTCAGCATCCTGACTCGAGTAGCTTCCTTTGTTAGACAGTTCTTCAGTTTTCAATGCGACTTCCTGATCTTCTGATTACTTGATTCTTTTTTGAACACGAAGTGTTCTTTGACATTTTGTTCAAAACATTTATCTTTATTTTTACAAAGACCTATTATTAATTTCATGAAGATACACTTATAGGTCCATGTTCCACTTATAAAATGTGGAAAATAGGTACTCTAACTTTCTATCCAAAGTTATGTTGTCTCATCAAAACCTACAAAGAATTTTCCCAAGAAAAATGTTGTCACAGATCGATGTTCCAACAATTGCTTTGAAAAACTGAATCCCATTCTTCTCTCTTTTTGCTTGCTTATCCAAATCTGCAGTCTTCATCTCTGTATTTATAAACATCAGCAGATTCATGATCTTGATGAATAAATCCATGATGTGCACGTTTATCTTCCATAATCTTCAAGTCATGTGCCACTTCTCCACTTCAATACTTTTGCTTCTCCATGTTTTGTTCTGTCTCCTCTTCACTACAATCTGCTTCTCCACTTCAAGTTCCACTCTTCTACTTCTCCAATATCCCACCTACAAGTCTGCTAGGAAAACAAAACACAAATAACCCATATCCCTAGATTTTAGGGATTTGTTAAATAACTCATGAGACTTGGTCAAATCTCATTCTCCATGCTATATCAATGTGAGAAACAAGACTTGCAGCATACTCCAAATAAGTAACTCCTAAAATTTAGAATTTAGTTAAATCTTCATTCCTACTACAAGAAAACAACATTAGTGGAAAAATAAAATCTCTTAAAATCACTCAAAACAAATCAATTGAAATATTAATTTGTTTTGGATAAAAATACCAAATATTATGTTTTGTGAGAAATGAAAATTAAAATAAGAGTTTAAAAAATTAAACTCTATGTTACGTATCAAAGGCTCAATAAGAAGAAATAAGAAGAAAGCAGGGGCCATGGGCCTTAATGTTGCTCTTTTAATTATTCATATTTTAATTAGGAGTTAATTATGTTGGTTATTTTGTGGGCTCGTTTACCACGGGCTTTGTTAGACTATAA
Organism: Scutellaria galericulata; assembly: GCA_946896805.1. NCBI lineage: Eukaryota > Viridiplantae > Streptophyta > Magnoliopsida > Lamiales > Lamiaceae > Scutellaria > Scutellaria galericulata. The sequence goes on from OX335785.1 coordinate 14,652,434, forward strand.
ATATTTGTTTGGGATTGTGATTAAGTTTGTGCAGAAATTATATTGAACACTTATTGGCTTGGACAAAATCTTCCGTTAGTTTTGTTTGGGATTTTTTTGTGTGTTATTCCCTAGCTTCTAACACTAACAATCTCCCTCTTTTTGCCATTCTTCACAAAACACAACAAAATTAATCTCCCCCTTAAACCAAGATCACCTTTTGAAAAACTTTTTCAAAAACCTTCAAACTCCCCCTTAGCAAAACAATTTCTCCTTCAAACAAATCACACCTAAAACACTCTCCCCCTCAAAAGAATCTCCCCCTTAATAAAAAACACGCTAATACTAGAAATTTCTCCCCCTTTTTGGAAAGAAAGATCAGTAAAATGATGTATTTAATGTTGGTCATCTCATCAAGTTGTCCAGTCAGTGTTCAGACCTGCATAAATAAAAATATCTCGAGACAAAAACATGTTAGTGGAACAAATGTTGGAACTGATGTTTCAACATTAACAGGAACATTTTCGTTAGTCCAAAGCAAACATCAATTTGATCTCCACTTAAACGAATTTCTTCGTAGCAAACTAATAACAAAGTGGAAAAATGAGCTAGGAGCAGACATTGAGGGATTGAACAATTGAGAAATTTTGAGAGAGGAAGAAGAGTATGGGGAAGACAAAATAAAGATGACATATTGTCTTCATGTATGTAACTGAACTGAGTGGTAGGAGAAGAGAGATAATGTATGAGATGAGTGAGAAAGAGGGATTGTGATTTTGACATGCGTCAGAGACGTGATATACAAAAAGAGCTACAAAACACTTAACCCCTTAAACTTCTCAACAATAAATTCAAATTTTATCCAAATCAAGATATAATTATCATTAAATCCAAAAATCCAAAAAAAAAAAAAAAGAAAAATCTAAGGATGACTATTTTTAAAATTTTGAAAAATCACACACAAATGATCCCAAATTTTGTTTTCCTCAATGTTGGCACATTTGTAAAGACAATTCCTAAAAAATATATGAATAGGCTCAAAAAATTCAATGTACTTTATTAAAAAAATTATCACATGTTAATCTCAACCAACGTTTTGAAAAGATATCATCGTCGTAGCGAGCGTCGTGCCTCTAGTTACTCGGTTGTGAGACTAACTTTTTATAATGGTTGTGGTATCTCCTACATTTTTTGACAAGAAAGCATCGTTATAGCGAGTGTCGTGCCCCGAGTATTTAGTGTAGGTTACATAACACTTTTTAAGCAATCACGTCGCCTGAAAAATATCATCGCCACGAACGTTGTGCTCTAAGTGCTTTGTGATTTTATCAAAATTTGAAGCACAGTACACTTTAGAAAGAGCCATCAACTGATGTTTTGGAATTGTCAAGACAAATATCTACAAAGAGTCAAATATTATCCAGGACAAACACAAGCAAAGAATGCTTAAAAACCCTAGAAAGCCAAAAATAATGGATGTTGTTCTAAACGTGGGAACATAAGGTACAACATCCGTAAACAAAGTTTATGCATTTAGATCACACACAATCCTCGAGACTTTTTCATAGATGAAAATCTCTCGAAATCTAAGGCTTTAGTAAATATATCAGCAATTTGATTATCAGTGGATACATACTCAAGTTGGATAAGACTTTCTCAACTAAATCTCTAATGAAATGATGTCTAATATCTTTATGCTTAGTTCTAGAGTGTTGAACGTGATTTTTGGAAATATTTATGGCACTCATGTTATCACAATACATGACAAGATTATCATAGTTAAGACCATAGTCATTAAGCATATGTTGTAGATAAATTAATTGAGAACAACAATTTTCGGCTGCCACATATTCAGATTCAGCAGTCGAAAGAGACACACAATTTTGCTTATGACTATACCATGATACCAAATTATTACCAAAATAAAAACACCCACCACTTGTACTCTTCCAATCATCTACATCACCAGCCCAATCGGAATCACTATACCCTACAAGGTTGGGGTTAGTATCTTTTGTAAACAAAATTCCAACTTCACAAGTACTAGATATGTACTTGATTATTCTTTTCACGACATTCAAATGAGACGATTTGGGGTTAGCTTGGTAACGTGCACAAATGCACACGCTAAACATAATATCAGGCCGACTAGCTGTAAGGTATAGAAGACTACATATCATCGACCGATATAGCATTGTGTCAACATTTCTGCTAATATCATCCATAGAATTTTTTGAGTAGATCCCATAGAATTCTCATATGCTTTGCATATTCAAGTTCTAATTTCTTGACTAGATTTCTTGCATATTTGCTTTGAGAGATGAATATGCCGTCATTTGATTGTTTAACCTACAAACCCAAGAAATATGTGAGCTCACCAATTAGAGCCGTCAAAACGAGCCAAGCCCGTTGGGCTGGCCCGCCCCACCATTCTAAAGAAGTGGGTTGGGCTGAATAATTAATAGCCCATTTGGAGGCGGGGGCCTAAACGGGCCAGCCCGTTTGGGCCGCGGGCTGAAGCGGGGTGGGGTGAGCTAGCCCGCTTGGTTTTTTTTTTTAATTTTTTCCTGAAGCTGCTGATCTGTGCGTATCTCCTCTCTAATCTCTATAGGCCATGACCATTCCCATATTAAAAACAAATCCCAACTCCAAGCCCATTCTCCAAATTGTATATATGATGAGATATATAAAATAAAAAGGCAAAATAAATGTCAGTAACTAAAACCCTAATTTTGAAAGCACCGCTTCTCATCTCAATTGCGTAGCTCCTCAACAGCTTCTCAATCTCTCTCATTACATCCTTGATCTTTCTCTTTAGCAGTGCAGCGGCAGCGCTGTTCGGTAACAACACCATCGACCTTCATTCACGAAACATCGGCATCATCTTTTGTTAAGAGAGCAGCAACGACGACGTCCCTTTCTTAACAAAGCAACAACTTTAGCAGCAAAATACGATGATGTTAAGAACTCAAAAAGCGAAGACAACGTTAAGAAGATAAGAAAAACCCAAAAGTCAGACCCATCAGTTCAATTTTTTCATCTTTTCAAAGAATTAAAACAAAAAAAATTCCTAACGGGTTAGCCTAGCCCGCTTAACCCATGGCCCGTCGGTGGGTTGGATTGGGTTGAGATTTTCTAGGTCCGCCCTGCTATATGGTAGATTTTGGCGGGCTGCCGACTGGCCCACCCCGATAGCTCGTACTGACAAGTCTATCACCAATCATATACTCATTTCAAATGTTGATGTCATAGCATTAACAAAAGCATCCAAGCTTTCTTGCGAAGTGGAGCTGAAAACTATGTCATCAACATAGGTTTGAGCTATTATTATATTATTACCATCCCTTTTAACAAATAAGGTATGATCGGCCTCACATCTTATGAACCCAAAGTCAAGTAGGAAATTAGTCAACCTACCATACCAAGTATGAGGTGCTTATTTCAGTCCATACAAAGCTTTATCAAGCTTATAGACATGTTATGGATGAAAAGGATCCTCAAACCCTTTAGGCTGCTCAACATAGACTTACTTATCCAAATAACCATGAAGGAAGACCCATCTAACATCCATTTGATACAAAACAATTTTGAGATAACAAACTATGGCTAATAAAAGTCTTATAGATTCAATTCTAGCCACAGGTGTGAAGGTCTCGTCATAGTCAATACCTTTGACTTGTGTATAACCTTGAGCTACAAGAAGAGCTTTGTTGTGAATAATTTTACCCGATTCATCAGTTTTATTCTTGAAAATCTATTTAGTTCCAATTACATTAGTGTCCGAGGTCTAGGAACTAATGTCCATACGTCATTTTGGGTAAATTGTTCAAGCTCTTCTTGCATAGCTTGAATCCAAAACTCATCTTTTAAAGCTTCAACCACTGTCTTAAGTTCAAATAAAGACACAAAACATGAATGTTTTACCTCAGCGTATGTGGTAGACATACACACATACCTTACCATGTCTTTATAGTTTACAGGTTCCTTTCTACGAGTTGTCATACCTTCTGACTGATAGGGTGATTCTTTCTGATTCGAGCAGGTGGATCACTTCTCACTGGATCATGTATTTCATCATCACTCTCGTCTGTTTCAACATTATTACCAGATGTGTTTTGAAGTGTTGGCACAACAAGAGCAACATTCGGTATATATGTTGGATCATTTGGAGCAACATTCTGTGTGTATGTTGGCTTATTAAGGGCAACATCTAGTGTGTTCGTTTCTGCATCAGCAACAAAAGGTTTTTCCATTAAATCCACCACAACATCTTCATAAGATTTTCATGCAAGATCAGAGAAGTCATCAAACACTACATTGACAGATTCTTGAATACTCCTTGTTCTTAAGTTATATACACGATATGCTTTACTATTCAAGGAATATCTAAGAAAGATTGCTTTATCGCTTTTGGAATCAAACTTAGCAAGATGATCTCTATCATTAAGCACATAGCACAGACACCCAAAAACAAGCAAATGTTTAAGATTTGGTTTCTTTCTTTTTAAAATTTCATAGGGTGTCATTTTCCAACCGGGCCTAAGAAAACTCGATTGCCTATATAACAAGTAGTATTTAAAGCCTAAGCCCAAAACCTTCTTGACAAATTCTTTGAGCTTAACATAACTCTAGCCATCTCTTGCAAGGTTCGATTCTTTTTTTCCGCAACCCCATTTTGTTGGGGAGTTTTTGGAGCTGAAAATTCATGAAATTCCCATATTTTCACAAAAGTTAGCAAAAACACTATTTTCAAACTCCTTTCCATGGTCAGATCTAATTCTAAAATTTTGTGAAGAAAAAGATGTTTTGATTTGAGCATATAGCACATTGAAGTAAGAAAATGCTTTAGATTTTTCATGTAAGAAGAAAATCCATATAAAATGAGAAAAATCATCAACAATCACATAAGAATACCTTTTACCTCCAAGACTATCTACCTCAACTGGACCTATAAGATCCATATGTAAGAGTTCAAAACAGTGAACTGTACCTGTATGTGTTCCCTCAGATGTGACAACATTATGGGGAACACGAGTCTGTTTACCTTTCAAGTGGTTACCACGGACTACTTAATCTTTGTGATTTAGGTCAGGCAACCTCTTACAGCTCCAAACTTCATCAACTTTTGAAGGGTGCGAAAATTCAAATGTCCTAATTTTTGATGCCACAAAATTGTGTCATCAACTTGAGCTTTCTTGCATGTGATCTTTTCTCCAACAAGATAGCAATTATCATGAGATCTTGTACCTATCATTACACACATGTTAGACTGATCATAAACTTCACAAGAATTTTTGCTGAATTTTATCTCCAAATTGTCATCACACAATTGGCTTATGCTAATAAGATTGGCTATAAGTCCATCTACCAATAAAACATTTTTAAGACTTGAAAAACCTGTCACATCCAAAGTTCCTTTGCCAATGATTTTGCCTTTGACACCTCCTTTATAAGTAACATAACCTTCGAAAACTGGTACAAAGTCTTTCAAATATTTTTTTTGTTTCAAGGATGTTTTTCTTTTCTTAGCAGAAATGTTCTTCGAAATGTTGGGCAACATTTCAGGCAAGATTGTATTACTGGACAGGTCCTTTTTCAGTTTAAAACAGAATGGTCTTATGTGCCCTTGACGGTAGCAGTAATGACACTTGAATTTTCTCTTTCTTTTACCTATTTTAGAGGACTCAACAGATTCTTTAGAACTTTCTTTCATAATTCACAAAAGTATTTTTTGTTTTTTGATTCTAAAAAAGGTTTGGAAAAACAGATTCCTTGGAATTATTAAATCCAATACGTGTTTTATCTTATTTACCTTCCTTCAAGATTTCATTGACTCTGAGTGAGCTACTATTCCATTTGGCCATGGTGGCCTCTTCTATTTTCAATTGAGATTTGACTTTGTCAAGCTCCATTTCTTTCTTTATGAAAGAGGACTCCATTTTGGCTAAGGACCCTTTCAAAAGAGCATTCTTTTTTGAGAGGATTTCTACTTGCTTGCATTGCTTCTTCCATTCTTTAAGTAAGGATGCATAAAGATCTTGAAGCTCTTCAAAAGCTTCATCACTATCTAACTCATCATCAAGCTGAGAATCTATATCCACAACATTCAAACATGTTATATTAGAATAATTGAACAAGTTATACATGTCAGATGTCTCAATCAGTGTAGATAGATCAACAGCAACATCGTCATTGTCAATCTCATTATAGATTGTAGCAAGCATAAGAGACTGATTCTGACTTTCTTCCAACTCATCATCGTCTTCATCATCACTCATTGAAACCCAGTGGTTCTTTATCCCATACTTCCTTAAGGTGTAGTTCGATCCATTTAGCACAAAGAACTTTCATTGAGGATTGCACTAATTCATGTCTTGCATGAGTACAACAAGATCTATCACTTATGAGGTCAATTGATCAGGCTCTTGATGCCAATTGATAGTTTTGGTGGGCCAAAAACGCGTGCACAAAAAGAAAGGCATAATCTCCCGCAAATCTAAATATAGTGATTAATGTTGTGTTGAATGTCACAACATCAACCAAAACACACAGCGAAATTGAACTTTAAAGAAAGAAGAAAAGAATAGAAAATTTATCCATGAGTATAAAAATACTCATGGAACGCCAGCAGGACAAAAATATATTACTTCAAAGAGTAATTACAAAAAGTACAAAAAGATCTTGATGGACTGTCTTTGAAAAACGCACATTCTAACAGATTATCTCTTGACACTCTATGAATGTGACAAAACTCCCTAGAAACTACAAAATCCAGAAAACTGATGTTCCAAAATCCTAGAAACAAGAACTCTATGAAGAAAGCAAAGCAATCCTAGAAACTACAAAATCCAGAAACAAGAACTCTATGAAGAAAATGTTGTCACAGATGTTCCAACGAGGAATTGCTTTGAAAAACTGAATCTCGCTCTTCTCTCTTTCTGCTTGCTTATCCAAATCTGCAGTCTTCATCCCTGTATTTATAGACCTCTGCAGATTCATGATCTTGATGAATAAACCCATGATGCACATGTTTATCTTCCATAATCTTCAAGTCATGCGCCACTTCTCCACTTCAATACTTTTGCTTCTCCACGTTTTATTCTGCCTCCTCTTCACCACATCTGGTTTTCCACTTCAAGTTCCACTCTTCCACTTCTCCAATATCCCACGTACAAGTCTGCAAGGAAAACAAAACACAAATAACCAATATCCCTAGATTTTAAGGATTTGTTAAATAACTCATGAGACTTGGTCAAATCTCATTGTCCATGTTATATCAACGTGAGAAATAAGACTTGTAGCATACTCCAAATAACTAACTCCTAAAATTTAGGATTTAGTTAAATCTTCATTCCTACTACAAGAAAACAAAGTTAGTGAAACAATCAAATCTCTTAAAATCACTCAAAACAAATCAATTGAAATATTAATTTGTTTTGGATAAAAATACGAAACATTATGTTTTGTGAGAAATGCCAAATAAAATAAGAGTTTAAAAAATTAAACTCTAACAATTTATAACACTCATCCTTGAACATTAGGACTTGACGTAAATGCTTCCTTAAAAACTCGTTAAAAATTCCAATTGGAAAAATCAGACGAGAAAAGAGTACATGACATACATGTTTTGATGTGTAACACTAATTGTCTTGTTAAAAAACTTTAACTAAAAAACATTGTGGGAAAAAAAACTTAGTCATGGAAAAACATACCCAATTGGGATCTGAGGATTAGATATATAACCAACGTCCAAGTAATCTATTAATGACTTTTTGATTTATAGTGTAAAGTAAACCAAAATCTTACAAACCTTGAAGATACCGAAAAATATGTTTAATGTCATTCCAATGTCTTCTTATAAGAGAAACACTATATTTTGCTAGTAAATTTACTACAAATGCAATTTTAAGTTTGGTGCAATATGCAAGATTAATGGGTAAAATGCGTCAGTCCCCTTTGTGATTTGAAAATGTTGCATCGGTCCCCTATGTTAAAAGAATGATAACGTTTACACATGTGATATGCATAAGTCTGCACGAAATTCCCTATTCCGTCAAACTTAACGAGAGTGTGCTTCACTCGCCCCATGTGCGACTTGTGCTCGATTTTGCTCACCTATTGACTATAACACCCTTTACATTATATATAACATGTTATTCATTGATTTCTTTCAATATATAGCATAGAATCCCCCATTTTCACTTTAAAATCTCAAAATTTTTAAATTAATTATTTTTGTTAATTTATTTCTTTTTACTTTTTCTATATTTGAATTTGATATTTTGTTTATGTGTAATATTTATTACACATTTTAAAATTATTCTTTATATTTTTTTAAATATTTTTTGCAACCTTAGTTTAAAAATGATTTTATGCTCAAAATATTTTCACTTTGATTCAATTTTCTTTTAAACTTAATATAAATATAATTTATTTCTCAATAAATTTAAAAAAATAATAAAATAAATCTTGGAAAAATAACATAAAAATTTAGAATTTAAATTATTTAAAAAATTAAAATTCAAAGATTGTTCAAATCTATGAAAAAATTAAGTAAATCCTACATTTGTAGAAATTATCAAATAAAAAAATTGTATATTTAAAAAAAATATATACAAAAGTTCACAATATATATATATATATTTCAGAAAATTAAAATAATTTTAATAAATCTGAAAATTCAAATAAAATTGAATCATGAAGATTGTTAAAGTATTATAAATAGTCCAACTATGATTGAAAAATTATATAAAAAATCTCATGCTTAATAAGAAAAAAAAAAGTACTGAAACAAAATCTAGAATACTAAATAATAATTTTAATAATTTAGAAAAATTCCAGAAAAAATAAAAAAATCTAGAATATTAAATAATAATTTTTATAATTTAGAAAAAATCAAAATAAAATTAAAACTATAAAGGTTGTTTAAATAAAAAAAAATACAAGTAAATTCTGAAAACTTAGAAAAAACTTTAGATTAAATAATAAATACAAATTAGAAGGCATATATTGAAAATAAAAAATTATAAAAAATTAGATAATATTTTAAATATTAATCTGAAAATTTATAAAAAAAATAATATGCATATTATTAATATAATTAAAAAAATTTAACCAAATCTCACATTTGAAAAAATCTTATGATTATAAAGTATAATATAATTTCAATTTATTTGGAAAATTATTTAAACAGTTATTCTTAATATTTCTTTAAATATTTTCATTTATTAAAATTAATGTAAAAATTAAATTAAAATCAAAACATGATTATTGTTAAAATAATTAAAAAAAACTAATTAAATCTCAAAATTTTATATACCCTATTTGGAAAATTATTTTAAAAGTTAATTTTCATATTTTTGTAAAAGGTTTATGTTTATTAAAATCAATTCTTAGATCCTTTTTAAATATTTGCATTTATAATAATCAAAATTTCAAAATTTAATTAGGAAAATCTACAATTATGTTTGAAGGTTTTAAATTATTAATTTGATAATTTCAAATATTAATGATGATTAAATAATACTCATCGTCCATATACGTGAAAAGATTAAAAAGTATAAACAAAATATTTAAAATGAAAGTAGTAAGTTTAAAAATATATGATTTATTTAATGTATAAGGGTATAATTGAAAATTTAGTACAAAAGTTAACAACATTAAGTTAATAAAGAGAGAGCGTGCAACATTTATTAAATCATAGATGTAAACATTGTCATTCTGATAACAAAAAAGGGACCAATCAAAATTTCCAAAACACAAAAGAATACATCATATTTTACCCCAAGATTAATTAATGCTCCAATTGCATGCAATATTAGGTCTGGTGTGGCAAGATTAATTAATGCTCCAATTGCACTTAACTAAGAAACTTCAGGTCTTAATATATCTTTAGTGTCATGATCTTTTCGTGCTGATAACGTCTTGTATAATAACTTATCACAAATATCTTTCCTTACATGGATTAACCATATCAAATATAATAGAAGATCAGTAAGGTAAATATAAAAAAGATAAATGGATAAAAACTATTATATCAACCAACCTTTATTCATTCATTTGAGTATAATAATAATAATAATAATAATAATAATAATAATAATAATAATAATAATAATAATAATAATAATAATACACACATAAGAAGATAAACTACAAAGATTCATAAAAAATGAAAAGTTTAAGAAGTAATCTCCACATTAATATATTATTTATAACAAACTTTAAATACCTTAACAATTTTATGAATAAGCCTAATAAACATGTTTAAGCATTTAGTAAACTTAATTTTTTGTCTTTTCATTTGAATTTGAATTTCATATTGTATCTCTTAATAAAATTTAAATAAATATATGTTAACTTATTGTATGTATTAATTATTTCATTACATAGTTATAAGATTTTGTCAAATTTAGGGTAGAGCACTAGAACTATTCGACCCATCCTGATTTGTAAACCGCAGTAATAATCTTTCTTCCTTTTCCTTTTTTTTTTTATAGGAAAAAATTAAGATGAATATATTTTTTTTTTTTGAAATGAAAGGACAGGTAATTCAATATATTGTGTTATGTAGATTATATTTGTCATATCCTATTTATCCCAAGCATATGGGTCTGTTCAATTATTAATTAAATTATATATCAGTTAAATTACTATTTTTGAGCTCTTTTTTTTTATTTGGGTATTTGGGCTCGCCCATAAAGATCATCATAATTCAAAAAGTTTTAAACTGCAATTAGGTGCAAGAAAGTCGATATGTGAATCGTGTGCTATATATAGTTAAAATCTACAAATCTTCACAAACGTCATAGGTCATGTTCTAACTTATAAGAATGTAGGATTAAAAATATGTCATAGGCGTATCAATGCACCTCAGGTCTTGATCGTTGGATTGAATTACTTCTAATTAATATTGATCGTTAGATTAACTGTAACCTGATCCCCACTAAATTGGTCCTCAAATTCAAATGAGATAACTTATCACATGTCCTACCAGTAAATGATTGGTACGATGGAATGAAATTAGGTGGGAATAGAATGAACTTAAGAATGGAATGATGGTGGAAAAAGAATGGTATAAAAGTACTTATTCCTATGATTGGTAACAGAGACGGATCCAGACTTTTTTAATGGCGGAGGCACAAAATAACTAAAATATAAAATACGTAAATAAATTTTTTAATACATAACAATCCAAGTTTATTACAATTGAAACCTACGAGTTTTCATTGACTGAAATATTTGCATTATTGATTCATTATCAACACTATCAAAAACCTCTTTTTCAATATATACAATCAAACTATCATTCATCCATTGGTATCCATTTCGGTTGCGTAGACGATTCTTTATGATATTCATTACAGAAAATATTCTTTCAACTGTAGCAATATATACTATCAATTATAGAAAAATAAATATAATATAAAATGATACTATCATGCCCAACAATATATATGTGATTGGACATGATATTATATGATATAAATATCACGTATATATTATATAAAAAGAATATATTTCTGCAATGGTCAGTAATATATACGTGTGATATATATGTCTAATCAAATATTACCAATACTATCAAGTATATATTATAAAATAATAAAGTATATATTATAGAAAAAATTTCAAAACATTGTGGGGGCACGTGCCCCCACATGGGGGGTGTATGGATCCGTCAGTGATTGGTAACACAAAAGAATAGGAAATGAATAAAATAATCATTATCATTATATTTTATAATTAATTACTACAAATAAAATCCATAAATATTAAATCAATCTTTATTTGACCAAATTACCTTCCAATATGATCTTACTTTAAAATCCTTGTTCCATATATTACTCAAATTTAATTATTTAGTATATTTAAATTTAAAAACAAATCCTTTTGCGGAAAATTAATCATTGCACTAATATTAAGGTACATTATATTTAAATATTTTAATTTTATTATTAATTTACTAATTTTGTATTAATTTTCTTAAAATAGTTAAATTATTTTATATTTATCATAATTTTTATTAATTATTAATATGCTTTTATATTATTTAAATAATATTTATATTATCTAAAAATATTTTAATTAGTTACAATTTATTTATATATTTTTATGTAAATTATTATTTATTCTAATATTCATATATCTTATTTTATATATTTAAAAAATATATTAGAAAAATCTTTTACTAGAACTAAAATTATCTGTATTATTAATATTATACTCATACTATCTTTATGTTTTTAAGAATTTTACATGTATTCATTACTTTTATACTAGTTATGTATTTAATTTAATTGTTTTATTTTTTGATATTTTTATTTTATATTTTTATAAATAATTTAATATTATTTTAAAAAATTATATAATAATTTTACTTTGGGAAGTTAATTTATAAAAAAATAAAATAAATAATAATGAAATTGTCAAAATTAATTTTAAAAAAAGTTCATTCCTTAGAAGACAGGAATACATAATACCATGGGTGTAGTAAGGAATGGCTAATCCAATGTCTGTGGAATATCAATTCCTATGTGAATGGTGATTCTCATTGTTTAAAGTATACAAATCAGGGGAATAGGAATGAAGGTAGGAATGATGATTCCATTCCCACCTCATTCCATCATACCAATCATGCCGAAAAAGTAATAAAATTATAGGGTTAAATGCAAAAAACAACCCAAAATATCGACTTTTTTCAATTTGCAACCTAATCTTTTTTTTTTTTTTTTTTTCCAATTGCAACCTAAACTAGGTTGCAATCGGAAAAAAAAAAAAAAAAGATTAGGTTGCAAATTGAAAAAAGTCGATAGTTTGGGTTGTTTTTTGCATTTAACCCAAAATTATAATATACTTAATTCTAGAAAATTTTGGATCTTTTTTTTATTGCTATTTTAATCAAATATTTGAGTATTGATAAAAAAAAACTAATGATTTTGTGTACTTCATGCAATCTGAATTATCAGACAATTTTAGAGTTTCATTGTGCAGATGTGTCAAACAATTTGTGCAATCTGAATTATCAGACAAGTTTAGAGTTTCATTGTGCAGATGTGTCAAACAATTTGTGCAATCTGAATTATCAGACAAGTTTAGAGTTTCATTGTGCAGATGTGTCCAAACAATTTGTCTGATTGCAATTTAACGGTTTTTTTTTTTTTTTTTGTTTTTGTTTTTTGCGTCCGACAATCAAGAAATTTGGACCGTCTATGTCGTAAGACAAATAATTATGAGATAATTCCCACCGCACACATGGCAACAACGTAAAAAAGAAAAAAAAAAAAAATTAAAGAAGCTAAACTAGGACTGGTAGTAACCGCTCATTTATAGTTTAATAGATATGAAGTCGGAACTAAACCGTATTAATAAAGTTGTCCATTTAGAATTGTTTGAACCGTTAATCATGGTTCAAGTTCATATTTGGGAGGGGTATCCCTCTTTCTTTACTACTGGTTTAGGACTTTTTCCTTTTGTGCGAGCAACAACTTTCCCTCATGAACCTTACGAAAGACTTAACCATGCTAGAAATACATGTATTTAAGTGATTCATTTTACTTGGGTCAAATCTTCTAGGTGAAAACATTGCATTGAATACCAGTTTGTTTGTATTTATTTATTCATATAACTTATTGTTTGACTCAATTTATTTCAATTTCTTTCCAAAACTTGAAACTTTCATTTTTCGTCTCTCTAAATCTCAATCTTTTGATTATTTTATTTTTGAGTTTTTCAAATACATGTTTTGAAACATAAGAAAAAATATTTTTGGTTATGTATTTCAAAATCTAGTATGTCGTACTGTCACTCGACCACTCACTTTTTTATTCAGAACTTTGAATTACGTAAGTATGATAAAATTATGCTTTGCCGACGTTAATTAAAGAAGAGTAAAACTTTTATAAAACAATCAATTCAGAAGTTATAATAACTAATAAAATATGGATTGATATTTGAAAAGAGTTTATTATTATTTTTTACCCAATAACTTATCGGGTCTGACAATTCTAACTATTAACTTTTCGAATGGACAATTTTATCCTCAAACTTTGAAAAATCGAAAATTTAGGCTAATTTCAACTCGAAAGGCCAAATTGGGTAATCAAGCCCTAATTTCGGGCTATTCAGCCCAATTTGCTGATTTCGGGTTGTCAACTTTATCTTTTAATTTTTAATCTATTTTTATTTTTTTTAATATTCCTGTATTACTTTTAATGTTATTTAGTAAAAATCATTAAATTGAACCGAATAACCCGAAATTAGCGATTTGAGTCCAATTTGGCCTTTCGGGTTGGAATTGACCTAAATATTCGAATTTTAAAAAATCAAAGGATAAAATTGTCAGCTCAAAAAGTTAATGGTCGGAATTGCCTGATGTGATAAATTACTAGATAAAAAAGATAATAAACTCTTGAGTAGGTCTTATGTGAGACCGTTTCACGGATCTTGTTGTGTGAGTCGGGTCAACCCATAACCCACACTTCACAATTCATATAAGAATTTGTGAAAATGGGTTCAATTCATGGGTAATAAGAACCCGTCTCACGGAAACCGTCCGTAAGACCGTCTTACATGAGTTTTTGTGAAAAGTCTTTGTCAAAATAAGTGCAGATTTTGGATAGTAGAACTTTGTCTCAATAATATATCCGATAAGATTTGTAAATTAATATGTGAATTAACAACTTGATTAATAAAGCCTAAATACCAATTAACTCCCGCCTACAATCATACACAGCTTCATTAAGGCATAAATGCATAATTACTCCGGTTAGGATTTCAATTTATTAATAATAATAAATTAATAATTAACAAAAGAGATGTAGACAGTATAAAGTAGCGTGTCACAAAGATATTGTACATACTTACCCACCAAGGGATCCACCAAATTTATCATTCCAACTTGCGAAATCTAAATCAAATTTAATTTCGTATCTTTTTTTAGGTTATCATGGATTTTGTGGCCGGTCCTTTACTAAGACTTGAGGTCCTGCGTTGTGCATATTTTATTTTCTGTCATATTTTAAATTATCACAAAAATTTATGTGAGATAGATTATTTTTATTCATAAACTAAACCAATTTTCATTGATTTACATGTGAATTGTGAAGGGTGGGTTGTGGGTTGACCCATCTCACGTAACATGATCCGTGAGACGGTCTAACATAAGACTTACTCTTAAATTATACTTCATCCGTTTCAAAATGAGGGTCCGGGTAGAGACCAAAGATCTTGAGCGACCGATCCGATAGAACAACTCAAAAGATACCCCGTTTTCACGGTTTAGGCTGCTTCCATTTCGCTCGACATTCTAGAATTAAAATTTTATTTCAAATATCATATTCGACTTTTATGCAATTTTATTTCGAAATTATCCCTATTATTATTCTTGAACTAAAATTTAGGGATTTAATATAATACTTTCTATGAAATTAATTTGATTTTCTTATCAACTTTGAATCCGAAATTCATTAATAAGTTAATTGTATATTTCTCTAATTTTTATGCTACCTAATCTATGACAAAAACACCAAAAAAACAACATTTATGATGAAAACAAAAACTTTTGAACAACTGGTGCATAGACCTTAGGTCCATGCACTCGGGTCCACCAAACCCGTCACGCACCTCCACGCGCCTAAATGGGTGCGCCCAATTTTCCAATAAAGTTTTGAGTTAACTATATACATTTTTAGGTATTATAATAATCTCTAAAATCTCATTTTAAAGATCCAATTTTCCAATAAAGTTTTCATCATTTTTTCAAATATTTTGCGATATCGATATGCGATACCGATATATCCATCGATATTTTCGTAAAATTAAGATTGCAATATGAGTTGCGATATCGATATTTTCATCCTTGCTCTCAGGTGTTGTACCTTTACGTTATGTTACTTGTACTTTTATGTTATGTTAGTCATACCTTTTAGGGTTTTTAGTTGTACCTTAACATTTTTTAAACAGTCATTAATACCTTTAATACTTTTTAGTTATGTTATTCATACATTTTAGTTATATTAATCATATCTTTTAGTTATGTTAGTTGTACCTTAATATATTACATAAATGTATGACTATGTTGATATAAATGTATGAATAATATCATATAAATGTATGAGTAATATCATATAAAGGTATATACGTACAAATTGTGTGCAGAAATCGATTTTTTTTAAGTTAAAGTATTACATAAATGTATGATATTTGTACATAAATGTAGAACTAATATAACATAAATGTATGACTAATATAGTATAAAAGTTAGAAAAAAAAAACGAAAACATGCGAGAAAAAAAAGGGCATAGGCCGGATCGGATTTGGGCCGCCCCGAGTGCATGAATCTTAGATCCATACACTAGTTTCACCGGAGACTTACTCTATTTTGAAACAAAGAGAGTATGGTGAATTCTTAAAAGTACATTTTAATATGTGTTGTATCCAAATATGATCTTTTATTCCATTTTAATATTTCATCTACTGTTTCAAAATAACCACCACACGTTAATTATAAGGATGACATCACTAATTAACACTTGACGTGAATTAAAATAATGAAATATAAAATGAAACACCAAATTAAAATAGATGATTCAATTAATATCTAACTACTTCCTTGATCTCAATTAGGTATCGTTTTAGAATTTTAGTGTATTTTATGGAACATGTAATTTGAAAAAAAATATCTTTAATCAATGTTGTCTCTATCTATTTTGTAAAACATTAGTACTTATGAGACAATCTCATATGATTTATTGAGAATATTCATTTATATTTAGGCCTAGATAGCAATCCATTTCATAAATTCTTGTTCCCTTCTCATCAAAAAAATGATCCCACAAAGGAAATAAGTATTTCAGTAAGATATAAACACATATATATTTGATAAAATTAGCTGTGTGTTACATTCTTATAGTTAGTTAATCACTATTTTATAGATTTTGGATTGACTAACTATCTAGCAAAATCTAATCTTTAAGATTGTCTTATAATTGTACTATCCATCAAAATTTCAATGATAAGCATTTTCCATTAAAGTCAAACCTTACGGCAAATAATTCCGGCTTTACAAGAAAAGAGACACCTACCATTACAGAGGTAGTTAAACTCTTTTTTTTTTTTTTTTTTTAATGAGCTTGGGGAGTGGGAGGGACGGAGATAATAAAGACTATAAAACTTGTATGATCCAAATTTGAATCATGATCATCATAATCTGCATTTTTATAAATGTGGGATATCACTTAATCTACAATACTCATGATAAGCTTCTTTAGATGACTTCATTTTATCATAATTTTATTCATAGGCTCCCCAGTTTTACTTTTTTTTCTAATAAATGAGAAGCACTTATCTACCACTGTGGCACGGATCCCAACCCGATCCGCCTAATCCGGATATATATATATATATATATATATATATATATATATATATATATATATATTTGCTCTGATCTTCTCTATCGGTGCCATGTTCTTCCTTCTCCACTTTTTTTTTTTCCCTTTTGCTTTTTCCTCTTCTTCTTCTCTTCTTCTTCGCACAATTTGATTATCACCCTATTTCCTATTAGTGTTAAGGAGATGTTGAGTTTCATTGTTGAACAACTAAAATATATTTTTCTTTTTTAATTTCACATGAAAATTGAGTTCTTTAAAAATGTGTGTGTTTTGATTATATATGAAAATCTGTTTGTTTTTACCTTGAAATCATGATGAAGATTGAGTTCTATATGACTATTTGCAGAATATTTGAAGAAGATGATGATTTTCACAAAATTTGAAGAAGAACATGATGAAAATTGTGTATTTGAGATTTTAAAATGTTAAACTTGCACTCTACTGTACACTGATACATTTTGAGTTTATGAGTAATACCTTAAGTTATATTAGTAATACCTTTTATTCAATAACTCTTAAAAATAAATTTAAGATTTTAAACTTACACTCTACAATACACTGATATTTTTTAGTATATGAGTAATACCTTTAATTATACGATTAATACCTTTACATACAAGTAATACCTTAAGTAATATCTTTCACTAACAAAGTAACTAATATCTTAAGTATACTTATACAGTATCCTAATACCTTTTGAGTTTATGAGTAAAACCTTTAAGTTATATGAGTAATACGTTAAGTTATATTAGTAATACCTTACATTCAATAACTCTTAAAAATAAATTTAAGATTCTAAACTTACACCCTACAATACACTGATATTTTTTAATATATGAATAATACCTTAATTATACGATTAATACATTTACATACAAGTAATACCTTAAGTAATATTTTTCACTAACAAAGTAACTAATACCTTAAGTATACTTTATGAGTATGCAACTAATATATTATCAATAAATTTTTTTTATACATTTTAGATATATAAGTAATACCTTAGATATTTGTGATAAACAAGTAATACCTCCACATATAACAAGTAATACCTTTAGGTAAGATAAGTAATATTATTCACTAAAAATAAAGTAATACCCTTAGATAAAACAAGTAATACTCTCAGATAAAACAAGTAATACCTTATGAGTATACAACTAATATATTTTCACTGAATAAAGTAAAATGCAAGTAATATTTTATGAATATACAATTAATACCTTATGAGTATATAACTAATACCTTAACTGGAAGAATTTATGCAGATTGGGTGGTGCATGAGCTCACACCAACTGGTGTAGTGGTGTGTGTGGAAGCTGTCCACACACCGGATTGGGTTGGAAGCATAAATCTAATATCTGTATTCCCGGGGTACATAAATTTTCGCGTTAATTAATTAATCTACACTTAATTTGATTCATTCTAAATTCTTGCTCAAATGAATTGAGAGATAAATTCATAAAAATAACTATACAAATTTTTTTCTCCAAAATATCACCCATGGTCCACATATATAGTCGTGCATAATTGTGCACGACATGCTTGCAACTATATACGACTATTATTTTTTAATAAAATTATGTTATGGGCAATTTTTTTCTCAAATGCTATAACAATGTGACATTTTATATATAGATGCAACCTATGTGATTTATTATTATTCAAGTGTAAACCAACTGATTTATTATATAATCTCTCTAAAACGTAAAATTTGAAATTTATGGATTAAGTTTTATTATTATAATCAACTAGTAATTAGTTATAGTAACAAGGGTTCCCTTTTGATCTTTATTTCTCACCATTAGTTGTTTATTTGTGACAAGAAATCCAATAATTTTTTTTTTATTTTTAAATTTGGCCATCTAGCTAGAGATATATATCTCAAACTCTATGTTGGACCCAAAAATCATTATTTTGTTACTAATACCAGCAGCACATCTATCAACAACAATGTTGAAAAGAAAAGAAAATAAAGCAATTAATTGAAACATATATATACACCATAGACTTAGGGTCCATATCATACCAACAACTATATAGATTTTTACAGGTATTAATTAAATCCACTGAGACCACCTAGCTAACATTGATGTACGCATAATGATTATGAACTTCACTAGATGAATAATTAATATATACCGGTCCGGATCTTCGGTTATATTTTTTATTTTACATATTATGAATACACCACATGTTAGTTAGTAATGTCATATGATACACGTGACATATGGTAATTCATTCAGAATAGAAGATGTAATATCAAATGTAATAGAAGATCTTATGTGTAAAATACACATTGATTTACGTATACAGGATATTGAGTGAGCCCGGAAAATACAACAAATCATAATCAAACCTTAATTAAATTAAACTTGTTGCTAATTCTAATTAGATCATAAGAGGATTCATATTTTGATCTACTTTCCGTGTTCTCGATATGGATCGAGATGATTGCATTTTCTGAATACACATTCAACAAATATTTATGTATTTTTGCATATATCTATCGGAAATTTCAATACGAGATATAACACCAAATTGAAAAAGATCGATCGTGGAGCTTATTGTTGTAGAAATGTCCTAATAGCATCTGCATCAATTCTACCAGAAGCTAGAAGTTGAGATAGTCTCTCACTTAGATCATCCACTTCTTTATGCAAAGTCTTGAGGTAATTGCATGTCTCTTTCAAAATCTTTGATGCTGATGCCTAATTATCATAGAAATAAAATAATAATTAAATAAAACAAAACAAAATATATAATTCATCAGCAATGGAAAAAACTTTACATGTGAGCTGACTTCTTAACACCATGCATGCATATATGTAATATAAAGTGTGTGAATTAACTTTATTTTTTAAGTCAAGTAAAAAGTCATCTGCTGCTTCAACTTTTTCTAGTAAAAACAGTAATCAATCCTTTTGAATTTGGACCAATGATTGCTATATTTGTCTTCCTTTCCATTATTCTTCAATATAGTATTAATGATATGCCTCTTGTTCATTGTATCATTCTACAAGTGTCTCTTTCTAGGCACATCAAATTTTAAGAATTTTTTAAACACACACTAAAGATAATAATCTTTCATTTTCTTCTCCTACTATACAACCACATTACAATAGTTATGGCAATATGGTCAAAGTGCATGATCTAATTCTATAATGTACGTATTTCAATTTCATATTTCATTTCATTAGTATACGTCGTGAAACATCATGAATATCTCATGTGACCAAATGAAATCGTCTCGATCAAGAAACATATTCAAAAAGCTCGGAAAAAATTAATGCATCAAATGCAAATATGGATAGTAAAAGCTCTTACATTTGTGTTGCTTCTTGAACTTGAATCTGGCAACAATGGCTGCAGCTTCAAGAGAAGATCATTGATCTCATCCTCTGTGATTCTTGAAGTTCTTCCTCTTCTGCTTGACATTACTACAACTGAAAAAAAAACACACACACACACACAGTAGAAAAACTCCCTTTTACTATCAAGATTAATGAGTGGGAGGAGAGAAAATGAGGCTCTTAAAAAGGAAATGTAATTGTGAGGGTTAGTTAGAAAGAGCCATGAACACAAACAGTTGCATCCAAATTAATGTCAATGGGGGCCCACTTATTGGCCCAGTTGTCTAACACAGCAGTAAAATTGGGCCTACTAATTTTTGGCCCTTTTACTAAAGAAGTAATTAGAAAACCCCAATGTCTGATGGAATTGTTTCCTAGATTTTAAATTCACTCCCCCCAACTAGTATGCATTGATCCTTAAGAGTGTTTTCAATATGTTAATTATGGTATGTCATTTTTATTAAGAAAAATGACGTTTTTAATATTGACACCATTAACATATATAAAAAGAAATTCAAGTGTTTGCAGATGACTAGACTAACCGGGTATAATTACCAAAAACATTTTTTCATCTTACTAGAAAGATACATTGTTAGTACACAAAAACTCATGTGAGACGGTCTGTTAGAGATAGGTTTTCTTGTCTTTAATTTTGGTAACGATTTATGATTTTTTTTTTTTTTTTTTTTTTGGAAATGAAAAAATGTGAACCTTTAGAGTTGAGACAACAGCTTTTGAGATTATTCTAGCCATTAGATGCTGATAAGGTGTCAGTTTGCCTGCAAAAAAATCTTTTAATTTGATGTTACTGCTTTCAATATATGATATTTCATATATAATAAATCCACTCTCATTAGAAGATTATTTGACATTTGATCTTATCTATTTGACATCACAAGTTTGGATATTCAGATATTGTTTTTTCTAGTTTATATTTGATTCTCTCTTTTTACACAATTTGGACTTCAACTAGGGAAAAAGTTATAAGAAAGGAGGACTTTTTGTGAGGTCACCTTATTGATATTATTTTGTGGAACGGGTCAATTCACACATTCAACAATCCATAATTTACATAAATTTGTGAAATTTAATTTGGTTGATGGATTATGAGGGCTCCGTGTTAACGATGGATTAGGTCTCACTAAATATATTCGTGAGACCGTCTTATATAAATTTTTGTTACATAATAAATAGTTTGGTATTGTCTTCCATACAACATTTTAATGTTTGGATCGAATACAATTAAGATCTAGGCTCAAGCAATGTAGAGTAATATCTTTATAAATTAGTAAACACTATAAAATAAGATTTTTTTTCAATTTTGATTTAGATGAATTCAAAAAATCATCCAATTTGTAATAGAATAATAAGATCGTATTGGAGAAACCCCGTCAATTTATAAATTCATAATTCTTAAATAATATTACAAGTATGAAAACTATAGTAACTTGTTAAAATATTATTTTAGTGCTGTATATATGTTCTTTCGAAATTTAAGTTTAGGTGTATTTAATCTCTAATTTTTCTAATTGCATCCAAAAGTTACCATGTCGATTTCTCCGAATGCAAAAAAAAGTTGTGAAGTGCAGTTGATGCTTTCGGTGCTTCTTTTTGCATGACTAGTTTCCATGGTGTTGAATCATCTTGAACTTCATCCTCAATAGGGTTTTCAATTATATTAGCCATAATTTTCTCTAAACTTTGAACTCGTAAACATTTACCATTTTCACCTGGATAATTTAATAATTAAATTATTGATATTCATTTTATTATGATAACCAACCATTGGTACCAAGCCTGAGGAAATGCTAGACATTTGATATTGTAGTCTTTAATCATATTCTCAAGCTCATTAAAACCTTCTTCAAGAGTTGTGTAACTCAAATTCCCAAAATCACTGATAGATTTTCCGGTGACCATCCGATCAAAATTGGATTGAAATTGGAAAAAAATTGAAATATACAGGACCAAAATTGGAAAACTTGATTAAAATTGGAAAATATTGAAACATATAGGACCAAAATTGGAAAACGTATATTTGGTTGTTCAAAAATGAATTATATAAGACCAAAATTGAAATTGTCCATATTAATTATCTCTCTTAATAAATAAAAAATTATGATCCCAATTAAAATTATTAATTTTCAGAGGTTTTAGTGTAGCTATTTTTTATGAGAATATATTAATGGTAAGAATTGTAGTTGACACCACAATCAATCAACCAATTAACGAATCAAAAAATTCACCAAATGATTATACGTCAATCCCATTGGCTAATCAATGGACTTATTGAACATTTCATGTTTGCTCTTCATTAATCTTGGCTTAATTAGTACAACTTAACTTCTTGATTAGTGGTCTTTCTATTTGAATTCGATATATAATAATAATAGCATTTTTATTAAAAATAAAATAAAATTATATATTCAAATTAAGCTTGAAAAATTAGTAGCCTTAATTTCTTGGGTTCTAAGGACAGTCGGTCTGTGGCTTTCTCTGACTTTCCTTGTTTGCTTTTTTCGTTTTCTTTTTTAATAATCATAATACTATTTATTTAAAAAAAAAACTTTAAAAATTAATAATAAATAAGCGCTATATATGACATTAGTTTAGTAAAAAAATACATAATTTCTTCTGATAAATTTCGATAAAACTATAAGATATTTTAAAAGACTTAATCAATCATCTCCAATTAACATCAAATTGACAGTAATCAAGTGATCAACTAACATTAAACTATACTTTTGTAGTGTTCTTCAGAAAGAAAAAAAAAAAATGAAGAAAATAACTATACTTTTGTCAATGAGATGAAATTAGCATTTAAACCACATATAAAGTATTAGTTCTATATAGGTATGAAAGTATTGTTATGGGATACTAAATAGACTATTTAAAATAATTGGATCTTGACACTATTCACCAACCAAGAAATTTGGCGCTAATTTTGGGGTTAGTCATCTTTAATATGGTATAGCTTCATATTTTCAAACTTGTATATAGCGTTACCACCAAACACTAAATAAGAACTGTTATGCTTGGATGTAATGCCCTACTGTATTAAATATTCATTGAACCTAGTTTTCCGTCCATGTATCAGCACATCTCCAACAATGCACAAAAAAATATTACAGGTTTTACATTATTTTTATGCAAAAATTGACAGTCGTCTCCAACAATGTGCACTATTCTTCACACTAAAAATGAATATTTCATAAAAATAGAAGAAATTTTTTTTAACGTAAGATTTGATTTGCGTTGAATCCAACGCAAAGTTGGCGGTTGAGATAGTTTAGCATGAACATTTAAAGCACTGTTGGAGAGAAAAAAAAAACATGAAATCCTAAGAATTTTATGAAAAAAAACATGAAATCCAGTAGTGTGCTGTATTTATTAGATTTTATGAATTTCCCACTCTAACCGTCTAACACATGTCAAATTCTGTTGTATTTTTTTTTATTATCTTTCTCCTTTTCGTTAATTATTATTATTTTTCTCTTTTCAATCATTTCCTTTTTTTTCTTCTTTAAATTTGGATTGTTATTAAATGTTAAAAATTTATTTATATCACAATTAATATATGAGAAATTAGTATTTAAGGTACTCTAATTATATTGAAGTAAAATGTTGAATAATATTATATGTTATTTGAATAATAATAATTATTTAAATGTATCATAAAATTTAAAATACTAAAAACAATTCATAAATATTAATAAAATTACTTTTGATATTTAAACATTATGTCACGACCCGTTTTCATATTTAAAAATATTAGAGTTTTCTTTGTGGGCGTGCAGCAAGAGAGAAAAAAGAAACATATATTTTAAAACCTTACAAAATAACAGACGATAAAAGATTCAAATAACATTCATAACAGAAACTTCGAGAACTTTTAAACTTGCGATTTTACATGTTTAAAACCCTCGGCGTATAGTTGGAAGAAAACATTGAATCTAAGCAGCGGAAATTCATACAACATCCATAAATAGAAAAACGGTTTAACTTTACAAACGGCAGAAAAACCAAAATCCGAAAAGGAAAGGACACATCTTGATACGACACCCCTCTCTCTTTTCGCTTCCCTACTTTCATCATTTCTTGTAGCGTGAATACACGCGATATGAGTGCGTTGAATACACTCGTGGGGATAATTTCCATGTTTTAACGTTTTATTAAGCAGTTAAACTGATCAAACATGTATAAGTACAACAATTAGACACAACACGTAAAATGCATTGCATATAACTGTAGATAGGTGCAGATACTCCCTGTCTTACCCTATGAACGGTTTTTATACCGTTGGTGCTTTTTACGAACCACCAGTCCCTCCGTAGCATTTTTTACGAACCATTAGTCCCTCCGTAGCATGAATGTGGACTTTTGTCCCTTCATAACATAATCATAATATGCATGCATGAACACAATATTCACAACACGTATTCACGACACATAGAGTTCAATAATTCATAGCGATCCATAAGCGTTTCATTAACATTAAGTTCACATGCATGCATTCCTTCATCATCATTCATACATCACATACAAAAACAAAACTTTTAGGGATTAGAAGTTACCCCCACCTCATTCGGTGGTGATCCCTCGTGATACTTGAATCCTAAGCCTAAGATCTTTCCTTAGCTTTGAAATCCTACACATGCAAACGAGGGTTCTTAGATTCCTTATTACGTTAATCATGCATAAATTAATATAGAAACTCTCGAAGAAGAAGCGTTAGAGGAAAGAAAATGAAAGAAAGCTTTCGAGGTCATAAGAGGCGTTGAAACGATCATGAAAGCTTAAATGTTGATCACAGGGTTTAAAGGGATCGATTAGAGCTTTAACGGAAGAAAAGCGAGCTTATATGGAGTTTTTAAAAGTGTAGGGGTATTTTCGCAAATTTTGGAAATGTTGACTTTGACTCAAGGGTCATTTTGTAAAATCATAAAAGATTTGGGGCCTTTTTGATATTTTTAAACCTTTGGGGTCAAAATATAATTTTCCGAAGATTTGGGGGTTAAAACATAAAACTCTAAAACCTTTGGGGGTTAAAATATAATTTTCAAACACTTTGAGGGTTAAAACGATATTTTAGAAAGCTCAGCGACTAAAATATAAATAAACTTAAAATTTAGGGTTTGCACCCAAGTCCCTGAACTATACAAAATTTCCAAGAAGCCCCCCTACCCCCAAACCCTCACCTCTGTCGCCCCCCACACCTTCCCCCGTCGCCGGAGACAACAGCCGATGACGCCACGTCGCCGGGCCACACCAAACACACACACGCGCACAACCCCTACTCAGCATGACCCCAGCCCAGGCCGTAATCTTCATACAACTCGATCACTTCTTTCTACCAGCTATATTTGACAAGACGAATCCTCATATAGCAGTGATCTTCCTTGTATTACATGATATTACATGTTGTCTCTTCCTGCTTCCTGTTCTGAATGTTGCGCTATCTTCTGTTCTGTGCCAGCTTTTTGTTTTGCATTTACTTTCATGTTCCGCATCTGCTTTCTGTTCCGCACCTGCAGCAAGCTCTTAGTTCTTCTTACTGCTTGTTGTATTACTGATTACTATATGCAGTATCCGATAGCGATTCCTTTGCTGAATCCAACTGCTATCAGTCACTTCCTTCTTGCTGAATTCTACGATACTCCAATCTTCAACTTGGATTGATACTTACGAAAAACTAAGTTTCTATATAAATATCATGGAAAAATGGGGTATTCATAGCCTTATTACATCACTATTTTGTCTCATCAAAATTTAAACAAAAATATCCTAACAATATATATTAAAACAAAATTAGATCATAAAAACATAATTTCATGTTAAGAAGGCAAAGCCATAACTTACAATTACCATTCACTTTATCATCCCTTTAAATTCAAATATTATATCAAAATTTTGCTAACAGTAGCTTTCAAAAGAGGCAACGGGAAGTCTAGAGAAAAGTGAAAGACTTTCTAAGTTTTTTAAACTTTTAAAACAAGCTAGTTTCTCAAGTGAGCAGATATGTTGAGATAAAGTCAGCTAACAGTTAAAACCACAAACTTAGCAAAACAGATAGATCAAATAAAAGATAGAATGTTCAAGCTGACAGTAGATTAAGAATTAACCACAACTTTTCTTGTCTAGAGTTTAGCAAAATATCAACTCAAGCACCAGTGTAAGTTATGGGACCCAAGTCACCCAACTCTTTAAATAAACCTATGGTCAGCAGATATCACACACAAGCATATAAGATAAAGAGTGAGTGTGTGATTGTTGCACAACCATCTAGCAAAACACTTGTGTTTCTTCCACACTTTATAACCTTCCTAAATAGGGAATAACCCTCCCAAAACCTAGGGAATCAAATCTCATCCTAACATCTGGGGACTTCCAAGAGAAGCAATCCTATATCTTTTAAGGATTATCATACTATCAAGAATACTATTTTAGCTCTTAAAGAGGACCCGTACAAATATGAGAGTAAAAATATTTTTTTCTCTTCAAAGATGAACACTTCTAAAGAGTAAGTCAATCGAGATCTAAGGCAAAGAAAAGTCTAGGATGAAGAAATTAATGATTTTGTTCGACTCTCAGCTTAAGAAAATAAAGCTTTCAAATTCTTTTTTGTTTGTCTCTTTTATTTCTTAATCTTTACCCATCAGATCATTATGTAATTAAGAATTAGGTTGGGTGATCTTCTTGTGAGAAACATATCTTATCTATAAGAGAGATTCATGAAAATAGTCGTTAGAGAGATCCAAATTTGAACTTGCTGGCTCCTTGATTTAAGACTTTATGTGTCTCTATTATCCATAGGTGCAAGTAGAGTTAGCTACTTTTTTTGAAAATATGTTAGACACGGTAAGATTAAAAGGGTTAATACCCCCATATACCCCATTTCATATAACACCATCTCATTCTAACCCCAAATATAACAAAATATCCCTAAATACTCATTTTTCTTTATACCACGGACCCCACTTACTTAAATCATTGATAAAGACTTTTTCCAAGCATCTTTTTACTAACTCCAATCTATGTCTTTTTTATTTTGATTAATTAGTTTAAACTCCAAATTTTGATATAATCCGAGCAATCAAACGGGTATATTTTCTTTTGGAGAAGTATATAGGCTGGAATACTTTCCTCGTGCCAATACTGTCTAAAAAACGGTGGTCTGGAATGAGTAACAACGCCACGTACAATTTCTTTAGAAAATTAAACCCGAAAAGAATACCGGACCAAAAATGGTATCAGAGCTTAGGTTTATTATGAACTTGGATATTATATTTATTACGTTTAAGTAATTAACAATTTGGTGAGGAGAATTTCGAGAAAATATGGATCTGGACAATTGTCCAAGATGTTTACCATACATGAGATATCGTCAAATTTTGACGATGTATAAACAAGAACACCTACACAAGATGACATATTGGGAAGACCAATATGTTGAACGAGAGAACGCAGGAGCCTGCATGGAAGCCTTGAGGCAATGCAATGTACAAGCAGCATATCATTTGGATTACCTCCAGGTTAACCAAATGTTACATGCTAGACTGATGGAGTTACAAGAAGAAGCCCATCAGAATCATGGTTCCTAGAGGTGAACCAGAGTGGAATGAGATTCTTCCGGACACATCTAAGATTTCTACAGATCTTAGAGAAATCCAGAAGACGGTGCAAAGCTATGGCAACCGCCATAATCATCTACCAACACAAGTCCATTAGATCCAGAACCAGATGGAGACGATGATAAAATATCAGAAGGAAACCATTGAAATCCTTCATGATATTCAAACACGAGTAAAAGCCCTGGAGGACAGACCAAGTCCAGCCGGAGGAAGGAAATGTATTGATTTTGGAACAGTTCCCTATTTACATCAAAAAGAGAAACCGACTGAAGTCATACGTCCAATGATCAGAGATGAAAAGCTCATCGCTATTATCAAAGGAAAGTCCATCATAAATTAAAGTGATGGATATGGAAAGAATGAATCTTGAAGATCTATACGAACTTGCCGAGTCCTTCGCAGGATTAGGTATCGTAGATCTAAAGATGAACACAGGAGATGGTTCAGCTTTGGTTACTCGTGACCAACATCAAAGACCACCTCCACAACCACCAGTAGATCCCAACATTGCAGAAAGCTCGGGTTCACATCATATGGATGAACCAATGCCGCACGCTGGAGATTTCACAACAAGAGGAGATCCTATTGTTTCAGGAACTCGACAACATTCCAGAAGGCCAAATCTCATGAATACGCCTTATGGAAAATCACAGCTTGATCCGATACATCCGTATGGATTGATGCTGAATCTGGATATTCCAGATTTCAAAAATCGAGAAGTCCTTATTGATGATTGGGCATCGGCAATGAGGATTGCAGCAGGAACCCTCGATCTTACAAAAGAAGGATTCATTCTACTCTTAGAAATGAGTCTAGAAGGATCTGTAAAGATCACATGGGATATGACGGCACCAGAAATGAGAAACAATGTTACTGCTGGTGAGTCATTGAAAGGAATTATCGATAATATGGCAAAATTATTCAAAATCCATTTTATCGGCATAGGCTATTTCGAGGGAATAGAAGAGGAGAAAAGAAAAAGATATAAACAAGCCCTTTACTACCTCGAGTTGCATGATATTTGTCATATTGACGAATATATCAAGCTATTCATCGAGTACCGATGGAAGTCCAAGGTGGATGAGAAAGAGGTTTCACAACTTTTCTTTGCGAAAATACCAAGTCCCTGGAGAGAAATGCTCATCAAGGAATACAAGAGTGCAGACGATTTGGATACTGTGGCCAGAAGAATGTTTTTCTTAAAGGCCAAGTTAGCTGAATGGTGTCACCAGACAACACTCTACAAGAACTACAAGAAACTCCGAGGAATCAATAACATGGTTCCCCTATGTTGCAAAGATAATGACATCCCAACAGTCGTGGGAGGTCAACCACGGAGGCATAAAAGGAGGAAGATGAGACACCATCCATACCGCCGTGGAGATAGCAACCAAAGAGGAGGTCGTAGGTCTTCATGGAGACCCAGAAGAGTGTGGTCAAAACAAAAGGCCCGAAGTTATAAATCAGGGCAAAGACCAGCACCAAGCAGGAGTAGAACCTTTTCATCGGGTTCAAACCAAGGAAGTTCTAGCAGAACTCCAGGAAGAAGAACTTTCAGGCGAGCTCAAACTAGAGCTAATGAAAGTTTCAAAGACTGTAATTGCTGGACTTGCGGAGCAAGAGGGCACATCTCAACAGATTCCCCGGACAACCAAAAGAGAGGTATAAGACAGTTCGAAGCAACACCAGAGTTTGAAGAAGCTGTCTATTACCGAGATCTTATACAGGTGTATCAATTTGAGGATCTACCCTCAGATGAAAGCATCTATGCAGAAGAGATCTATTCAGATTATGGAAGCGAATCCACATCAGAATCAGAGTGAAAAAGAAATTCTTCAAACAATGAGAGAGGATATGTTAGGTTTTCTCTCTCACACAACAGTTTCTCATAAAACTCTAATGAAGATTATGAGAGAAGATTCAAAGCTCCAAATGTATGATGGTTTTACTATCAGAGCTATGGAAAAAGCATTGGATAAGTTTGGGTTTCGTAATAGGAAACACCAAATTATTTAGAGTTACTACTGGAGAATTTGTTATCCCAATGGAATTCACTAGTAACTTGATCGAGATGCAGTTGATCCCTTACAAAGAAGTACAGGAGATCAGAAGCAAAGTCAAAAGGGAAGTTGCAAATACATTCTCATGGATTCATATCGAAGCTATAAGAGTTGTAATTAAAGCAACCTTCAAAGAAGGAATTGATTCGCCACTAAATCTTGCGATTTTTGACAAGCGAATCTCCAATCTCAAGGATTCATGCCTTGGAGCGGTTACAGGAAACTTGTGTGCAGGGAAACTGGCATTCAATGTCTATCCCAGAATTGCATACAATTTGGGAGATCGAGACTTCAATAGAGTCTTAACCCTTCATCAAGATTTCAAAAGAGAAGATTTGATGAAAGAATGGAATAGACCATACTCGATCACCTACAAGATTTCCTTTGCTCTCTCAAATACACATCATTCAGAGGTATTCTTGAGAAAGGAATTCATCAAAATCCCGAGAATATTTGAGGATTTCGCTTCGGTGGTTCTTCCTGAAATGATCGAGTCTCCAACTATTAGGGAAATCGATATGAAGATCCAAGATCAACCGGTCTTCAATAAGAGTTAGAGCCTCAGAATGGAGACCAGGAGGATTTCTTTTCAACAAGACAGATTGATGAGTAGCAGTCGTTGGGAAGAGAAAAGGCCTAGTACAGTTCAGCGAATCCCAGGTGTATTCAAAACACAAGGAGAGCTAAAATGTCCAGAAGGCTGGAGAGAAGTTGAAGTAATATTCGACATCACTCAAAAGGATAATATATTTCCTTGTGATGTTCTATATTATCTCCAACAACCGATAGTCGGAAGATTTCAAGGAAGCCTAAAAATGGGTGAAATTGAACTGACTATTACAGGAGTTGCAAGAAGAATCCCAGAACAATTAGTATTGGGTATCGACTTTCTTGAGGATCATAAGCCTTGGGAAAGATTACAAGATGGAAAGGAGTTCTCAGTGGCTGATAAAAGATACAGAATCAGATGACCACTAGTCTATTCTCCATATACATTTCTATCGGAATGATATATGGTGAGTACAAGGCTGAGTATTTCGCAGCCTATGTTGACTCAGGAGCAGGAATTTGCACTGCAAAGCAATGGGTCTTTCCTAAAGATTTTGGAGAAGATCTACTAGCCATTGCAGGAAGAGATTTCTCAAAAAGGATTCTTATCCTTAATAGAGGAATCAAACAAGCAGAAATCATGATCGGAGGCGCTGGCGGTACCCCATGGTACAAAGTAAAAACACCACCAATCTATTTCCATGATACAGGAGCAGATGATTTGCTAGGAAACAATTTCCTACAAACATTCAAGTATTTTACACAGGAAAATGAGACAAGAAGGCTTATTTTCACAACATTATGTGATCATAAGATTATTGTCCAGAAACTGCGGGAGGCATTCTACAGAAAAATGCCGATTAATTTTCACAGCAAGCGTGGTGATGAAGCTAAACTTCGACATCCAAAGATGGCGGATAAAAGAAGATTTGGTGATGCCCTATTATCCTTTCGACAATTTGGTTCAAAACAAAAGGATACCAAGAGATGGGATAATACTTTGTATTCATTCAGAATACAAGGAGAAGAACGAGTTCCTCCAGAGGCTATTACAGAATTGCGAAAAGCTCTATTGGAAAATCTACAAAGTGATGTTACAATTGAAGAACAAATATCACTCGAGGATTTCAAGAAAAGGATCCAAAGAAATTACAACGAAGATCCTTTGGCATGGTGGGATAGGAACGAGCTCAAAGCATCTTTAAAGGTTAAACCTGGAAAAGAACATGAGTTCGTGAGACTCAAACCAATCCTTATGAATTAGAATGATCGTGTGGATATGCAGAAGATACTTAAGGAACATCTGGACCTTAAGTTGATTTCACCAGGAGTTTCTCCATACAACAGTCCGGGGTTTCTAGTCAGAAATCATGGAGAAATCAAAAGAGGTAAACCTAGACTTGTTATTAATTACAAAGGGATTAATAACATTTTGGAGTTTGATGGATACTACATCCCGAGTAGAGAACACTTGGTTAACTGCATCAAAGGTACCAAGATATTCTCAAAGTTCGATTGCAAGTCTGGATTTTACCAGATTAGGATGGAGAAAGAAAGTAAGAAGTTCACAGCTTTCTCCATACCACAATGACACTATGTCTGGAACGTGATGCCTATGGGATTGACAAACGCACCCCAGATATATCAGAGAAAGATGGATAATCTATTCAAAGATTATTTTAACTTTATGTTCGTTTACATTGATGATATCCTCATCGCATCAAAGGACATGAAGGAACATCTTAAACATTTGGAAATATTTTCAGATGTTTGTCACAAAGAAGGATTAGTGCTTTCTGAAAAGAAGACAGTAATTGCTACGAGACAGATTGAATTCCTCGGAATTGAAATCGATGAATCTGGGATCATCCTACAAAACCACATTGTGGAAAAGATACAGGGATTTCCAGATGATCTCAAAGACAAGAAACAACTTCAAAGTTTTCTTGGAGTTGTCAATTTTGCTGGAATGTTCATCAACAATCTGACACATCACAGAAAGGTGTTCAGCCCATTACTCAAGAAAGATGTTATATTCAAATGGGAAGACGAACATCGAGAATGGATTAAGCGACTTAAGGAAGTCTGTAGCAAACTTCCGAAACTTGTTATTCCTCAGGACGAGGATGAACTGGTTCTGTATACAGATGCCAATGATTTTTGGTGGGCAGCAGTTCTTATGAAAGCCGCACCAAATGGAGAAATGCCATGCAAATATTGTAGTGGTCTGTTTACAGATGCAGAAGCAATTCGATGGCATATCAACGAGAAAGAATTCTCCGCAGTCAGAAAGGCTTTCAAAAAATGGCCTTTATTTCTTTTGGCTAAGAAGTTTATTCTGAAAATTGATAACTCGAGTGTCAAAGCCTTTCTAAAAAATAAAATAGAATCTAAACCAGAAAAGGCTAGAATACTTAGATGGCAAGCTGAATGCCAATATTATGATTATGATATTGTCATTGTGAAATCTCATGAGAATGTTCTTACAGATTTCTTAACACGAGATGGAAGGACGCGTCGCTGATGAGGTCCTCAAACGAGTGAGACATATCCGAGAAAACCTGGAATGTCTCGAACGAGTTGTTGGGACATTATGTCTCAATGCAGAAGTTGCTGGACGACTTCAACGAGTTGATCAGGAATCCGTTTCTGATCTAATACGAGCATGCTTCTATGCACAGGGACAATTGTTCTCTATGTTGCATGGGCCTATCCTCCAGGCTGCATCTTCTACGATGCAAAAGGGAAAACTTCGAGATCGGGACTCTAACCCGAAGGCTATGGATTCAAATACCATGCCTACGGGTGTTACAGGTGATGCATTCCTTGAGGATGTACCATCTGCAATGAATGTTGAAGCTCCGGTGTCACAACCCGAGCCTTCAAGTCAACCCAGTACCTCTGGGGTTAAAGAGGTCGAGTTGAACCTGAGGCCGCAGACAGGCAAATCGAAGGTTCAAGCTCACACTAACGAGATTTCTCCTATGCAGGTATACCAAAGGCAATGGGAGAAATTGGCAACAAGACGAGGGATCAACCTGGAAAAATCAATCATTGATATAGCCGGGAAATACCCAAGAGTTTGGATGAAACCTGGAAGTCATCCAAACGAGGTTCAAGAATGGTATAACTTTGGAGCTTTAGCTTCGGTGTATACCATTTCACCTGGTTTCCCAGAAATCTCAAAGTTACCGAGATGGATTAGGGAAGCAGTTTACGAGACCTAGGCAAACAATCCACACTTGTCCAGATGAGACATCTTGGAGCTCTACTTTATTAGTGCCGTTCTAGAACCAGCTAAGAAAGGTTTCCATGAAGTCTTTCACTTTATCAAGCTTCGGAGAACGGACGGGAACGCCTTAAAATACATAAAGGCGACCTCCCCGGAAGAAGTTCCGACACTAGTAGGAGCATTCACTGAAGACGACGCTTCTACACGACGAGCTTGGGGGCTTTGGATTTGTCTGACAGAAATGGACAAAGTCAAATACCCATTTAAAGTCTTCCAAAATTCAGCCAATGGATCTTTCATGCTGAATACAATGATTGGATCGACAACAGGATTTGCAGAGGAGCTTTTTGAAACAAAAAGGAAGATCCTCTGGGATAACAAGATTCCGGCAAGTAAAGAAACTTACCGAAAATTCTGTAATATGGCACACATCGGACGATGGATCGATCGGATCTGTCAAGCGTGCCCCGAACAGAAAGAACCCAAGTTTGGGAAAGGATTCCGACCCAAACCCGACCGACAGGGAGCTGGAGCCAATAAAGATAAGGGTCCAATACAGAAGAAACGCTATCCCCGAGGACCACAACGACCAAATTATTAAAGCATCCCCGACAAAGTTAAATGAGATAGGCCACGAGAAAGTGACTCTCCAACCAACCTCACATGGTGGGCTGAGTCAAAAGTAAATGATTTCTCGACAGACCTAACATGGGCTGAGTCACGGGGCATTAAGAGGAAGAGCACCAACTAAGCTGAAAGAGACTCCCCAACTACTGTCACATGGGAGCACTAATGGAGTAGGCCAGCTGGTGTTCAAGAGAGATTTGGAATCCGCACTTCAAGTCCGGATTCATTCCTATAAATAGAGAGAGCGAAGGAAGCTGAAGACATCGACCATTCCCCTCAGTTTTCTTCAAAACATCTATCCCTAGTTTTGTAATAAACATCTTTGTATTTTTAGATAGTTTTCAAGTTTATGTGTTTAGGTTTTCAAGCCTTCTCTATGAGAGGCTAAACAGGTTTTCTCCTCCCAAAAGGAGATTACTTATGTAATAAATATATTTCCAAGTTCTTAATAAAAAGAAGGTTTTTGCTTCAACATGTGTTCTTAGTACGATTTGTTCATCCCTGGAAGGAATACCTTGTACACCTGGTGTAGGAAAGGAACCAAGGTTGTGCTGTACAGTTGCTGAAGGAGCTGGATAACTTGCAGATCATCTTCCCTGAGGGTTGAAGTTGGACAATGAGGAGCTGTTCGTAAAACGGTCTGGGGCAGTAAATTTCCAACTGGTGGCTTTGCAAACCATCTCACCCGGTGCTGTTGCGGTCAAAAAGAGGTATGAATTTTAGAGGATTAATTAATTTTACGGAAGCATGTTGGGCCTGATTTTATCTATGTATTCTTAAGCCGGATATAATCACTATTTGGAGTGGAAATAGAGTATTTTTTACATAAAAGACAAATTTTGGAAGTTGGTGTAAGATCATTAATGTGTAATGATTGACTTTTGGGGTATATATGAATATAATATAGGGAGAATGGGTATATTGGGATAATATATTATAATTGGGGGTAGAATTGTATGTTGTTATATGAAAAAGGGGTAAAAAGGGATGGGTACCCAAGATTAAAATGTACTTACTTTTCAGCTCTGAAGATCAGTGATTTGACCTTATTTCCTTGTGTTTAATGTTTAATAAACTGACCTGTCATCCTTAATTTTTCATCTCTCTCAATTTTAGAGATTAGACAACATTTATGGGCTGTTTGGTAGACACCTTTGCAACTAAGCAATAGAAATGGAATGGATTTAGAGTGTTTGATACGCACCTTTAATTGCTGTTACAGTGATTTGAAATCCTAATACTAAGGAATCACGATTACTCAGATTTTCCTAAGCAATGACTTTCATTGCTCAACTCTATTTTCTAAAACAACAACAACAACAACAATAATAATAATAATAATAATAATAATACTAATAATACTAATAATAATAATAATAATACTAATAATAATAATTATTATAATAATAATAATAATAATAATAATAATTATTATTATTATTATAATACTAATAATAATTATAATAATACTAATACTAATACTAATACTAATAATAATAAGAATAATACTAATAATAATAATACTACTTATAATAATAATAATAATACTAATAATGATAATAATAATAATAATAATAATAATAATAATACTGATAATGATAATAATAATAAAAATAATAATAATAATAATAATAATACTAAGAATAATAA
Source organism: Scutellaria galericulata (assembly GCA_946896805.1). Classification (NCBI taxonomy): domain Eukaryota; kingdom Viridiplantae; phylum Streptophyta; class Magnoliopsida; order Lamiales; family Lamiaceae; genus Scutellaria; species Scutellaria galericulata. The sequence continues at coordinate 14,688,905 of OX335785.1, forward strand.
TAATACTAATAATAATAATAATAATAATAATAATAATACTAATAAAACTAATAATAATAATAATAATAATAATAATAATAATAATAATAATACTAATAATAATAATAATAATAATAATAATACTAATAATAATAATAATAATAAATTAATAATATTACAATAATAATAATAATAATAATAATAATAATAATAATAATAATAAATTTTAAGTTGATTCCATTCCTAAAGAATTTTGGTAAACCAAACAACACAAATTTAAAGAGACTATTCATTTTATTCCTCACTACTATCATTACCATTCCTAGTGGTGCCCGGTTCGGTTAAACCGCCGGTTCCGGTTCCGAACCGGCGGTTCGGAAAACCGGCGGGGGTCTAACCGGAACCGAACCGGGGTATGTTCGGTTCCGGTTCCGGTTTGTAACCGGCGGTTAAACCGCCGATTTCGGTTCGAACCGCCGGTTTTCCGGTTTTTTTTTTAACAATGTATTTATATGTTAAAAAATATACAACTTTGTATAAATATCCAAAATTTACAACTTACAAAGTATAAAACACTAAGTTTGAATTAAAAAAATCACAACTTACAAATAACGAATAATCGGTGGTTGAATTAAAACAAATTACAACTTACAAACAACAAACTACTAAGTTTGAATTTAAAAAAATTACAACTTACAAACAATAAAAAAAAATTACAACTTACAAATTACAAATTGAAAGAGGAAAAAAATGAAAGAGCTTGAGTTTCATTCTAAGTTTGAAAGTGAATATCAAACTTAGAATAAAATTGTCTACGTATCCCTAAATTAAATTGGAGAATCAAAGCCCACGTAGTTCTTATTTCTTACTTCTCTTAATTGTAATGAGCAAAGAATGTTGTGTGGTAGATGATGTGTCTCAAAAAAAGGAGGACATAATAAGACGTGCATCTAAGACACATCTTATTATCTCCTCCTTTCTTTGAGACACATCATCTACTACACAACATTCTTTCCTCATTACAAGTAAGAGAAGTAAAAAAAAATGAAAGAGCTTGAGTTTCATCCTAAGTTTGAAAGTTAGAATGAAATTGCCTACGTATCCCTAAATTGCATTAGGGAATCAAAGCTCACGTAGTTCTCTTACCTCAAACTTACCCATTAGTTCCGGTGGAGGAGGATGTGTTGGAATCGTAGCCATACTCGTCGGGGCCATCGTCATCAAAGACAGATAAATCTAAATGTTGTTGACGTTTCTTTGCTCGAAGCCAATCTTCAAGTAGAGTAATGTTTTGAACATTCTCTACGGTCAATCTTGCCCTTTTGGATTCAACATATGTCGTCCTTTGGGGAAGGCGCACTCGACGGAAACGTTGGAGGCGGGACTTGCAAAAATCTCCTTTGCAATATGACTTAAACTAGGATAAGTGTTGATCCTCTTTGACCACCACTTCAAAAGATCCACAGAGTTTTCAAAACAAATAAATTCAAATGTACAACTTAAATATGTATCTAATTCTTGTGTGGGATTAGACCCCCTAGCTCGTTTTTATGTTCGGTTATCATAAAAATCATAAAATGCATTAAGACCACTAACATTATATGGATTATGTGAAGAACTACTACTACCACCTACATTTTGAGCACCTAAATTATCCCCACAATCATCCCCTAACGAGGTTTTATATTCTTTAAATAAATCATACAAATAGTTTTTAGCTCTAGCTGCAACTTCTACATAATTTGGAACATAGTCAACTGCATCATAATCGGATAACAAAAAATGGGGGAACAAAGCACTATAATACATGCGTAATAATTCCATTAGATCATCTTCTCTAATCCTAGGATCTAATAATTTAGCTATTAAAAATATATCGGGAAGTTCGTGAAAATATTTTAACAATTTTGCTTTAATTGCTATAATAGTGTCACCTATAATAGGACATGCACAATAGTCATTCAAAATTAAAGCAATTTTAATACAATGATCTAAGGCTAATGGAGAAGTAGGATAATAAATGCCACTTAATTCTCTAGTGGTTTCTTCAAAAAATTTTAAAAGAGCTATTAAATTAATGCATGCATCCCAAGAGTTGCTATTCAAATATATCAATTCATGTGGGTTTTCTTTATAAAATTCAATTAGCAATTCTTTATAATTATAAGAATCTTGAAGCATATAATAAGTTGAATTCCATCTATGTTTTACGTCCAATATAAATTTCTTAACTTCCATTCCATTATTTTTACAAAATCTTGCCCATTTTTTATGTCATTGTGTTGATTTAGCAATTTCATGAATTGCATCTGTAATAGGTTTAATTTTATCATGCAAAGCGGTTAAACCATCTTGTACACACAAATTCAAACAATGGGGTACACAACGAATATGAAAAAGTTTACCATCTATTGGAGGCCTAAAAAATTCCATTAATGTGGGTATACTAGCGGTGTTAGAAGCGACATTATCATAACTAATCGAAAATATTTTTGTAACTATATCATAATCATTAACAATTTTTATTATTTTTCTAGCAATTGCTACGGAACTATGTTTTTCATCAAATTCGACATAGGCAATTAATCGTTTTTGCACGTTCCATGCATCATCTATCCAATGGCACGTTACTCCTAAATAATCATGGTTTTCGTAAGGATCTTTCCACACATCACAACAAATAGATACTCGTTGTGTTAAATTTTTTAGTTCTCCAATTAAAGCATATTTATATTCACCTACAATTTTTTCTATGTCACGTGTAACGGTATTCCTAGATATTCTTCTACTAGCGGGTTGAAAAACTTCACAAGTAAATTCTTCATAATCATCGTCAATTGGAAATTGAAAAGGAAGATGTTTTTTAGTAATCAATTTGGCTATTCCTTTCCTATGAGTTAATTGACTAAATTTATGAAGGAAGTTAGGGTCGTTACCTCCGGTTCCCCCACTGGAACCGGCATTTTGTCGAGGAAGATGGGTTTGAGAGCGGTCATTACTCATCTTATCCGGATGCTTCTTGATGATGTGGTTGTTGAACGTTCCGTAGCCCCCTCCGGCCTTGAATTTGTAGCTCTTTCCACAGTAGTTGCACGTCACCGTGAAGTCCACGTTCGAATTTGATACTTTCTCCTTTTTAAAATGTATGGAGAAAATATCACTTCGAAGTGTCGAAGTGGTTCGACTACGTGTGTCACTCTCTTGAGTTGGACGGGCCTCCGGCTGCTCCTGCTCCTCCTCCACTTCAGCAAAGTCGGCGGCGGTCGAAGGTCCGAGAGCCTCCTCCAAATTGGCGTACTCCTCACTCCAATGAGAGTGGGGAGTGTATTGATCGATAAGATCATCAACTTCAACATCTCGTGGTGGAGGCATCGGTGCCTTTCCTCGGTGAGAAGAACCGGCGGAAGAAGAACCTCTTCGAGACATTTTCGATTGAATTGGAACTTGAGAATTGAAAAAAAAACTTGAGAATTGAAAATTGAATTGCAACTTGAGAATTGAGAGAGAAGTGTTGGAATGGTGTGAGGAATGAATGGGGGGAGGGGGTATTTATAGAAAATTAAAAAAAAAAATATTCGCCGGAACCGGCGGTTCGACCGCCGGTTCACAACGGTCCTCAAATCTCGACCGTTGATCTCCAACGGTCAAGTGATCCTGGCGTGACACGTGTCCAACAGTCACATTTTTAAAAAAAATGCGGGCCGGTTCGGCCCGGTTCCGGCAGCAACGGCTCTTTTCTGCCGGACTCCGGCGACAACGGCTACTTTTTGCTGGAGCTCCGGTGGACACGTGGCACTATCTCATTCGTCCAAAAATTAAAAAAAAAAAAAATTGGCCGGAACCACCGGTTTAACCACCGGTTCACGGTTTCAGAAAATGTAAACCGAAACCGAACCGGCTGAAACCGGTTTACGGTTCCGGTTTGGAACCAGAACCGGGTCAACGGTTCCCCGAACCGTTGACCGTCGGTTCGAACCGGCCCGGTTCCGGTTTTTGCCGAACCGGGGGCACCACTAACCATTTCTTTTCCCATTTCTCACCATCATAGCAAGCGGACCCTTATATTCTTTTTAATTCAAATCATGGTTTGTCAATCTACCAACCATCTTTTTTACTTGTACCATTTTAACTCCTAATGTTGTCTTTACAGCTCTTGTTTACTTTATCATCAATTATTTCTTGTAGACATAAATTTGTCTTTTCATTCATGATTGTTAGCTTGTCAGTTTATTTAACTCTCCATGTGCTTATCATTCAATATCTTTATTATGGTCAGTATATAGGTTTCTCATCTTGAGCAGACAACTACTTGTGTATTCACCATTTCATAAAGTTGAGTCTTTTGATGTATGTTGACTTTGTTTACTTCATATATTCGACTTCTTGATTATCATTTGATACTTAGATTTGTTTAGATTATTAGATATTGACTTTTACAATATTTTAATGCTCAGGTTCCAAAATCTTTAGCTTGACGATCCTTATGTATGGTTCCTCCTCAACAAATGTTGTAGGCATAAATTAGAACTCAGCTTATTCTAAGACTAAGATATTCTAGGTTTTGCTATCATTAAAATTTCACTTGTTTTCCTTAAACTACCATATAATGATAAAAAAGAATTCAAGACCTTTATTTTAAATCTCAAACAGTGAAACTTTTTACTTTTTCCTCCACTTTTTGCATACTTGGTGGGTTTTGAAGATTTTGCTCAAAAGATGGTTACTACAATGTTTTTCCACTAATAAAGTTGTTGTGACAGTACTACAACAAAAATTATTATTTGCGATGAAATTTCTTACGATAACAAAAGTTGTCGCGGAAAGTCTACTTTTTGCGACAACATATATATATTGTCACAAAAAAATTTATAATATAAATTGACAATAAGTTGTCACAAAAAAATAATTTGTGATAACATGATGTTTACCCTAATGTATATAGAGTAAGTCTCATGTGCAACTGGTGCATGGATTTTAGATCCTTGCACTCGGGTCAGGTTGGGCTGGATCTGACCCACACATTTTTTTTTGTCTTGACCTTAAGTTACATTGGTCATACATTTATGTTATATTAATCATACATTAATGTCCAGACATCATAACCTTAGTGCAATACTTTAACTTTAAAAAAAAATCACTAACATATATTTATGTTATATTAGTCATACTCTTATGTTATATTAGACATATCTTTATTTTATATTAGTCATACATTTATGTACAAATATCATACATTTATCTAAAATGTTAAGGTACAACTAATATTACTAAATGTATGTCTAACTGTAACGCCTAGGATAAACCGATGCATAATTGAATTAATTAAATAATTTAACCCCTAATTATTTGTTTTATTATGTGCGTTTCAGAAAATGAAATAATGCATAATTCATCAATCGAGCTATAATTTATAATCGAACGATGTTATATGACAAAGCCCTAGATTTATCGTTTAATGGATAGCCCATCTAGGGGCCTGTGCCCAAAACGATGCACATAAAAGGAAAATTGGAACACACAAGGGTTTGTTTTTGGATCATTTGGATAGGGTATTCTTCTCTCTTTCTCTCTCTTCTACCCTTCGGCCGGCCGGTCGCTGTGCCGCCACCACCCCATTCCTCCACCATTTTGGCCAAATCATACGTTGAAACGTAACCCTCGCCAAGCCCATTCCAAATCCGGGCTCAGATCGTCCAACCGCCGCCGCCTCTACCGTGAATCGGCCGGTGAAAGCTCGGCCACTCTTTTCTCTCTCCTATTTCTCTCAATTTTCTCTCTTTCTCCTCCCTCCTTCTCCCTCTCTTCCTGGTTCTCGCCCAAGTCTGCTCCACAACCGCTGGTCTGTCGTGTAGGTGTGTGGGTTGGGGCGGCGTCGTGCGTGTGTGTGCGCGCAGCGCGTTGGTGCGCTGGCTGTGTGTGTGTTGTCGGCACGCGGAAGCGTGCCAGCGTGCTCTTACATCGGTTCGAGGTGTCACCGTGGCGATGTAGGTGGTGGAAGAGTGAAGGTAGAGTATAGAGTGTTAGAAAAATAACATATATTAGATAGGCTTTCAGTTTCAGTTCGATTCCCATTTTTTTCGAGCGGGTTAGACACCAAAATACATGTATTTAAGTGTATTTATGATATTTCAATTGAATTTGAAAAAAATTTCTAGGTAATATGCTTCCTAGAGTGTATATAGTATTAACATAAGTTTAACTATTGTGAGCTTGATTTGAAAGTCCAACATCTTCTTAGTACTAATGAAATTTTTATATAAATCAAAAAATAATATTGATATAATAACTTACTTATTTTCTAAAAAGTATTGCATAAAATTGAGGCCATTCATTTTACTTTGGTCAAATCTTCTAGGTGAAAACATTGCATTGAATACCAGTTTGTTTGTATTTATTTATTCATATAACTGATTGTTTGACTCAATTTATTTCAATTTCTTTCTAAACCTTGAAACTTTCATTTTTTCATATCTCTAAATCTCAATCTTTTGACTAAATATCAATCTTTTAATTATTTTATTTTTATGTTTTTCAAAAACATGTTTTGAATTGCTGGACGCTCGAACGAAGACTTTTTTTTACGTTTTAAAAATCGGGGCGTGACAGATGATATGTTGTATGTATTTAGTTTTCAATTTTGAATGTTATTGTAAGACCATGTCCAACGCATGGGAAAAACTCAAACGCAAACTCAAATTTTGAGTTTTTCCATCTCCAACCCAGCCTCAAATTAGAACGCAATTCAGCCATTGTGAACAGTAGGTGGCAAATTTGCCACCTACTGTTCACAACTCAAATTTTTTTTATTTTCTTTTATAATAATTTTCACTCATTTGATATTAATACACATATACTATATAATATTTTACTATGTACATGCGTATTACGAACTTTGAGATATCTTGATCGAATATTTTTGAAAAATAGTGTAATTATTAAATATAAGCACGAATTGTTAATAGAAATATAATTGGAATATCATACAATATTTAATGCAAATTACAATGAAAGTTACCAAAACACATAAGCATTACAACATGTTAAATTTAAACTAATATAGATGGGATAGTTCTTATTCTCATTTGTGTAAAACAACATCAACGGTTGAGATCAAAAGATTAAAACGATTATCAACGACTATGAATGAAGGCACTTGGATTGTACTTTTCTACACACTCACCACTTTCCATATGATATGAACGGTTGAGATCAAAAGATTAAAATTATTATCAACGGCTACGAATGAAGGCACTTGGATTGTGTTTTTCTATACACTCACCACTTTTCAAATGATATGAATGGTTGAGATCAAAAGCATAAAATTATTATCAACGGCTACGAATGAAGGCACTTGGATTGTGCTTGACATGAACAATTATGTAATGAACATTGTTTGCAATCATTCATCACTTCATTTCCTCACCAAGTCTTATCTTCTTACTTTGTTATTTCTCACTTCATTTACTTTTCAAAGATGAATCCCAATTTTGCAAGTCCTTCTCATTTATTTTCGTCTTCTTCTTCTGATGATGATGAAGATCAGTATGAGTCGATGATACTCGATCTTCATAAGCAAAATCAAATGATTTGTGAAAGAGCAATGACTAATAACAGAGTCCTTTGTAAGTGGCTAACAAATTCAAATGTTGAGCCTTCTCATGGAGGCTTGATTGTTAGGCATAGAATAGTACATCGTGATCGAGAAAGTGCAGCTAAAAATCTTTTTGATGATTATTTTGCTGAAAATCCAACGTACAATGAATCGATGTTTCGTCGTTGATTCCGCATGTCTCGAAGTTTATTTCTTCGAATTCATGATGTTGTTATGAATCATGATCATTATTTCACACAAAAAAGAGATGCACTTGGTAGACTTGGTTTGTCTACACTTCAAAAGGTTACAACGGTATTTCGAGTTCTAGCATATGCAATTGCAGCCGATGCAACTGATGAATACATAAAAATTGGAGAGTCTACTGCAATTGAATGTGTAAAACGATTTTGTCGTGCTATTGCGGAGATATTTTCAGAGAAATATTTAAGATCGCTGACTGCCGATGATATTACTAGGCTACTTCTTATAGGTGAGCAACGTGGGTTTCCCGGAATGTTAAATAGTCTTGATTGTATGCATTGGACGTGGAAAAATTGTCCTACAGCGTGGGCTGGACAATATGCAGGCCGTAGTGGTTCTCCAACCATCATTCTTGAAGCTGTTGCTGATTACGATCTTTGGATATGGCATGCATACTTTGGTATGTCAGGATCTAATAATGATATCAATGTGTTGGAGAGGTCTCATCTTTTTTCAAATCTTGCTAGAGGTATTGCTCCTCCTGCACATTATGTTATCAAATGAGAAGAATACAACACGAGGTATTATCTAGCAAATGGTATATACCCCAAATGGTCGACTCTTGTGCAAACTAATCGTGATCCACATGGTCCAAAGAAGAGACATTTTGGAACCATGCAAGAAGCTTGCAGAAAAGATGTGGAACATACATTTGGAGTTCTTCAGAGTCGATTTGCAATTGTAGCAAATCCTGCTCGCTTTTGGATGACAAATGACTTGCAAGACATAATCACTGCATGCATTATAATGCATAATATGATAATCGAGGATGAACGGGATCTTAGTGCTCCAATTGTAGAAACGAGAGATGTGACAACTCTAGAGTAGAAATGATAAGTAAAGAAAACTCTACATTTCAAGATTTTCTTCGTCGGCATAGAGAAATCAGAGATGCAGATGCTCATTACAAACTTCGAAATGCATTGATCGAACATCTTTGGGAAAAATGGTCTAATTCGGAATGTTAGTGATAATCATTATATAATTTATATTTTTCTGTCATTATGTAATTTATTTACATTGTGTTGTATGACTAGATTTTTTCTTTAGTATATTAATATGTATTTGTGATGTATTTTATAATATAAGTTTGATATTTTTTAATAAGATTTATAGTTTATAAATATTTATTTATAATTGAAATCAATTAAGTTAATTTTTTTTATGAACTTAATACACAAATATTTGATATTAGAGAAAATTAAAAAAAATTAAAAATATTGTAAGAGAATATTCCAATTTGAGTTTGAAGGGTTGGAGATGGTGGCAAATTTGGTGGCAAAAACAAGATTTGAGTCCAAATTTGAGTCCAAGGGTTGGAGATGCTCCAAGTAAATTAGTATTTTGAGTTTATAAAAATGGTACTATTTATAACTACATTTTTAAAATTTAATTAAATTATTTTGTTTTTAGAGAAAAACTTGGGTACATTGTGGGAACAAATATAGGATTCGTGTCCCAACCCGACTCGTTCTACAGACCCCCACGCGCCAGTCCACGTGCACCTACACCCACTTGAACTCGTCTGCACTCTTCAGCCTATTTATTAAATTTTAGTGAAAGATGTCATTGGTATATCTAAAATGTAATACTTATGTAATTGAAAGGTCTTAGTTGTATAGGTGAAATGTATATATTTACTAGAAATGTATTACTTGTTTATTAGAAATGTATTGCTTTATTTACTAAAAGGTATCACATGTATAATTGAAAGATATTATTTATTTTATTGAAAGGTAATGTACTACACATATAAGTAAAAAATGTCATTCCATTTTAGGGTATACAATTTAAAATCTTAAAAATAGAACTCATGATTTCATCATCTTCTTCTTCTTCAGTATCATGAGAACATTCCAATTTTCTGCAAATGATTTCATATTGGTGAGATAATTAATTTTTAACACTTAAAATCACTGTAACAAAATAATGTAGTTGTCATTTGAGATTTAAAATCAAACACATGTTACTAAGAAGAAGAAGAACCACACCATAATTAATGAACAAAGAGACATGGAGTCGATGTATACAATCATTAAGATGCTACGAAGAAGAAGACTAAAAAGATGGCAAAGAGGAGAAGAAGCCTGTCATTGTGATCTGTTTCTTCAGAAAAGAATAAAAAAGAAAAAGATAATAGGTCGGGTCTGATGGCACACTAACCTTATTCTTACTTTTATACTATTAATCTTTGTTGGGTTTTCTAAATGAAATTTCTGGTTTTGCATCCATTTTTCCAATGGAATCTTTGGTAAACATCATATGCTACACAATCTCATAATAAACATACAATTTTACTATTTATTATGATTTGAAATATCATATCGTATATGCTACATAATCTCATAATGAACATACAATTTTACTATTTATTATGATTTGAAACGTCGAATCTCTTTCATCCCACCTTTTTCCATAATAAACATGCTCTTATTAGAGTTTGTATGTGTGGAAAGGACATATCTACATTTAGTTACGTATAGCATATGAATGTCAGTTATATGCAATTCCAACCATGATATACAGCAAAAAAATAACAACAAATTAAACAAAACATATTTTATAATTTATTATTATAAAGACATTATTACAAGTGTTGCAACAGATGTTGCATTAATTACTCAAAAACAAAATTAAATGCAGCACTGTAGAAGATGCATAAATTAACTTCTATTATGACACTTTGAAAACAATGAAACTGTTTACGAATGTGTCCTGTCGCAATATTACCACACATGATCTATGGAAGCTATTTTATCTTTCTGAAGTGTTGCTTTAAATCTGTGTGTGGAAGTGTTGAAACATCTGCTGCAACAAAATGGAATAACAAATTTATAATAATATATTTTGTTTGTCATAATTTAATTGATGGTAAATAAATGGAATAACAAATTTATAATAATATAGGTTTAGTTTGTTATAATTTCACTATCATCATAATTAAATCATTTTGGAGGCACATATATATAACCCCAATAGTATATAAAAAACGTACTTAATGGAAATCAAATACTTATTTCTATAATTTTAAACTCCTGTTTTTAGTTATGTAGTAGGCAAAATTCACTGCAACAATAAAATTTATTTGTGACAACAAAATATTATAGTAAAAACATTGATAATTGTGGCAAAAATATTTTGTGATAACATTTTGTTGTTCTCATTACAAATATTCATTTTTCTTGTAGTAATGTCTTGTAATACCACTAAACCAAATAAAGATGACTTTTTTACCACATAAAATAGTTTTCTTTTTTTTCCACCACAATTTTGTTGAATTGTTAAAAATAGTCCTTGCTCACATGTGGAATAGTGAAAAAAAGACTGATGTGGTGGTAAATTTTTCTTATCACCACTACATTTATATCTTATCAACAATAATAAATTTATCATTTAAATGGATTGTGATAAAATAAATTATTCTTATCTTATATAATAGAAAAATAAATCACTATAATAGTTGTGGTAGAAAGGGTGCTATCATATGGTAGTATACATGGATGAAAATATCGCAATAATTAAGCCATTGGAATATTATCAAGCTACAATTTTATTTCGGTCAAACTATCGCGATATATTGCAATATATCGGTGATGTATTGTGAAAATATCGCTTCCAGTGATAGAATGCATAAAAATATGATATTTGGCGATATATTGCCAATATATATCGCCAAATTATCGAATTTTCAGAAACGCGCTCATTTGTGTATTTTTCTTTTTTCTATTTTTTTTCCTTTTTTTAAAAATTTTCAGAAATGGCGCTCAATTGTGTTCTTTCTTTCTTTTTTTTTTTTAATTACGAATTTCTTATTTTATGGATATCTACCTACATTGAGATCTTTCTCTCTCTATACTTATATTTTCTTTTCTGAGTGGAGTAAATAATTGTTTTATATAAATTTAGTTAAATTATTTGAAATAAATTAACTCACTAACATTTAGGTTCGTCTAATAATTTAATTAAGTTTAGTTAACTTTTTTGAAATTTAATAAAATAATTATGATGTATATAATAATAGTTTTTCTCTATATTTTGTTCCAGTATATAATTTTATTTAAAATTTTAAGTTCAATATATGTATTAATATTAGTTATAATATTATGTAAACTACTAAATATATTTTCCAACGTTTTTACAAAATTTTCAGTTTCACGGGAACAACAAAAACCACCATTTCACTCTTTCCTTTTTTCTAAAAAATGATCGATATTTCCACTGAAATCTATATATTCATCTATATTTCCATAAAATTAAGCTACCAATATATCGAGTCGAATCCGATATTTTCATCCTTGGTAGTATATCAAAAGCGTACTTTATTATATCATGAAAGTTAGGGCTTGCCAATGCCATAACTACACAATTTTCCTAATTCTTTTAGTCAAACTGATCTTTTCTTGGGCTTTTATTTCAGAATAATACTAGAAAAAGACATAACTGGTGGGCCTTCAAGACCCAATTTTGACGAGTGGGCCTCATCAACATTCAAAACTCCAGACACCATCTCTACAATTCACTGTACACTTACACCATCTCTAGATTTAATTAGTTTTCTTAATATTTTTTCTTAACATAACTCATACAAATATAGAAACCTTAAACTTTAATATAGCAGGACACACACATACACTCGATGATGTAAATTTCCATTTTCTGTGTTATATATACATGCCATGAAGAAAAGGCTCTTCCATCACCACAAACACCTCAACACAATGAAAATAAAAACTGTGATGAATTGATTTCACAAATATTAGAAGTCATGTATCTTTTTGTCAATATCCAAATTAATATTTGGTTAAAATTAAAATCAAAATAAAGGTAGTGATGAAATTTTTTTTTTTTGACAAATAAGAGGATTTAAGTGAAAATCTGCCGTTTGATTCAAATTGCACAATGTATCTATAATTGTACAATGATGAAAAAACCAATGACAAGCTTAATAATGTAACTGGACATCGATTTGAATTGTAAAAAAAAAAAAACCATTTAACAAGTTTTTTCACAATTTCATCTGAGCTTTAATAACGTGTCGGGTTTTTTCAATGATTCTCGAATTGCGCAATGTATACAATAATTTGCTCCTTAATAATAAGGAATATTATTACATTTTACAGGTATTTAAAGATACAATAATAGTTCAAAGTGGCTCTACCTTAACTCATGCATAAATACTGAGTTATAACATGACTATTTGACATGTGACATCATAGCATTAAGCTCTCATTCTTCCCAGTGGCGGATCTATATGTAAAATGGGTATGCACTTTATTATTGTTTTTATTTTAAGAAATTTTTTATTATGTTACAAGAATGTTTTTTTTTTTTTTTTTTGTAATTTCCTATATTATATGTTTTCAAATTCTAAGATACCTATATTTTGTTTATGCTACTTCCTTTTTAGAACTTGCTTTCTATTTTGAATTGCATGATATTATTTTTTAGTATTTCCTATAATTGTGCGCACTCTATTTATAGTTTCTGGATCTGCCACTGATTCATCCATATATAGAGTCTGCACAACAAGAATTACTAAATGGATAATCAGTAGTGATATAGCCCAAATATGATAAAAGCCACTGGGAAATTGCAGGTAGGGACAAGCTGATCACCACATCAGTTGCGACATTATCTTGAACTTGAAGGAGTGGAAGCAGAGCATCTAATTTCCTTGCCTTGTTACCATTTACTGGAGGATGCAACAGAGTGAGATCTTCTATTACACTTTATATTACATTTCCTATTTCTAATTAATCACCACACAATACGTGTATACATAACATCACTAATTAACCCATGATTTATATTAAATGTTATGTAACACCAATTGTAATAGAAGATCTGAACTCAAATACTCCCTTACCACATAGAACAATTGATAACTGGTGTTTTGCAAACATGGCTTCACCAGGCATTTACCGGGTTCCCCTTTTGATCTTGTTACAAACTAATGGAACCCTACCTCAATTTTATTCTTCAAAATTAGAGATGGATCTAGAATTTTGTTTCAAGCGGACCAAAAAAATTCACATCAAAACATAAAGGGAGATCGGGGGTTAAAATTTTTTTAATAGACAAATTTTTACAATGTAAGAGAGGCGAACTCGTATAAATTATTGATATGAATAAGAAATATCAGAAAAGATTACATATAAAAGAGCATTTCTAAAAGTCCAAGGAGCCACCGCATCCCTGCACCCCCCTTAAATCCATCCCTGCTCATAACGTACATTGTAAAACAACGTCGGGTAAAACTTGACAACCCTAATCCCAAAATACATTAATACTCTCCTTGAATTCTATGCATGAGTCACACCTATCAAAAATAAAATAAAATGCAAAAATTGCAACTAATTGATTAAGTTGTGGATGAATTGACAAAATTAAAAGTTTTGCCCAAAATAGCAAAAATCTGTAAAGGTTTAGATTTTTTTTGGCTATTTGGCCAATTTCCAAACATTTACCCATCCAATTTCAAAACCGAATCCAAAAATAAAAAATAAAATCAACAAATCAATCTATTTTCATTCAAACTGTGTTACCAGAATTGCACTGACAAAAAAAGAATGAAGAAAGAAACACCTTCACTTCACAATAAATCAACAAACTTAACTTCATTAAAACACGAAAAAGAAACAAAAGCAAAGCAAAATCACCTCGATAATTTCCGTAGGTAAACTTATCGTATAATTTTACAAATTTTATTATCATATATGGTTTCCGACATATATTGAAATTACTAATTTTGAGTTGTATTAACAAACTTATATTAAAGAATCAATTTTTTCGCTGATCTAATGATGTTGTTGCAATACGTACGTTAAATCATTATTAATACTTAACATTATGCAAATTTTAGTTTATGAATGTTTATTCTTAATTTCAATTGATCATTAATTTTAGATTATCTTAATTTATTCTTAATTATTCATTAGTTTTAATATTACAATTAATTGAACGATCATTAAATTATCCATATGTTATTTGAAAAGTCGGCTATAAAAAAATGAGTTTATTATATTTTTTACCCAGTATCTTATCACCCAGTAACTCATCACGTCAGGTCATTCCAGCCATTAACTTTTCGTGTTGATAATTTTATTCTTTAATTTTTAAAAATTTGAAATTTTTTAAAAATTTCAGCTCGAAAAACTGAATTGGACTCAAATCACTAATTTCGGACAATTCGGCCAAATTTTACAAAATAACATTAAAAGTTATATAAGAGTATTAAAAAAAAGTAAAATAAAAATAAAAATAAAAAAGTTAAAGGATAAAATTGTCAACCCAAAATCAGCAAATTGAGTTGAATAGCCCGAAATTAGGGCTTGATTGGCTAATTTGAGCCCAATTTGGTTTTTGGAATTGAAATTGGCCTAAATTTCGAATTTCCAAAGTTAAAAGATAAAATTACCAGCCCGGAAAATTAATGGTTAGAATTGCTAGACCCGATAAGGATTTTGCCATAATGTGATAAAACAACATAATTCTTTAAGGTGATGTTTGGATTAGTGTTGGCTGGTCGGGATTTGAGATTTTGATTTAACCAAATTCCCGTTTGTTTTGATGTTAGAAAAGGATTATATAATATACCAAAATCCTACTTTATTTAAATAAAAACACAGTCATTAACCCTATACTATAACCTATTAATACACAAATTTCAATACACACCTAAATTTCTACTATTAAAATCATCCAATTATTATCATTACATCAACTAATAATATAATATTACATAATAACACTTTTTCCAACATTGATTTGACATCTACAGTATTAATCTTACCCTACAAAATCTCTAAACAAACACAGATTTTAACTTTTCACCTTTATTTCAAAAACCTAGTATTTCAAAGTCGGATTTCCCCAATCCTACATAACACTAAGGTGATGTTTGGATTGGTGTTATGTAGAATTGAGAAAATTCGACTTTGAAATACTGGGTTTTTGAAATAAAGGTGAATAGTTATTTGCAGATTTCTTTTTTAACTAAAAAGAGGTTTTTAAACTATAAACACTATTTTTAGGGTTTACCATTGAATTTAGAATTTATAGATGAAATTTCGTTGGAAAATTATGTTAAAACGACGTTGTTTTATAAATTGTCAAAATTTATCGGTAGAAAATTCCATAATTATTTAAAAAAACTTTGTTTTGTCAAAAAATTACAAAATGGCCAAAATGTGGCCATTTTAACACAATTTATCAACAGAATTCCGTCAGTAATCTGTTAGTATTCTAAAAAAAATAATTGATTACCGATAGAATTCGTTTGTTGGTAATTTTCATCACCAGAAAATAGTTCTTTCGTACTGCTATGTGTTTTAAGAAGAATTCCATGTGTATATATGTTTATCTGTCATTTAAATTCATGTCATTTGATGAATTTTTGGTTGACATTCCCACGTCAAGTTTTACTTTTCCGGTGAAGTTTTCATGATAAGTTTTATATCTTGGTTTAAATTCTCATGTCCAACTATGTGATATTTTATTAATTTTGTTGATTCATGAATAGATGTAATTGTGTAATCCGATCATTTTTTATCTCAGTAATATTATAATAGCACCAAAAATTTTATGCACCTGGGGTATGGATCATAAATCCATGCTCTCGACCCGATCCGGCCCAAACCCGCCCAAATGCGCATCCACGCGCCACCCATGCATCCGGGTGGGTGCGCCCAAAACTCACCCAAATTCACTTCCAGGTGTTGTACCTTTATGTTATGTTAGTCCTACCTTTTATGTTATGTTAGTCATACATTCAGGGTTATGTTATTTTGTACATAAATGTATGACTAATATAATATGAAAGTATGACTAATATAACATAAATATATGACTAAAATAGTATAAAGGTCAGCGATTTTTTTTTTTAGGGTTAAAGTATTGTACTAAGGTTATGATATCTGAACATAAATGTATGACTAACATAATATAAAAATTAGGAAAAAATAAAACGCAAAATTGGATTGACCCGATCCGCATATTGCATGTGCAACAAATGCACATGAGAGTTATACAGTACTCATAACTACTTTACTTTAAATTTTCTTATGATGGATTATGGGACGATGAGTGCGGAAATATATATATATATATATATATATATATATATATATATATATATATATATATATTATAAAGACGCTACAAACACCCGTTGTTACTGTACTGACAAATCATGCACTACTTGTTGATAAAATTTTGAAATTTATAATTTATACAGGCGAAAATTGTAAATTTAGCACATTATTTTTTGGTGATTTAATTTTTTGAGTCTCGATATTGGGATACTATGTTTTTAATTTGAGCAATTTTAGGACAATTAACTCGAAATACCTAAATTTCAGGCATAAATCGCATGTGCCATGCATGCTTCCTCAAATTTAGGATTTTCAAAAAATTGAATTGATTCTCACTCAAATTAATCTTGAATCGAATTTAATCTGGTAAATTGATTTGGGGCTTTGAAAGTCTTGAAGAGAGGAGTGTTTTGGCTTAGAAAACATACATTTTGGTTAAGTTTTGAGAAACCTCCGCCATAACTACCGCCCCTACGCCGGAATCCACCATAACCACCTCAAACTCACCTAAAATTTGATATTTCTAGCTTGAAACTGAACCAAAATGTATGTTTTATACGCCAAAACGCTCATCTCCTCAAATCATAACAAAACCCCAAATTAATTTACCGAATTCAATTCGATTCAAGCTCGATTTGAGTGAGAATCACATTAAAATTTCGAAAAGCTCGAATTTGAAGAGCTATATGCACCGCACATGCGATTTATGCACCAATATTTGGAATTTTGGGCTAACTGTCCCAACATTTTCCAAAAAAAAAAAAAAGTATCCCAATATTGGGGTTCGAAAAGATGACGTTCCTATATGATGAATGACGAAATATAGTGTACTAAATTTGCATTTTCCCTTTATACAATTAAGATAGTTTTAACGATGGCATTCCTCAATTAGTAGCTACATTAGTGATAAACTTTTGTATTTCGTCACAAATATTAAATTGACAACAAATCAAATTTTCGTCACTAAATTTTGTCGTTATTTTCAAATTTTCTTGTAGTGAATTCAAATGTACAACTTTATCAGTTGAACTAAACTTTTAATTTTATAAATAGAGAGACTATTTCTTTGGGCATTTAAAAAGTTGCATCTTGAATTTTCAAAGCACAAAAATAAATTAATAAATAAAATTTGTAGCAAGTAGTTTCGGGTTGGGGTCGTACAACAAGCCCAAATAAAGAGTTGGTATTAAGTCTATATTAGAACACAAACACATGCTAAACTTGATTGTATATGATTGGAAAATGGATTGGGGATGGCACTAAATTGAGAGAAAAACATTATACGCACATCATCAAAAATATTCCACTAAATGAATACATGATTCATTTTTCCACTATACAACAAAAATTCAATATGGAACTCCAAATCAGCATGACAATGAAAGTCAATTCACAAGAGAAATACGATTGAATTTAAATAGAAAAAATTTACAAATCAACTTAATGGTGCAAAAAATGAATATGCATGACCAAATTATGTTATAGGACTAAAATTGAAATTTTCACAACATCAAAATTTAGGAAAAATTGGTAAAATGCCTCTTAACTCCACCTTATATAGGAAAATGTCTACTAAGTAGTTTTTGCAAATTGCCTTCTAACTTTAAAAGGTTGGTAATTAAAAGTGCTGCACTATCATATAAAAATTGTAAATCAACCAGTAGCGTATTTTATTAAATAAGATCATCTATTTTATATTGATGTTTCATCGGGTGATTCCAAATAATCACCACACGTTAAGTGTAAAAATGACATCATTAATTTACACGTCATGAATTAAAAATAATGGAATAAAAGATAGAACATCAAATTGAAATAGTGAATTCAGTTCAGTTTTTTTATTTGACTTAAAAAATTAAATTATTATTAATATTACTGAAAATAACTATAAATATAAAATTCAATAAAAATCAGGAATGTTTATTTTAAAAATCAAAAACTGATTTTACAATCTCTTAAAATCAACATATAAAATCTAAAAATATGTTTAATAATAAAATTAATAATAATAACTATAATAATTCTGAAAATTTTGTTTGAAATTTAGAAATTTTAACAAATAACATTTAAAATATTATGTAAATAAATATAGAAAATCATAAAATCAGATTTAAAAACAAAACTTTAAGCACCAACTGTATATGAAAGAGGTTAACCTTTCAAAAGAAGCAAGAAACTTTCTCGATGCATAGTTTAACTGAAATCGTAGCATCACATTCAGATACAGACATTATAGAACTCCAAGAGCCATAACCCTCATATTTAACATTTGTTTATGTAAATCGTTGTAAGACAAAATCCTTGATTCCAATTGATATATATATATATATTTTTTTTACCTCAACTTGCAAGAAATTCACAAAAATATATATGGGCTAGCTGTACTATTAATTGGCTGTTAAATATGCATGTAAGCATGATTAATTTCCTTGGTTAAGGATGAATGAGATGAATGTTTCCACGTATGAAACAGTGTAATTGATGGTATTTAATTCTGGGAAACCTGCTACAAGATTTGTAGCTACCAATCTTTCTACAGAATGTCAGAAACCTAACTATGTCAACTTGCATTGTAAATGGGATATAATTGCAACTTGATTTAGAATTGTGCTTCTAATTTTAGTTACTTTATTACAATTTACTCTTTAATATATTTCATATATACTTACAGATAACAACCGAACTCCTCTAAGTTTTTAACATGTAGATCACAATTAAGATTAAGAAGAAAGAAAGTTTATACTATGCCACCTCAAAATTCGAAAAATACTGTTATTTTTCAACATGAAATTAACAACCATCTCATTTATTATCCAATTATACCCCTAAACCCTCCATCTTTTTTATACCAATGTAAATTAGTCAATAACCAATTTCAAGAATTATTTGTGAAAATAAGAAATTCAGGTGTTCTATGAGTTACAATATTAATTAAATATGATCATGTTACCCCCATTTTAAGATCACTAACTAAATCATAATTCAGCTTCTCTTAATTAGGTTTTTTTTTTAACCCTTTAGTTGATGTAATATCCATATATGAGTTCCTGACGTAAAAATAATCTAGACCAACCTAAGCTACTTTTATGTTTATATTAAAATATATTTACCATCAAATTAAGCATAGACGTGACATTGAAATTAAATTATTGAAATTGAATTTTTGTTTCGCGTACACATGTAAGTGCTTATTTACGGATTACATGTGTAATCATATACATAAAATATAAAATAAATTAACTAAAATATTCATGTTTTTATTTTAAATTAGTGAGGTAGAGTCTAGAGTGGTCCTGATCAGCCCACCTAGAAACTTAGGAATTCATTTTGTCTCAAACTTAAACAGAATAAAGAATTTGGATTTGGAGTAAACGCTTATTGGTGCATGAAACGATTTGATTTCTCATTTTTTTTTTTTTCTTTTACTGTCTAACCTTGGAAAGAAAAGAGCAGAAAAGATGCTTAATTAAAGTCCTTCACATGCGTCACTAGTTTTTTCAACTCTTGTCGCAAAACACATATATATCTTCATATTTTGTTGGGTTTTAATTATCTTTAAAAACATTTTATAAGAACTAGGATTTATGAAAAATTTAGAAAAGCACGCACATGAGAGACAGGCTCAGTTGCCTTGGATTCCATTGTAAGAACACATTATAATATTCATCACATAGTTGCATGGATGATAATTTCATCAAATATTGTCAATATTTTCCCGATATTTCTATTTTTCTAAGTGATCGATATAAAAACGGATTGTAACGATATTTTTAATATTTTCGTTTTTTCATATAAAAGGTATAGAAATGGGAAATATCCGTATTATTAGGCACCACTTTTTTAAATAAAAAAATGTATTTTGTACCTTAATAATATTATCATTAAAATTGTATCTTAAGAAAATATTGGTATTTTCGTTTTTTCCCATATAATCTGTATAGAAACGGAAAATCAGTGGAATATTAGGAAGGTATCAGTAAATATCAGTGGAATATTGGGAAAAGTATCGGTAAATATCGATAAATATCAATTTCGGTAAAAAAAAATGACACACTTTATAGTAATCGAATTTTTATAATGAATGACACCACTTTTTAAAGAAAAAAAAAGTATTTTGTACCTTAATTATATTATAATTTACACATTAAAATTGTAGTGTGTATAAGATAAATTGTTTATAAAAGTTTAAGTAATTGTCAATTGAAGTGTGTGATAAAGTTTATGAATGTTGAAATAATTAGTCTGCATACATTTGCAAGTTTATTTCAATATTATTTAGATCAAGATGACATGTCATTTTATTCATTTGAATCTCATAGAAATTCATTTTTGTATTAGTAATAATGTAATCAAATATTCTGAAATTTTGTTATGATGCCATCCAACATTTATATAATTTATTATCTCCATATTTGTTGTAAATATGTCATTTTGTTTGAAAATTTAAGTAGAATATTATGTATTAAGGTTATAAAATTATACGATATCATGTCTAATTTCCCCATTTTACAAAATTTATGTCATTTTTCTAAATTTTATTGATATTTTCCTCAAAATAAAAAATTTCTTCATTTGTGATGAGAGAAAAAGAATTGGCGGTTTTATCATTTAATTTTCTTAAAGCCTAGTATTCTTTCCACCGAATGAAAATGTATTTTCTTTCCACCAAACGAAAATGTGATTCAAAATCCATTGCAAATAGTAGATTTAAACTTACTAACTTTCTTAATTAATTTGTTTAAATTTACATGTTTTAATCTATCATGTCATTAATTAAATCACTTATCTATCATGTCATTAATTAAATCACCTAAGCAAGTAAGAAGAATTTATAACTTTATTATTATGTTTAATCTTTTGGTTTATAGTTATTACATTTATTTTAATTAAAGAGCCATTTGTCAAGTAGCCGTTTCCTATAAATTAAACATTTTGATCAGTACAAACTTATTAGCTTCAATAATGGTAGAGAAATTGACCATTTTAATTAAAGAGTCATTTCTTATTTGAAATGATCACATTTTCATTCGGTGGAAAGAAATATTAGGCTCTAATATGAGATAGAAAACTTTAATATATAAGTGATGTGGAGAACAACTAAAAGATAAAATTGTCTAATCTTTTTTCTTAACCAAGGATGAAAAATCGTTTATATCAGTATCTTAATTTAATGAAAACATCGATAGAAATATCGAGATTGTTGAAAATATCAGTACAATTTAGAAAAAAATGATTGAAACTTTGTAAAACACGGGGAAATTAGACATGATATAATTACATAATTTTATAACTAACCTTAAAACATATGTTCTATTTAAAATTTCAAATAAAATGATATATTTACAATAAATATGGAGATAATAAATTATATAAATGATTTCTGGCATTACAATAGAATTTCAGAATATTTGATTACATTATTAATAAGACAAAAACTGAATTTCTGAGGTTCAAATGAATAAGATAACATGTCATCTTGATTTAAACAATATTGAAGTAAACTTGCAAATGTGTGAAGACTAATTATTTCAACCTTTTGATCGTACATACAACAATTGACAATTAGTTAAATTCTTATAAACTTTTGATCTTATAAACACTATAAACACTATAATTATAATGTGTAAATTATGATATTATTAAGGAACAAAATACATTTTTTCCTATAAAAAAAATGGGGTCATTCATTATAAAGTTCAATTACAAATTAAATCATTTATTTAAAAAAATATTTTATTTACTGAAATTTATATTACCGGTATTTTCCCTATATTCTACCGACATTTTTGATATTTTCAATGTTCCATCGATATATCTCCGATTTTCTAACAATTTGTACCATAAACCGATATCGAAATTGATACAAATATTTTATTGATGTTTTGATGAATCTCATTGCAACTCATTTTTATTATATCGATTATGTGAAAAACAAAAAATATCAGAAAAATATCATTACAACCTGTTTATAAATATTGAATAAATATTGATAATATTTCTGGATATTTATCCATGCTGTTAACTAACACTAAAAAAAACTAAGAACAGCCCTATATACTTTTATCCCTCCAAGGTTGTACTGCATGTGGTCGGTCGGTAATGACGGTTTACGATAACAGTTAAACCTTTTCGTTTTTTTAATAACTCTTGTTTATACAAATTAAACTTGTATTTCTGGGTTTCTATCCTTTTCACCG
Source organism: Scutellaria galericulata (assembly GCA_946896805.1). NCBI lineage: Eukaryota > Viridiplantae > Streptophyta > Magnoliopsida > Lamiales > Lamiaceae > Scutellaria > Scutellaria galericulata. The sequence goes on from OX335785.1 coordinate 14,712,028, forward strand.
ACTAAAGGAATATAATATTGCTTAAATTAAATTATGAAAAAATCTGACTAATGTATGAATAAAATAATTAATCACTGTCAGTAGACAAACCAAATTGTCCTTATAAATATAAAATAAAAGATTAAGCAGTAAATAGCATATGCTTAGAAGATTATCAAATATCTTTCTTGGAGTCTCAAGAAGTCTTTTATTTAATAATTGCACTAAATTTGGAAGGAAAATAAAGAAATTAGGGTTCCTCGTGACATCGGATGGAGTCTTGGCTGGCCATTAATTGGATCCAAGTCATGTGCCCCGGGATGCACGCTGAACTTTCTCTAATTTTTATTTTAGGATTTAATTCATTAATATTTATTTTTATTTGTGTACTTTTACTTATTTATACCTCTACATAGTCATAATTGATTTATTATATCATGTTTTTCTATGATTTGACTGCGAAAACATGTTATTGCTATTATTCTAAAATTTCCCACAATTTTTTTTATTTTTTCCTTGTGGTGTGTGAAGTTGCAGTGATCATTATTTGTTAAGTGTTCTGGTCAACCAAAAGTGCTAGCTTATTAGACTTTGTTTCGACTAAAATTTGTAGACCAGTAATGTTTTGAAAATGAGAAAATTAACTGGTTGGTTAATCATAAAAAATTGTATATTTACTTAATTTTAAAAGGCTAATTTCCAGGAAGTATTCAAGATAATCTTATTTCTCTTCACAAACCCAGTACAATATCTCCTGATATATATGTTAATTTGTGTTATATGATAATAATCTCATATTTAGAGCATCTCAAATGGTGGATGGATTATTAAAATTTTAAGATTTTTTTCACTTCGACAGTGATTTAAAAATTTACATTAAATTATCTCAACCCTCTTTACCTGGGATCTAACTCAGGTCGAATCCCATGTTAAATCTTTATTCATTTTCATTTTCATTTTTTTTTTTCACAATTAATTTACCAGTTATTAATATTTAAGGTACTTTATATGCAATTAAAATGTTAAATAATACCATATATTATTTGAATAATAATAAATCATGATTGTTTGAATGTATCATAAAATTTTAAATACTACACAAATCATAATTATTATTAAATAATTATATTAAATAAGATTTAATCATATACATATCTTTTTTAAGTTATAAAATTATAAAGATATAGAATTGGATGAATTTAGAATTTTTTTTTAATGCAAAAAATAGTGCAGACTAATAAAGATGAGTGTCGGTTTTATATTAAAATAAGGGTTAATTGCCAAAAAAATCACAACCTTTACTCAAATTGTCATTTTAACCAAACATTTTATTATTGGTCAAAATAACCTAACTTTATATATGTTGTTTGTTTTTTAATCTCAATCAGCCCCGGAAATTATTTCCGCTGACTTGTCCATCTGCCCGGACACGTCAGCTGCCACGTCTTAAATTCAAAAAAGAAAAAGAAAAATCATACCATACAAACGACGTCGTTGTGAGTAAATGAATTAAAAAAACAACGACGTCGTTTGTATGGTATGATTTTTCTTTTTCTTTTTTGAATTTAAGACGTGGCAGCTGACATATTCGGGCAGATGGACACATCAGCGGAAATAATTTTCGGGGCTGACTGAGGTTAAAAAACAAACAACATATATAAAGTTAGGTTATTTTGACCAATAATGAAAGGTTTGGTTAAAATGACAATTTGAGTAAAAGTTGTGATTTTTTTGGCAATTAACCCTTAAAATAATGCAAAAATTGCAGTATTTTTTTATAGACGGCTTGAGATGTCCTCTCATCTCCCAAATGTTAATTTAATATTACTAAGCATGCTCAATCATTGATCAAATAATTGAACAAGACAAACAATCATGTGCAAGAACTTTATTTAGTTTTCTTAGAAATATACAAAATCTATGAAATACATAAATAATAGAGAACTAAAGATGGAAGAGTTAAAAACCTAGACTGAGTCTATGACGATGTTATCTCCTTTCTGATTGTATCCATCTTTAAGGCCTCAAACTTGAATTTTTTCACCTCGTAGAAATTAATTTTAATTTCGATTCAAAGATTGCTCCTCTCCTTGTGTTGTGTTTTCTAGGTTGCATATGCGTTTTTATAAGTTTGGAGAGCTAAAAACCTTGTATGAATTATAAATAACAGAAAAAAAGCCCAAACAAGGAATTTGATTCTCTCATTTATTTGTGTTTTATCTAGATTTCAATGTTTTCAATATATGTCATGATGATGTGATAATTAGTAATGTCATATTGTACACATCAAGTGTAGTGGTTATTTTGAAACACCACCATATGATACGAAAATGACATAACCTTTTTGTTTTGGTTGTACAAAAGCACACGACCATGTCACAACCCCGTAAACCTGTAACTTTTGTTTTCATTTTTAGTTTACTTTTGATTAGAGATTTTCGCAGATATGTGATGCTTCAAATTGAAATTTTTGATTGTATGAAGATAAAATCGATATAATGTGGCACCATGTTAATGAAAATTCAATCTATATATGCACCCCAAATTGAGAACTTGTCTATTTAATGTGACAGATCAATTTTCACTTCGTAAAATCAAATTTCCCAATTTGGTATTCTACATTAATATTATCGATATTCCTATCAATAAATATTAGCGACGCCACAAATCGAAACTCTGATTAAAATTGAATTAAAATGATCAAAAAGAAATTAACACATATAAGATCATTATAAAATACGTCAATTAATGATTTAAAAATGAACAGAACCCAAATTATTACACCAATATTCAAATTTTACCTTATTAAGTGTGTTGTGCACAAGTACTCTACAATAATGAGTAGTATTTATAAGTTGTAAATAGCAATATTGATATTTATAATATGTGGTCCTTGTTCCAACAATAATTAATTATTTAATTAAATCATAAAATCCCCCAAAAAAAAAAACAAATAAGTAAAAGATATTGGGATTTGAATACAATTAAAAAGTTATCAGGTAATTTTGACCAATCAGATAGATTTTTGAATGTTCAAACCATCTTTTATTATTGGAATCTCATATCCTCCTTCCATTGGATGCCTTCTACTCACGTGTTTATGCATGTCCAAGATCTTAATTGTGCGAAAAAAATTTGGTATAATCAATAAAAACACTAGCACCTCATATAAAATAAATTAGCATAAATAGTACATTAATTAGCAGGACACCATGTTAATATGCCAACTAATTAGAAATCAGGCGATAATTTAACTTTAAGTGATAAATCAAAATATAATATATTTTATGATAATAATTCCAGGTGGGATTGTAATTAAAATTTTGAAATTATATTCATTATAATTAATTAATTGAGATTCCTTTTCGTGTCTCTTTCTAATGATCATTTCATGATACCAATGATCTAGATTGGTATATATATACATGTATGTATCAATACTATTTTTGGCTTACCATGTCATTAATATGCTAATTTGTGAATTTGAAATTATATTCATTATAATTAATTAATTGAGGCTCCTTTTCGTGTCTCTTTCTAATGATCATTTCATGATACCAATGATTTAGATTGGTATATATTTACATGTATGTATCAATACTATTTTTGGCTTACCATGTCATTAATATGCTAAATTTTGACAAGGGATATTGAGACCAGAAAAATGAAACCTGGTATGAGTCATTGAACATTATTGACAACAGGTTTCATCATTGGAAATAGTGTTGGATGGATGTTCTATTATATTTAGTGTTTTATTTTATTTTTAAATATTTACGGTTAATATATAGTTATTATTAATACATGTTACGAATTAGTTAATGATGTCATTTAATATATACGATATATGATGATTATTTTACAATATTAAATGTAACTAATTAATAGTAGTAATAGAAGATTTCATGTTAACAGTGACAGAGACCAATATATTTTATATAAATTTTTTATTGACGATAAAATATATTCAATTAACTAACTAGAAATTACAATCTTTCGCCTGTATGCTAGTAAGAAAACTAGAAGCCTTCACAAAAGTAGAGGGGTTAGGAAGACTGATAGCATGATAAGCAAGACAATCGACAACAAAATTTGAATTTCTTCTAGTAATCCGAACAACTGAGTTAGGAAGTTGTCGAAGCAGCTCTTTACAGAGGGATAATAGTCGACCCAAACTCTGAAATATCTTCTTCAGTTGAAGATAATACATTAACAACTTATTTAACATTTGTTTCAAAAATAACATGCTAAAAATTAAAGATTTTTATCCAAGAAAAAGCTTCAAGAATACCAAAACTCTCTGCTTTCGAAATATGCCAACAACCATCTCAAACCAAAATTTTGCATTACAAGAACCATCCTTCACCATCTCTAAGAATAATGTCAATACCAATCACATGACTTGTGAAGTTGTGGCATTAACATTGCATTTTATGTTAGGAACAACATGTTTAAGCCATTTAATTGAATCATTGGGGGAGTGACATTAGTATACTTTAATAAATTATGTATTAAGGTAGAATAAAATATATAGTAAATAGAAGTAATAAAAATTTTTAAAAATTCTCATATAACATTCAAAAATATATTAAGTTGATGTTAAAAGCTCTAATAAATGCAACAAAAAAGTACAATTACGTACACAATCCAAACTTTTCATAGGAAATACTAAGATTCTAATTAAATCGAAATAAAATGTTAACAAGCTGTTTAAGTAAAAATTTCAATTTTTATAATTTCGGTCCTAATCAGTTTTTTGCCATGAATTATACATATTCTAATTTTGATCCTTTATCAATCAATTTCTTTAAATTTTGCTTGATATGTCAATTTTTGTATGTGTGTCTGTAATTTTGGTGTTTATATAAGAAAAAAAATATATCTCAAACAAATTCAGAGGACATTTATATTTTTATAGTTATTAAATTAAAAACTGAAATACATAAATCGGTAGAAATATGGACAACTGGCCTAAATTACAAGACTAAATTGCAATTTTCCTCAAGTTTAATGCGTAAACAACTTTTGACAATATTATTAGTTTGTATCATTATATTTTTTATGTATGATAGGATTATCTATTGCAAGATAATATTTTATTTTACTAATGGATATCATGTAAGATATATTGAGAGATATAATTACTAGTTACTACACATGTACCTAGCATTTGTTTGTCGAACAAAACACGAGTGAAAAATGAAAAATACAATAATAGAAAATCCAATTGTATTGATATTTAATCAAATTGTTATACAATGTTGTCTATCTCTAAAGCAACAATTTGAGGCACAACTGATATAAGTAAGACCTAAGAAATTGAGTTGCATAGATTACCATTTTTATTAGTATTTTCATCTTCATCCTTTTATTTTATATGTTTTTCCCAATTCGATTTTGATTGAAATTTTGATTTCTACATATGGATGTCGAAATTGTTAACATAAATTTATCAATTCTGATGTCTATGTAGAAATTGACATTTCGAACAAACTCAAACCAAAAACGAAAAAAAAAAAAAAAAAAAAGATAGTTAGAAGACCAAAATTAGAATACATAAAATTTTTGCGGCAAAAAAAAAATGGACACTGTTTAAATTATTGGATGAAAATCTAGAATTTTCTTTATAATTACACTCAGCTCAATTCATTTATAGCTAATATTTAAATTCGCGACAAATACACAATAAAAAAGAGTAAGACAATCAGCTTGTATAATCCATTACCTATAATTCATATATGAGTTTGTGAAAACAAATTTGATTTCCATGTAATTGAATTATGTGCCATGCATGAAATTATATCTATAAGATTGTTACATATAAACTTTCAGGAAAAAAATATATAAAAAATCCATTAAAGTTGATCTGCCAATTAGGAAAAAATTGCCTGTCAAAAAAGAGATGAGAAAATTGCCTGTTCATCAGCAGTGACCTCACTAGAGTAATAAAATAGTGCAATATCGCAATAACATGTTACATAAATCTTTTCTTTTTCTGTAACAAAGCTTTGCTCAGTTCTACGTGTCAATTGTTTTGCACTTTCCTTTTCTAGGAAAATACCATGTTATTGCATCAATGTTTTGACCACAATCTCGATCTTGAATTCCAAAGAGATACACAATAGTGATCAAATGATAAAGCTGAAGGTACAGTCATTTAAAGCGTGCAAACAGATTTGAATACCATAGCAAGACAAATAGGATTGACAAGTTGTCCCCTCCTTTCCAATAATGTGAAGAAAAATAAAACTCCTTTGACATTCATCGTTGTGCCACTAGCTACTATAACATTGTCAATATATGTAGCAGCAGTTTTGGATCGGATTATAAAATTAGTGATAGATATAAAACGATCTCAACAAATGCATTCATCAATGGTAGTGAGCAATCAAATTTTAGAAAATGAGATATGTTGTAATCAAATTTGTTTTTCTTTTTTCATAATTATGACTATCATTAATACCTTTCCAAGTTTATATATGTTACAATTAATAGTTGGTTCGTTTTTAGTGAACCCAAATTAGAATGTGTAGTTCCTAAAAATGATTGAGTTAATATCTCTTGGACTAAAAATACATGGGGTTTTGCAGGGAGAAAAAAAAAGAGAAGGTAAATGAGGTTGTGCTTGAATGTAGGGAAGAATTTAAAATTTATAGTAGTAAATGCATTGATGGTGTTTGAATTGATATAAATTTGAAATCCATTATTTTCATTTTCAACAATATGAGTGGATTTTGAATTCACTTTACTTAGAGTGGATTTGATATTTATTCATTCCAAATCTCTCAATTCATTTACAACCTAAAATCCTATTTTAGTTGTTGATCAATCAAACATATGATTTTTTAAAACAAACATATGATATTTTAAATGGTGTTTTATCTTTTATTGTAGCAATATCCAATAACATTTAACGCCCCCCCCCCCCCAATTTTTTTTTGCATGCCTTACATTGTATGCACTAATGCCTCACATTTAAGAGTGAGTCTTGTGTAACACTGTTTCACAGATCTCATTTTGTGAGATGGGGCAAGTTGGATCGAACATAAAAAAAAATTATAAAACTTTTGTTTATATTAGGTAATACTTTTCTATATATCATGTCACACCCCGTTTTCATACTTAAAAATGTCAGAGTTTTCTTTTGGGCATGCAGGAAGAAGGGGAAAAGAGACATACGTTTTAAAACAGAAGAATAAGATAAAAGGCGAAAGAAAGATTCACATATACAATACTTCGGTACTAGCCAAAGTAAAACATTGTAAAAACCTTGAGCAACGGAAAAACATCAGGATCATAAAAGAAGTACGGTTAACTTTTACAAACGTGAAATATTAAATATCATTTCAAAGATAAGTTAAAAAAAAACAAAAGAGAAGACTTGATATGGTACCATCCTCTCTACGCATCTTGACTCTCGTAATTTCCTGTAGTGTGAATACAGATAGGGGTGAGTGCGTTGAATACACTCGTGGGGATAATTTTCATGTTCGAACAATTATAAAGCAGTTACACAAATCAAACATATATAAGTTCGGCAATTAAACACATCACATATATGGCACAACACGTAAAACGTTTTCTTAACAGACGACCCAACCTATCTCTAACTATCGGTGTATTTACGGACCACCCGGTCCATCCACAATATGAAAACATGCACACAGTATTCACGGTACACAGGGTTCAACAATTCATATATCAAATATGGAAAACAATAAACATATAGAGATTAGAAGTTACCCCCACCTTGTCCGGTGGTAACCGCGTGAGTTGTCAAAGTATCAAATTTTAAGAGTATTGATCTGATTGTAAGCCTATACATGTAAATGAGGGTTTCTTAGATCCATATTACGTTAATTACGTATATATAAATTATAAAAATTCTCTCGAAGAAGAAGTGATAGGAAAAACGAGACGGAACGAAAGATCTAAAGAGCAAAGATGAAGAAACGAATGTGGAAGGTTAAACATGTGATCTCAAGATTAAGAGAGAAAGATTAGGGTTTGAACGGAAGAAGAACGAGATTAATCGGAGTTAAAACGAGCTTAAACGGAGCATTTTAAGGTATAGGGGCGTTTTCGTAATTTTCAAAAAATAGTTGACTTTGACCAGGACCCCCATCTCCCGGCCGACGATATCACATCGCCGGCGACACAACGCACACCCATACGACGGCACCCACACGACGTGCACAGCAGACCTGGCACCGCACGCGCGCACCCACTCCCGGTGCTTGTTCCCGTCACCGAGTACTCGCCCGCGCGCGTGCGCACTCGTTCTCGACGCGCACACCAGCGCCCACCCGTCGGGTTTGACAACAACCCAACTGCGACCCCTCACTTCCAACTCCGGCCGGCAACTTCCAATCGCCGGCGACAGCACACCACCACCCCCAGCTCCGGTGCACCCTTCCCGGTCACCTTCTAACACGGCGCCGCCCTCTACGGCGGCGCCAAACTCACGCACCACACACTTAAACACACACACACACACACCAGCACACACTCACACACATACAGAACACCACCATGGCCAGCGACCTCCGCATCGTCGGCCACCACCACACGCAGCCACGGCGGCACTCTATAGTGCCGCCCCCAAACACACACACATTGCCCGGCGAGGCTGAGGGAGAGAGAAGGAGGAAGAAACGGGGAGAGAGAAAGAGAGAGGGAGAAGAGAGAAAGAGGGTTTGCCGGAGTTTGATCGGCCATTTCCCGACGAACGAGATGTCGGAATGCAAAACCGAGCCCGAATTTGGAACGGGCTCATTGAAAGCTATAAGAGGGGTGAAAATCGACCGAAGCCGAGAAGAAAAAATATTTCGGCATCGGCGGCGGTGGCTGGAAAACCAGAAGAGAAAGACGAGATATCTTACTTTTCGACTTTTTGTTCGAATAATTATTTTTACAATTCGTTTCGTATTATTTATACTCTTTTTCGAAATATCGTACTATTCATCGAGAATATCTCATTTTTTTACTATTCATCGAAATATCTTACTTTTTACTATTCATCGAAATATCTTAGTTTTTACTATTCATCGAAAATATCTTACTTTTTATTATTCATCGAAAATATCTCGTTACCGATTCTCTGTATTTCGTCGTATACTTCATGATTTGAGCTACGGGTCTCCGATTGACCTCAAATTCGTTTCTATCTTATCGTTTTTCGATTACAAACCTTATGATAAAATTATAATCTATGTTTTTCGATTAAATTATGTCACCGATTAATTAACATGCATTTTATCGTTATTTTGAAACGCAAATAATTAAATCAAACCATTATGAGTTTAATTATTTAATTAATCAATTATGCATCGTTTTTGTCCTAGGCACTACATATCAAGTACTCCCTCCGTCCCACAACACTTTGCACACTTTCAGTGTAATTTACACTGAAAGTGTGTAAAGTGTTGTGGGACGGAGGGAGTAATACTTTTGTATTATATTATGTAAATAAAAGAAAAATATTACCCAAAACTTTGCCTGCATTTAATTTACGGTCTTTCAATCTTGTATTTTATTTTATAAATACATATCATATATACTTAATGATATCATTATGGTGCACTTAGTATCTAGCTAGTAATGAATTAATGATCAATAAAATACCAAAGTAAAACAATATAAAAAAACAAAAGATTCCATATGTCATTGTGTCTCTCTAATCTCTAGAAGTTGAAGATTGATTCTTCATCCCACACCCCCACCTCCAACCCCACCAAACCCCACAAAATAAGACCCTATTTAAAGCCAAGATTGCCCATCACACTCTCATAGTCTCATGCACTAGTCTTCCTTAATCCAACACACCACTGCTTCTTTCTACTCAATTGCAAACTTACACTGCGTTTCTCTCCTTCTCATCTTCTCCTTTTCACACCTAAGTTCACACTCTTGCTATATCTCTTGTATCCCCTTCTCTTAATCACATCATTCTTACAAAACATATATCTTTGTATCTTTCCTTGTATTTCATTCGACGACATATTATAAAATGTCTAGCAGAAGATCAAGATCAAGGCAATCGGGATCTTCAAGAATCTCGGATGATCAAATCAACGAACTCGTTTCCAAGCTTCAGCAGCTTCTTCCTGAGATGCACAATAGGTGCTCAGACAAGGTACGTTTCCATTTAGTTATTTCCATTTTAATTTTCTTTCTTCTTTTTAAAATTTTTAAACTTTAATTTTACTAGTACATTGTTGATTTGTTGGAAGTATAGCCAAGGAAAACAAAAGAATGATTATTGTTAATACAAGGGTTGATTGTTGGAAAATTAATAACTGTCATTTTCACCGAATTTTTCACTATTTGTCAAAATAAAATAACTTTATATGTGTAGCATGTTTTTTCACCTTGATCAGTTTAAAAAAAAAAAAGAAAGAAAGAAATACTACTATTGTCAAATACGCTAGTTCACATAGTTCCACTTCAAGAACATCAAGACTTCTATTTTTTATTTTAAAATTGGATGTGCAAATTTTTTTTCAAAACTGAACGAACTAGATCAAACAACATACTATATATATATAATAATGTTATGTTATTATGATGAATAACAAAAATTTAATTAAAATAGTAATATGAGTAAATATTGTGATTTTCCCGACAATTAAATCTTAATATAATAATTGAAACCTGAAAGTGTGAACGCACAAATTTGTGTGAATTTATATTGCCATAATAATTAATTCGAAAATTGTCACAACCTCCAATGTCTTGAATATATCAGGGTTTTGAAGATAACCTTGGATTTCAGTGATCCTAATATAAAATAAATCTTTATCATAACCATGAACACATGTAAAGTATTATCCCACCCCAACCCCACCGAGGTCATGTGTATGTGTTTGTTTGATGTCTTTTTAAATAGTATTAGATGTCGGAAGATACTCAATGCATGTGCAAATTAAAATAAAAAAATATAACTAGACAAGATGAAGTTAAGAAAAGTCAAGAAATTTCTGGAAATTAAATCGAACCTTTTTCTAGAAGAACCACATATTGGAGTGATAAATCAAATGGTTTGTTATTAATTAAAATAAAAATTGAAATGCAGAGATCAGCAACGAAAGTATTACAGGAGACATGCAACTACATTCGAAGCTTGCACAGAGAAGTGGATGACTTAAGTGAGAGGCTGTCTGAATTGTTAGCAAACACGGACACCACCCAAGCAGCTCTCATCAGAAGCTTGCTTACGCAGTAGATTCATATGTTTCATTTCTTTTTTCCCTTTTTTTTTTGCCTTTTTATTTTGTTATTTCCTGTTTTGTTTAACTGCAATGCTCTCAAGTAATTTGCTTCTAGAGTTTTCATCTGTAGACGAGAATTTAATGTAATAAGATGGATTTTATTCATATTACTTTCACAATTTGGTAACTAGACCTTTCCCCCCCTCTACTATATATATATATATATATACACACACTATTATTATTATTATTATTATTATTATTATTATTATTATTATTATTATTATTATTAACTTTCAATTTTTTGACTGGGTCAAGAGTGAAGTAGCTGTTAGTAGAAGTATTGTATTTCATCTTGTATTTTATAATTCATTACAATAACATCTATATTTTGCCACAATAACATGTATGCATGAATGGTCTAAAATAGGTGATGAAAAATTATTTTCTAATAAAGAATCCAAAAAGAAATTTCAACTTGGACTCCGTTAAGGAAATGATATATAATAATACCATAAGGCTGTGTTGTGTGTTGCAACACACAAATGCAATTACCCATTGCATACATCAAATAATGCACCTGATAAAAAAAAAAAAAAAAAAAATTGAAGTGCTCTAGTTTTCTGATTGATAGGGCTTCTAATCACACAAAAGAGAGCATGATAATTTGTGAGTGGTTCAAAACTTGGGAGTTAAAAGTACCAAAGATAATTCCCCTTTCTAGCGAAAAGAATAATAAACTAACTGTGTTGGATTTGGAGTTTTATGGAGATGATAATGACATTAAAGTAGATGATTTTAGATTAAGTACTTGGTAAACCTCAATAAGATTTGATTCAAGTATGATCATTCATAATTGGCAGAGGAGCAAACCAAATATTACATTGAAGACCCCCAAGATCCAGCATGGTCTAATGTACTTGCCACTCCAAGTAGCTAGGGAGTACTTTGAACACATTAGTGGTGATGAGTTGTGAGACATTATAATCGAACATCAATCTTTATCAAAAAATTGTCTTCGAAGGATGTTGTAGCTAATGAAATGAATCGTGATGGGAATTAATTTCATATATCTTAGAAAAATTACAAATTTAGGATACTAACTTTTGACTAGTCACAGAGACAAGTGAGAAGTGAAAAATGGACGTTGTATTTATAACATACGTGTTGAATAAGGCGTGTGTTGTGTTTTCTTGCAGGCCATGCAATAATACAGGACCGGTTGTTGATTTTGCAATTAGGTATTTTGATTTCGCATTAAAAGAAATAAAATTCTGTTGGTATTGATAATGTGTATTGTTTTAAATGATGTCTAATTTCCGTGCATTTTCAATATTTGAATTCAGGTGTTACTAAGAGTATTTGTATCCATTTTGTTTTAATGGACTAGTGAGTGTCGTGCGTGGCACGGGATCATTTTATACTTATTCATACACTTTTTTCATTATTGTTTTTATCATAATTTATAATTTTGTTTGTTTTATTGAGAGATTGTCATCTAATTTTTTGAATTGAAATACTTTATATATATATATATATATATATATATTTATTTATTTATTTATTTTACACTATATAAGTATGAATATTTAGTCCATTTTTCATAATGTCAATTTTAACCCTCCTACATAATTAAATTAAATTAGAGTCCTAATTAAAGAAAACTCTTTATTAAGGATAGTAACGTAATTCAATATTTATTTTATATTTTTACTTGATTATAAAAGGCAAGAGTCCTTTACATTTCAAACTCTTCTTGAAAAAATTACATGTTTTGATTATTTTGCATTCATAATCTAGAACACTTTGAATTTTAAACTAAAATTAGTATTATATTAATATATTTAAAGAGCTAGCTTTTCAATGATATGTTATAAGCATTTATAAAAAATATATTATAAATTTAATATTTTAATGAAACTATGTTATTATAAGAAATTATGTTCTTGTGTTTTTTTTCTTTTCAAAATCTTATTTAATTTAATAGAGTCCATCCAAATCACAATTGTAAATAACATAATTCCTAATTGAATATGTAAAAAAACGAAGAATGAAATAAATTATGGTAAGTATGGATGTTTCGTCCATTTTCCATAATTCCAATTTTCACCCTCCTATATAATTAAATCAAATCAAATTAAATTAGATATCTAATTAAAAAAAAAACTCTTTATTAAGGATAGTAACATAATTTAATTTTAATTTTATTTATTATAAAAGGCAAGAGTCCTTTACATTTCAAACTCTTTTGAGAAAAATTATATGTTTTGATTATTTTTGTTTTATAAACTACAAAATTTTGAATCTTAAACTAAAATTAGTCTTATATTAATATATATTTAAAGAGATTTTCAATTATATATTATAAGCATATATAAAAAAATTATTATTAGAAATTATGGTCTTACATTTTTTTTTTCAAAAATCTTAATTTCAACCCTCCTACATAATCAAATCAAATCAAATTAGAGTTCTAATTAAAGAAAACTCTTTATCATGAATAGTAACGTAATTTAATATTTTTTTTATTTTTTTATTTTTTTTATAAAAGGTAAGAGTCATTTACATTTCAAACACTTTTTGAAAAAATTACATGTTTTGATTATTTTTTCTTATATCAATATATAATTAAAGAGCTTTTCAGTGATATATTATAAGCATATATAAAAAAAATTATATTATAAATTTAATATTTTTATTAAAGTATGTGATTATTAAAAATTATATTTTTTTTTCAAAAACTTATTTAATTTAATAAAGTCCATCCAACTAACAATTGTAAATAATATAATTCCTAATTTAATATGAAAAAAGATAATATTAAATTATGGCAAGTATGGATGTTTCGTACATTTTTCATAATACCAATTTTAATCCTCGTACATAATTAAATCAAATCAAATTAAATTAGAGTCCTAATTAAAAAAAATTATTTTTAAGGATAATAACAATAATTCAATATTTTTTATATTTTTTATTTGATTATAATAGCTAAGAATCCTTTACATTTCAAACTCTTCTTGAAAAAATTACATGTTTTGATTATTTTGCATTTATAATCTAGAACATTTTCAATCTTAAACTAAAATTAGTCTTATATTAATATATATTTCAAGTTCTTTTTCAATCATATATTATAAGCATATATAAAAAATATATTATAAATTTAATATTTTAATTAAAGTATGTTATTATTAGAAATTATGTTCTTATATATATATATATATATATATTCAAAATCTTATTTAATTTAATAGAGTCCATCCAAATCACAATTGTATATAATATAATTACACTAAAATTAGTCTTATATTAGTATATATTTAAAGAGCTTTATAATGATATATTATAAGCATATCTAAAAAAATTATATTATAAATTTAATATTTTTATTAAAGTATGTTATTATTAGAAATTATGTTCTTATGTATTTTTCTTCTAAATCATATTTAATTTAATAGAGTCCATCCTAATCACAATTGTAAATAGCATAATTCCTAATTTAATATATAAAAAACGAAGAAGGAAATAAATTATGGCAAGTATGGATGTTTCGTTCATTTTTCATAATGCCAATTTTAACCCTCCTATATAATTAAATCTAATCAAATTAAATTAGAGTCCTAATTAAAGAAAACTCTTTATTAAGGATAGTAACATAATTTAATATTTATTTTATTTTATTTTTTTGATTATCAAAGGCAAGAGTCCTTTACATTTCAAACTCTTTTGAAAAAATTACATGTTTTGATTATTTTTTGTTTTATAAACTACAACATTTTGAATCTTAGACTAAAATTAGTCTTAAATTAATATATATTTAAAGATTTTTTCAATTATATATTATAAGTATATATAAAAATAAATTATTATTAGAAACTTTGTTCTTACGGTTTTTTTTCCAAAATCTTAATTTCAACTCTCCTACATAATTAAATCAAATCAAATCAAATTAGAGTCCTAATTAAAGAAAACTCTCTATCATGAATAGTAACGTAATTTAATATTTATTTTATTTTTTTATAAAAGGCAATAGTCATTTACATTTCAAACTCTTTTGGGAAAAATTAAATCAAATCAAATTAAATTAGAGTCCTAATTAAAGAAAATTCTTTTTAAGGATAATAACATAATTCGATATTTGTTTTATTTTATATTTGATTATATAAGGTAAGTGTTCTTTACATTTCAAACTCTTCTTGAAAAAATTACATATTTTGATTATTTTGCTTTTATAATTTAGAATATTTTGAATCTTAGACTAAAATTAGTCTTATATTAATATATATTTAAAGAGCTTTTCAATGATATATTATAAGCATATATCGTGGAACATATTTCTGATAAGCATATATTATAAGCATATAATTATATATATTTAAAGAGCTTTTCAATGATTTGAATTTTTAAATCGTGGGCTCTGATGACAGAATTTTACCAGCAAGAGCACGAGCAGATTACGAAGAGCATATTATGATTATTCCATCATCATCGACGATAGTGGTTTGTTTTCAAATCTGTTTGATGCTTATTAGCAAATAATGAAATACACACATAGAGCAATCAATACTCACTTCACCATTGAATTATTTCTTGGTCTTCATCTTTTATCATTATCATCTTCTGTTTATTCATAGTAGTAGTGTGAACATGTTGCAATTTTGATCGAATTTTATTTCTCTTTTATAGTCTTTTTTTTTACAGTCTTTTTTTAGGTTAGTTGCAACAAACTGGCATAATACTTTTTTTAAGGTCTTTGTTAGGATATTTCAGTAGTTATAATGATGAGACAAAACCAGTTTGCTTAGGAATGTCAGTACCTAGTTTCCAACATGATCGTAAGAGAAAAGATCATGTAATGGTTTTCCAAGTGTTAAGGAAAACCATTCTTAGAAGAAGTAAGAATACATCTTCTAAGGGTAGCAAACTGTCGGGAACAACAAGTTGAAAGGAGTATCTGCATTTGGAGCAGATAAGATGCTGCAACAAGAAGACAACAAGCTGAAGAAAACAGCATGAAGAAAACCGAGAACTACAAGCAGAAAGCTGCCAACAGTGTACAAGAAAAGCTGCAAGAAGAAAACAGAGAGCTGCAAGCAGAAAGCTACCAGCAGAATACACAAAGCAGTAGGCCGAACGAAGCAGGAAGCCAAAGGAAACAGTAAGCTGAAGACAACATCAGGAAGATCATGCAGTGTGAAGAAGATCAAAGCTAACTGAAATCAAGCAGCCATTGCATGAACTTCAGCCATGGACCCATACCAACTTAACATGTCTCCAGGAATGTCAGAGAGGTCCAGGAGCAAATAGTAGGCGCATTAAATGCTCATGTCAAGAGCAGCTCAGATGCATTTAATGCAACCACGAAGAAAGATCTTGAGATTTTTGCTTATATTCAAAAAGGATAAGGATCTATCTTCAACGGATACTTCTCAACGAATACATTCTCAAGATTTATAAATAGAATGTGTGGCTGACTGGAGAAAATGTTGGACATGCTACACAGAGTCGAGAGAATATTCAAAGATACCATGTCCAGTCACTCAACCTTCTAGGATCAGTCTACCCCAGCAATGGAGCTTTCATGTTCAAGACTGATCCATGTTCGCTACAGTTGAAGAAAATCTTTTTATCTTTTAACCATTTATGTTGTGTGCGCTAGGTTGTTTTAGGTGTACTTAGTTGAGAGGATAGTATCCTTGCTAAGTTTAGTAGTCTAGAGATAGGCTACTTGCCCTTTGTGAGATTGTGAACCCTTTGTGGGTTGTGGCCTTCGACTAGAGTCTGAGATTCTAGTAGGTGTAGCTTGTTAAGAAGAGGTTTGTAAAACGAGACTTGTAATTCGAACTGACCTAACGAAGTTCCTCTTTGACAAGGAGTAGAGTGGATGTAGAAGGCTTACACCACCTTCGAACCACTGTAGGCAAAATGTGTTTACATGCTTTGATTGTATGCTGCACTTTACTTACTGCATATTTATACTGTTGCATACATCATAAACATCCTGAGAAAAGACTTTGCTAAAATCATGTTTGAAAAGAAAAACCGGTTTACACCAAAGAGAAACCCTATCGTGTTTTATCCACTACGTACTAAGAAAGCTAGTTAGAAACCTGAATCAGCATACTGCCAGGTTGCTGTTTCCTTTAAGAATCAGGAACCTGCATCTCTGATAGTTTTGAAAATCAAAAAATCGATAGAGGTTCATTCACCTCCCCCTCTGAACCTCTGACCACTTAGGACCATCAGTCTTTACAATGTAATTCGTGTTCTGGTGTCTATAATTTCATGCTTACATGGAATATTTTACATTTTATTATTTTAGGTTGTGAATCTTCTCTACCATGTTGGATTCTTGCAATTGCCAACTGTCCATCTGTCTCTTTTAAACTGACTTTAATGATAACTCTTTTTAGATGTAGATGTAAAGTTCATAAAGTTCATAAAGTTCATAAAGGTAAAACAGGATGACACCAAAACATTCATAAAGTTCACATATAAGGACATGTGCATGAAAAAGAGTAAGGTACATATTTATGTTATAATATTTCGAGAACATATATATTTTAAGATATAATTAATTTTTTCAAATTTAATTTTATTGGATTTTTAAATACATACAATTACAGCAAATATTCCAGACATGTTGAATGCTTCTAGACCTACATCAAGATTTAATGCAAAGGAAATTATCTCGCAAAAACAAGAAAGTATGTACTTCCTAAGTATATGTAAGCATATATGTCTATCTTTGCGTGTGTATGTGTAACTAATTCATCATTTAGGTTGTCGTAAAAGACCATCTTGCAATTTGAAAACTTCAAAAAGAATTTTAAAATTTATCCGTATTTAAAATTAACAAGATAAAATATTAGAATATCTTCATTTATATTAAGAGCAGCAATGTTCATACTTTGTATTCAAGGATATCTTATTCATTAAACAGACAAATATGAGTTTTACTTAATAAGAATATTCTCAAGCATTAACTAACACTAGATGTGCTCACGGTTTGCAAACCGCCGGTTCGGCAAACCGCCAACCCCCAAACCGGAACCGAACCGTGGGGGTCACGGTTTCGGTTTCGGTTCCGAACCGGCGGTTAAACCGGAACCGCCGGTTCGGTTTCCGGTTTTTTAAAAAAAAAATTGGTTCTGCATCTCAGTACCGCGGTACCCATCTTGGATACCGCGGTATCGGCTTCTAAGATTTTTTTTTTGGGTTCTGCATCTTAGTACCGAGGTACCCATTATGGATACCGTGGTATCGGCTTCCAGGAGGTTCAAAAAATAGGGTAAACCGGCGGTTTGTAAATATTGGAACCGAAACCGAACCGGTTGGGGCCGGTTCCCGGTTTCGGTTCGAACCGGAACCGTTGACCGGCCGGTTCCGAACCGCCGGTTCCCGGTTTTATGAACCGGATGAGCACGTCTAACTAACACAACTAGCTATTAAATAACTGTTTTTTTTTACTAATACTTTTGGATTTTCAAATAATTACTAATTAGTATCTTTTTGCTATTTTTTGTTAATACTTGCCCATTACTAATATTGGTTTAAGATTGTTTCACATAGCTTAATAAAATATTCAATAGGTATAATTATGTGTATGAAATAACATTTCTTGGAATCTAAAGACAACAAATAAATTGATACAAATTTTATTTTATAATGTCAATTGTTTTAATATGGTGGAACTACTACTACCTAAATCGCACAAAGATTGTCTTTTTTTATTATTTTGAATTAGCTTTAGAAATTAATAAATCACAAAATAAAATGAGCAATAACATGCAACTTAACATATATAAACTCATTAATTGTAGATACGTAGTTAAAGTAAGAGTGATACAAGGTATCTTCAAGCAACAATGACAATGTTTGGTGACACGACATCAATATATGCCGGATGCTCAATAGAAAACTACTTAAAGTCTATCAATATATTTCAATAGTTATTATTATTTTGATTTTTTTTATTTCTAGATTTAAATTTTTTAGGATTAGAGGAACTAGAATTTTTGTACACTTATAATTTTTTTTCCATTTTTTTAACGACTCACAAACCCATATTTTTGTTATATTTGGATTGCGCAATGTATTACACTTATACCTAACTATTTATGAATTTCATAATTTATTGATATTTTTCTTAATATATTATTGTTGTTATGATTCCTCTAATAATTTAAAAAAAAAACTTAAAATAATCAAATGTTAAATAATTTAAATACACTTCAATAAAATATTAAAGATAAATGAACAAAAAACAACTACAAAATCAACAAAAAAAAAATTTGGTATCTCCACGTGCAATGCACATGTTTTTTACTAGTGTATGTGTGTGTATATATATATACTAGTATATAGGTCCCGTGCGATGCACGGGTAAATAAAAATTATTATTTTGATATTTTGATATGAAAATGTTGAACACAAAATAATATATTATTTGAGATTAATTTCAATATAATATGTTACCCGTGTGATGCATAACCATAAAATTTAAATATTTTGAGGTTAATGTAAAAATGTCAATTTACGGAAAAATCAAGTTCTTAATAATATTTCAATTTCATTTGTTAATCCGTGTGATGCATGATATATAAATTTCAAGTGTTGTAATTTTTTGATATGGATAAGTTGACTATGCAAAACTAACCTTAATTATTTAGAATATCTTTTAGATATAACAAACATTTTTTTAAATATTCTTTTTCGAAAAAGTTTCATCACATCGGCATATATAGTAGAATGTCAAATAACATTTATTCTCCAATTACGACATTATGTTCTCTACCAACCCCCTCCACCACCAATGAATTTTCATATATTTATCACCATTTCGACATAGTTTAACTGTTTAATATTTCCCACTTGAAAACTTGAGTATGATGTTCATAGTCATGATATTGCCATAAATCTTGACGATTTACTGGAGGAACAAACTTATAACAAATTGATGGAAAATATTAAATAAGTGTTTCACTATATATTAAAATATATTTTTTGATTTTGTTATTAAAATTCTAATTATAGATATACAATTGCATAAATCAAAATATAAAGGAGTATCTTAAATTTTAATATTGACTTTTTACAGTCTGTACATTTTTTTATTAGATTCCATCAAGTATTATTATTTCTTTTAACATTCATAGTTAGTGTACTCAATTATTTAACATTTTTCAAATATTAAGATATTTTATAGAGAACATATTACTTGTTCAAATTAATTTGTTTAATTATTTATGTTTGTATACACATCACAAATTAAATTTAATGTATATTAAAATAAAAAAAAATCGGTAATTTGTTTGTTTTGTTATAGTTCCATTTATTTGTTACATTTGAAAATATTAAATGGACTGAAAAAATTACTTAAAATGTTTTTAGATAAAAATTAATTGAAAAAAAAGTTGCTCTTATTCTAGAAATTGGCTGCGAATGACATATCAAAATTTATTTAAAACATTTTAAAATAAAAAACACGTATCATTTAAATTGTTATTTAGTGTATCAATCAAACATGTTTCAACTAATTTTATATTAATCTTGAATTTTTTTTATCTCTCATATTGAAATGTAATTATGCAGATAAAGTTTACCAATCTATGTATGTATAAATTTATATCATAATTAGTAGTTTAATGCTATTTTATTATTGTTAAACATGTTTTTTAATTACTTTTTATGTATAAATGTTGAGTGTTTTTTATCGAATATAATTTTAATTATTATTCAATCAATATATATATATATATATATATGTGTGTGTGTGTGTGTGTGTGGGCGTAAAAAAATTAGAAAATTGAGAATCACAGAATGACGTTTATGTTTTTACTCAATTGGTGAGTAGTAATTAATTAAATTAACTTATATATATATATATATATATCAATCTATATGCATAAAATTTAGGAGATAACTTAGTGGAAAAAAATAATGTTTAAATTTAGATATACCCACTAAATAAGGAAATGTGTGATTGGTTAATATGAGATAATAATTAATGATAGGTGCAATTTTTATATGTAGAAGATCACACAAAATATATTTTCTATATTTAATAATTATCAATTATTAATTATTAATATAATATATATTTAGTAAGTGAAAATGGGCGGGAAAACTTTTGGCATTACTATTTTTAGGGGTAATTGTTATTATATATATATATATATGTATGAATAATGATAGAATTGATAGTTCGAAGCCATTAGTAGTGTATAAATGGCGAGCAAAGAAGCGGGGGAACTAATTGGATATGGGCCTTCCTATTTATCCTTGTTTTTATATTATTATTATTTCCTATTTCTGTGTTTTTAGCTTATGGGCTTTGTTTCCTATTTCTATGTTTTTAGATTATTATTATTTATGTGCATGGGCCTTAGAGTTATAGCTATATATTCTATTTAGACATAACTTAGAAATAAAGCTTTTGATATTGTCTTGCAAGCTACACTTGTGGCAGAGTTCTATATATGTCCTCTTTAAGGAATTATCTACGTATCATCATATTTGCGTTATCTCTACCGTCTTCACTTTATTATATAAGGAAATATAATGAACAAAAGATCTGATAATAATTTTTTTAAGATTCTCTTCCCTATATTCATCATTTGAGAATTTGTCATTCCTTTCATTGATTTGGGAAAAAAAGTGTGCAAAAAAAATAATTAAATAGAAGAAAAAAAAAGTGAAGAATATACAAATCAATTAGAATAAAACTTGATGAAAAAAAAAAAAGAATTCAAGTCTTATTCTAATAAGGATTATAGAAATTGTAGAAGGAAAAGGACTATAGAATGGAAGATAAGGATTTCCAAAAACAAAAGCAGAATGGGCCAATCATGGGGTAATTTGTAGGTGATCTCTAGTGTTAACAACTATTACAACATAAAATTATAAAATTCAAAAAACAAATTCTAACATAATGCTATTACATAATTTGCGAGAATTCTTAGCTTTCAAATCTTGCATACATGATCTCGTAACATGTGTGAATTAATTTTACTTCATGATCATGTCAATATGACCCTAAGTTAGCAACGCTTAGGACCCCTTCAGTCATTTCACCTTAAATTTGAAGCAGAATAGCATTAAAAAAACACATGTACCAACTCCATTTGTGCACATAGAAAAACGATGTAATAAGGTTGCACATCTTTTATTAACAAAAACATAACACTTAATATCAGTTGGAAAAATAAAAAAAGTTGCATCTTCTTGGGGACCTAATAAGAATTCTATATTATTTAAATTATATATATATATATATATATATATCATAAACTCTCTTGTCACTCCATTCTATAGAAGTTCAAGTTCGTGGAACCTCTTCATAAATTAGCTCATTGGTTGCTATAAATTACCAAAGAAACATGAAAGGATGATATAGCAATACTCAGGAAATAGTATTTCCAAAATTTTCGACACAAAGAAGAGATAAAATGATGAGCCCCTCCTTATATCCGAATCAAATACTGAATTCCAGCTCTAACCCAATGAGAAAAACAACAAATACATAATAGGAAATACTCAATTCCAGTTCTCACCTGCTCACCCATTCTGGGTAGTTTTCAGAACATATTTTCTTTAGATCATCTCTGTTCAGTAAGCTTAGTAGTTTAACATCAACTGCCTATTGAACGAAACACAATACCAACGCTCTAACCAAACAAACCAGTCAGATCACAACAATACTGCATTCTAAAAATTTGACAGAGAAAAAATGGATTTGGAAGCAACCTTGTTGAACACTAACACCAGGGTTCTTCAATAAGGCAAGGATTATTTTTGGTCAATTTGATCCTTCCTCCCAAGAACAGGATCTAGCTTACCCTGAAAAAGACAAGAAGAGCAACTTCTATTATGAACCCTTGGAAACCCAACACTGAAACTACAATATAAGAGAGATAAAATATTTTTTTAATGAAATCTATTTTTAAGGCATATCACTTGACACCTTGAGATTGAATCTGGATAGGCCAACCGTTGGGGAGAGGAAGAGATAGAGAAAAGAGTCTTTAGTACATAATAATTATTATTATGAAGAGGTGATGAGAGGAAGGGAGGGCTTACTTGGAAAATTGAAGGATGAGAAAAGCACAATGCACAACTTAATTTTTATATATATAAATTAAGAATATATTAAAATAGTACAAAAAAGTTAAGAGAAAAAAAAAAAAGAACATAACTAATATATTTTATCATATTAGGTCCCACCTGTACATGTTCATTCTCTCTCATCTAATAACATTAATGCAGGAAAACCTATGGCATCTCCTAAAATACAAAAACTATTTTTTATTATTAAAATATTAATTTCTCTCTTAAAAACACATCTAAAAACAAGCGTCGTAGATGCTCTAATTAAATAACTTCACATCACCAATAGTCATTGAAAATCTTAATTTTAGTTTTGATATCGTCCTTTGACACTCACCTGGTGATTTAGCAAAAAATTGGATAATAAATAAACATTTGTGAAAATAAGGAGTTTAAAGCAAATCACAATTGGGAACCGTGAGTTGAAAATGTCAACAATGAAGTCGCACCTGGTCCCGTAACTTCCATTTTTCGATACTTTTTATTTTTCTTTTAATTTAATTAGAAGTCGCGGTTGACAACTGCAACTTTAATTCTTATTATTATTTTTTAAATAAGAGTTGCAGTTGGCAACTGCGACTCTATAATAATTCAATTCTCACCCTGCAACGGATAGTAAAAGCTCAACCACCACCTTTCTCCGGATCCCCTCCAATCAAACTGTGAAACTGTACCAAAAAAAAAAATTAGTCGTATCTTTCTTCTCAAATTTCTCATACAATTTCTCAAAATTACTCTCATCTCTCTACTGCTCCAATGGTGTGAAGTGTCCAACGATGTGCTTTATGTCTGTTTTTTCCTCAATTACAATAGTAAGATACTTCTCTAGTTCTTTTTTATGTAGTTTTTTATATAAATATATGAATTTTTGCTTTAATTGATGAAATTAGTTACAGAAATTTGTTGTCTCAATTTGAGAATTTTACTCATTTGCCCTAAATTTTACTGAAATTTTTGCCCATCTACGATTGCTTATTTTAATAAAACTAAATTTGCTAAAAGAGCTTGTAGTTGAGAAGAATAATAAAATAAAAAAGTTCTGGTATAAGTGGGAGTGAAGAGATGGCGGAGTTGGCATTACAAAGGCCACTAAGAAGGTTGACTTCTTGATGGGTGTAACTGAGGAGAAGAGCATGATTGGGTATATAATAGTTAGATTTTATTTCTTTAAATTGTGCATTTGACCTTACAATTTTGTTTGATTAGGTCCCCTGTATTGGTCCTTTTAACTTTACAAATAATAAATGATGTTTTAGTGTGTGTATGAGACAATTACTTCCTGAATTTGGCTAAATATTTTAGTTAAGTTTAATTATTTTAGTTACAAATAAAATTTATTTTAAATATTGTGCTAAATCAACCATATACATTGCCTAACAATACTTTCCTTGAGTAACTCAATCTGATGATGTTTTTTTGTTTTAATAATTTAATTTTAATTTTATATCTAATTAATTATCCTAATGTAATTTTTGTCTTATGTAAATGTTGCAAGACTTTTTTTTTTTTTTTTTGGTTGTAAAACACTATCTATTTCCACTTAAAATTTTGTTAATTTCTGCTCAATATTTGTGAGATGAGTATGAAAGTCATTGTGATTATTTAGTCCAAAATAATTGAAATGATGTTTTTTAATAAATACTCCCTCCGTCCCAGCTCAACTTGCCTACTTGCCATTTTGGTTTGTCCCAACTCAACTTGCCAACCCATAAATGGCAAAAAAAATTTTACCTTAATATCCCTATATTTCAACATTATTACAACAATGCCATCAAAAAGTGCATATCCGCTTGATTTGATGTACATATTATTAAAAAATGCCATCAAAAAGTGCATATTCACTTGAGTCAACTGCATTTTCTTAATCTCCGTGCCCGGTCGACGTAGGCAAGTTGAGCCGGGACGGAGGTAGTAATTATTAGTGGGCCAAAATTCATTTTTGACCCTGTAGGAATTTTCGATTCTCAATTATGGCCCCTATATTCAAAAGTGGCCCAAAAATTCTCGAATTGAACCCTCTCCGTTAGTCAGTTAACAGAAAACGTTAGTTTGAACTCTTCATCTTCTCCGGCGGACGGCCGGTCGGAGCGCCGGTGGCGGCGCCGGATTTTCCATCGACCCGAAACGTATCATAACCTATGCCATTTCGAAGCCCTTGTCGAGCCCGTTCCGATTCCGAGTTCGGAACAGCCATCAGCCGCCGCATTCGCTGGAAATCGGCTGGAGAAGTTACGGCTTTTCTCTCTCTAAAACTCTCAACTTTCTCTCTCTTAAATTCCGGCCATCCGGCCACCGATCGGAGCGATTCTTGAGCCTAGGTTGAAGTTTTCGCCGAGCCCGTTCCGATTCCGAGCTCGGAACAGCCATCAGCCGCCGCATTCTCCGGCAATTGGCCTGAGAAGTTTCGGCCTTTCTCTCTCTAAAACCCTCAACTTTCTCTCTCTTAAATTTCGGCCATCCGGCCACCGATCGAAGCATTCTTGAGCCTAGGTTGAAGTTCTCGCCGAGCCCGTTCCGATTCTGAGCTCGGAACAGCCATCAGCCACCGCATTCTCCGGCAATCGGCCGGAGAAGTTTCGGCCTTTCTCTCTCTAAAACCCTCAACTTTCTCTCTCTTAAATTCCGGCCATCCGGCCACCGATCGGAGAGATTCTTGAGCCTAGGTTGAAGTTCTCGCCGAGCCCGTTCCAATTCTGAGCTCGGAACAGCCATCAGCCACCGCATTCTCCGGCGATCGGCCGGAGAAGTTTTGGCCTTTCTCTCCCTAAAACCCTCAACTTTCTCTCTCTTAAATTCCGGCCATCCGGCCACCGATCGGAGCGATTCTTGAGCCTAGGTTGAAGTTCTCGCCGAGCCCGTTCCGATTCCGAGCTCGGAACAGCCATCAGACGCCGCATTCTCCGGAAATCGGCTTGAGAAGTTACAGTCTTTCTCTCTCTAAAACCCTCAACTTTCTCTCTCTTAAATTCTGGCTATCCGGCCACCGATCGAAGCGATTCTTGAGCCTAGGTTGAAGTTCTCGCTGAGCCCGTTACGTATCCGGGCTCGAATCGTCGATCAGAGCATCCGATCTCTGGTAACGGCTGGTCAAAGTTTTATGACCTTTACATAAACAAAAAAATGTGTCTCCTTCTTTGGAACGTGCGAATGACAAAAGCCACTTAACGACCACGTGCCCCACACGTGGTATCCCCATTAAAAATTAGACGGACTCATCGTCTGAGTCAAAAAAACCTAAAAATGGGCCACAATTGAGAAGAGAAAACTCCTACGGGTCAAAAATGATTTTTGCCCATTATTAGTGTAATTAAACAGTTGTCCAAAACATACCAAGGTGTATTAATTAATTGTATTATAATTGAATTGTATTTTAATTAAACAAATATACATAATTGTATATTTCTTTTTTCCTTGTGATTTCGGAGGTTATCAAGTGATTCTCTTAAATATGTTTGATAATTTGAATTATAATATCTTATGTGATTTTAGAATGGACTTTCAATGCTATTATGGTCCACGTAATGATAGATTGTTATATAAGTAAGAAAAGCATAGATCACAACATATACAAGATGGGAGTATAAATGATACATTATCTGTCAGACGGGGCGATAATCCCATTTGGGAACTTTATATTAATGAGGGATTTCACCATATGGTTATACAGAAATTACATCTTATGAGCTTTTTGGGTGTTTTGCAATGTGGTCGACTTAAGTACTATATTGTCATTTGGTAACTACTTTAATTGAGAGATGGCGAACCGAGACACACACATTTCACTTGTGTGTTGGAGAGGCTACTATAACACTACAAGATGCTGCTATTATTTGGGGTATACCTATCAAAGGTGAGCCAGTCACGGACATTGATATTCAAAAATAATTTGACACCTGGGTAGAAGATTGTAATGTGTTTTTAGGCTTCCGACCCACAGTCCACATACAGTTGCAACACAATCTCTAGCTTCATTCACAACTTCTCGCATACTACTTGACTCAACATTATGTCCCATGTTTGCAAAATTCGATGTCAAAGCACCAATGTGAAAGTCTCCGAATCCCATAGATGTCATCCCTTGTGTAACCATATGAATATCAGGCACACATTTAGGCGGTGGAATATATAACTCATTTAAATTTAATGTATGAACATCATCCAACCTTTGTTCCTACAGTTTAGTGCTTGCGATATTATCTTATGAGAGCAACAACATGTACACACCTCATTCAGTTCCCAACATCGTATGTGGGGGAACAATATTGTCATTATTTCGTTCCGCTTCAACATAAATGTGCATTTCATCATTTCCTTCATTTGGATCCAAAAATAACTGAAGTTGTTCATCATTTGCTATTTGTACCATCGACTCCATTACCTGATTCAAGTACATTCGAGCCCATTTACATGAAATCGGTACTGATTACTGTCGATGCGGGTGTACTCATATAGTTTCGAAACCAACTCAGAAAATGATGTGCTACACTTAATTCTGAAAAACGTCACAAGCTCACAATCGTATATCACCGACCACTTATCTTGTGATACATGACCTCCAAAATACACTAATACGGTAACATTCCTCTTAGGTGCCATACCTTCACATTCCAAAATATATAAATAAATTATGATCTCATCAATATTAATTAAAAGAATCAACTAATCATGATTTGTTAAACATAATATAATACTCCTATTTTTTACTATCACTTTTTTATTTTTTATACCTTTAAACATTGTATAAGTTTTGTGTCGTAAATTATTATATCATATACAAATTCAAATAGTGCAGCACAAATAAATGACTAAATTAAAGACATCAAAGTTTAATTTAAATAATGAAAGTCAAATCTTAAGAACTACTCCCTCCGTCCCGTGATAAGTGTCACATTTACTGTTCGGCCCCTATTTTTAAGAATTATTGTATTTAAATGTGAGTGGGGGGAGAGAGGTAGTGAGATATATTATTATAATGTGAGTGGGAGGAGAGAGATGTAGTGATATATATTATTATAATGTAAGTGGGGGGAGAGAGGTAGTGGGATATATTATTATTATAATGTCCATTTTTAGTAAGTGTACAATGTGACATTTATTTTGAGACGTCCAAAAATGGAAAGTGTGACACTTATCACGGGACGGAGGGAGTATCAAAAAACGATTAAAACAAAATTAAAATTATATAAATATAAGGTAGTTAAATCATTGAGTTGTTTGTATATATGTTTAATATTAACAATAAAATTATATTTTCTATCTCAAAATCTACATAAAAAATTTCATAAAATGTGCATAAATTATGAAGATAATTAAAATATGAAAGAACAAAACTTACCAGTGCAATACATTAATCATCAACAACAAAAAATTGCAATAGTTGAAGGTGGATGTTGAAAGTAAAATTTATAAATAGAGGTGGAAGAAAGAAAGGGGAGTAAGATGAGAAAGAAAATGAAATGTTGTTGTAAATGATTTGTGGTGGAGAGGGGAGGAAGAAGGGAAATCAGGTTAGTAAAAAACAAAAAGGAGTCGCAGTTAGCAACTACGACTCTTATTTTAAAAAAAATCAGAATTAAAGTCGAGGTTGCGAACCGCGACTTCTAATTAAATTTTTTAAAAAAAAAACCAAAAAATGGAAGTCGTGGTTTCCAGGTGCGACTTCATTTTTGACATTTTCAAGTCACGGTTCAGAAACATGATTTGTTGTAGTTTAGTGATACCCTAAAAATCTCCTTATTTTTACAAATGTTTATTTATTATGCAATTTTTCGCTAAAGCACCCCTCACCTGATACTCTCCCCGGTTCAAAATCAAACAATTAATCAAGTTTTGGAATTTTTTAATAAATAAAAAAAACAAAATAAATATACTTGAGGCCTTTGGGCTAATTTCATTTTTTGTTGTGTTTTAGAAGTGGTGTCCGATTATGATCCTGTTATTTTCCGATTATCAATTTTAGTCCTCCAATTGAAAAATGTGTCCAATTTCAATCTTTTTTTACTGGAATCTATATTTTCCGGCCACTTTTCGACGAGTGTCATATAGTCACACGAAATTTTATGATTTCACTCACACCTTCAGCTAACGTGACTATTTTTACCTCATGAGACATTTATATTTGTGTTATTTTACAATCAAAAATGCCAAATATTTGGCCATGTCATTAGTTGCATAAAAAAAAATAAAGAATGATAGACAACAACTAAAAATAATGAAAATCAAACGCAAAATACACTTTCAACAAAAGAGGGTTAAAACTCAAAATCCCCAAATTCCCAAAAATCCTGAATTAATTGGGATGGACAATTTAGTCTCAAGTATGTTTGCAATAGTAGCACTGAGTTTCTTGTTGACATCAGAGTTGAGACCTCCAATTGAGAGTAGTTCTCCATACGCCGCTGGCTCCCCTGTCCCAATCATCCCTGCAATTCATTTTCGTGATGTTTGACTATTTAGGAAAAACGCACAAAATTTTCATTAACAGATGTGTGTGACGCCATTCTTTTAACAAAAGGGAAAGCCAAAGAATATTGTGGATCTAAAGAGATTTTGTGCATTTTGCCTCATTTCATAAAGGGTTAATACAAACAATTATCCAAACTATACTCGTTTTTACACTTAACTATACTTTTTTTGAATGCAACTAATCATCTCACTTTTGCGCGAGTTGCAATTTATACCACCCAAGACCACCGGGTGTTCATTTTCCAGTTAATTTTAGTCATGTGCCATGCACGCCCTTTACTATTATGAATATATCTATCTTTTCAACTTTTTCAATTTGCAACTAACCATCTCAATTTTGTATGAGTTTGAATTTATCATGTGAGACCCATAATGTTCATTTTCCGATCGATTAAATAAAATCCAAATGGAATTAATTAAGTTTTGTCTTATTTACCAACTACTAAAACCATTCAAAATATAATTTAGTATTCTTTTCATTTCTACTAAGATATTTTCTCAATAATTGAGCATCTAAATTCATAACAGCGAACCAAATATTCAATTTAAGCAGATGTATCACATTATGATATTAAATCAAGTCTCAAGTCAATCACTTAAGTTAATTTAATAAAATCAAATTTAATCAGTTCAAATAATCCAAAGAAAGAAAAAAAATATTTCATTTTAAAACAAAAGTATTCACCTTAATTGGTTTCAAGTTTCTCTAAATTGAATTTTGAAACTAAACTTGCAATTAAAAATCGGTTGCTTAATATTCTCATACACTTGAAAAATTTGTGTACAACACTTTGACTCCTCGTCAAATAGGAAAATGAATCATGATCGGGTTCAGCCCCGACATTCAAATGTACTAATTTCTAATTCGACCCAACAATCAAAACCTCCCATTTTAAATCACGAAATTGTCTATATTCGTAAGCATACTCTTCGAATCCAAGTGCACTACAACACAATTGAGAAGTTTTTCTGCATTCAAAAACCTACAACTAGGATTTTAGTTCTCCCCTAAAGTTAAACTTCAAAATATAAATATACCTTCAATAGTAAAAGATGGCAACACGCGCATGTGATTAATATTGATCGGAAAATGAACATTCAATGATCTCAAATGACCAAATCACAACTCGCGTAGAATTGAGATACTAAATTACAACTCGTGCAGATAAAAATATAATAGCCAAATGGTAAAAGACATATGCTACCTACACATAGGTTTTAAGTTCGAGTCACCATGGGAGTAGGAGTTAAATTTGTTGATCCTCTTGAAAAAAAAATTACAACGCGTGCAAAGTTGAGATGGTTAGTTCCAACTTGGAGAAAGATGAAAAGACAGATATACCCTTTATAGTAAAGGGTGTGCGAGGTACATGATAAAAATTAGTTGGAAAATGAACATTCGATAGTCTAGGATGGTAAATTATAATTCACGCAAATGTGAGATAGTTAGTTTTTACCGGAAAATGTTTGGGTGTGTTTGAATTGGGATGGGCAAAGTCATGTTTGTTAAGAGATTAGCAAAATGTTTGGGTGTGTTTGGATTGGGATGGGCAAAGTCATGTTTGTTAAGAGATTAGCAAAATCATATAACTCCACCCTACTTTTCCCACTTTATCTACTTTTTGACGGTTTCCAATACAAAATTTTTTTTTTTTGAAAATAAAATAGAACAATATCATATATTTTTCTACAATTTCCAATATGATATGAAGTCATGACTATAATTCCTACTCTAGAACCTTAAATCAAACACAAGATTATAAAAATCCACTTAAATTCTAAATCCAAACTTGCAAAAACACCGTGACAATCAAATCACACCCTTAGTTCCTTAAGTACAAAAACAAGTAAAATTATTTGGATGAGTAATTAACTCTTTTATAAACCTTAAAAAAAAAATTACAATGTAACAAGTTAATAATAATTTTAAAATAAGCATTGCGAAGACCTTGAAAAAACACAATCCACACCAAAATCAAATAAATAAAAACTATCCCAACATTCTTCCTTGAGGATCTAGTCATGAAACATAATCGAACATTATATCCTCTGCTCAATCCTCACTGGAAAACCACCCTTCATTTTGGCAGTCAAGTCCATCGTATACACTGGCTCCGCTCCATCCGCCACCACCGGCACCACCTTAAACTGCCGAACGACAGCAGCAACGACTCTCTTCATCTGCAAGAAAGCCATCTCTTTCCCAAGACAAATCCTGGGTCCAGCCTGAAACACCGGATAAGTATACGAATCCCTGTTCACAAAACTCCACTTATCACCACCTTCCGCCGCCTTCACCAGCCACCGCGATGGCCGGAACTCCGCCCAATCTTTACCCCACACTTTCTCAACTCTTCCCATGGCGTAGGGATGATACCCCACTCTCATACCCTTATGTACTATTGTCCCATCTGGCAAAACATCATCATTAATAGCCTCTTTGACATCGATAGGAACTGGCGGATAAAGCCTCATGCTTTCACAAAGCGAAGCGTGTATGTAAACCATGTCTTTCACTTCATCGTAAGCTGATGATGCTGTTTCTGATTTCTCTTCGACTTCCATAAGAATCTTGTCTTCCACATCGAGGTTGTTCGAAAGCAGCCAGAAGAACCATGTCAATGTTGCAGATGTTGTGTCTTTTCCTGCTAATATGAAGCTTATGATTATATCTGTCACGAAATCTTCATCCGAATGGCCTGAGCTCAGAAATCTTGAGAGAAGATCATCAACTTCCATGGATGAAATTCCCTGTTTTTTCTTCTTGATTAATTCTTTTGCAAATTCTCGAACTTCATTCACAGCAATTCTCAGCTGCTTTTCCGATTCAAAATTGAGGGCCCTTTTGATCTTCCAAATATTAGGGATAAACGATGCGAATCTCTGAGTGGAGAGATTGACAGCTTTCTCGAAAGCCATCACGAACTTGTCCTGTTCGAGGAACGGAGACAGGTATCCAGGATCATGTCCGAATGCGATCTTGCAAATGTTGTCAAAAGCGAGCCTCTGAAGAACGTCTTGAAAGTCGATCACAGTTTTTTCAGCTGCGGCGGTTCTCAGGATTGGAATCAGGCGGTCGGAGATCTCGAAATCAACGACAGTTTCCACGAATTTTCGAAGGGATTTAGTGTTGAATTCGTGGCTGGAAACTTGTCTCTGGAACTTCCAGTTGTCGCCGTCGGTGTTGAATATGCCATCACCAAGAAAGTCCTTCATAATGCTTTTGGTAAAGTCCCCTTTCTCGTAGTTGACGAAGTTGGATTTGAGAATGTGCTGAACGTTGGCGGGGTTGGCCGTGAAGACGGCGCGCCGCCCAAAGGTGCGGTGGAGATAGAAAGTTAGATTGGGGGTGGATGTGACGATCTCCGATGTCCACTGTGCGAACCTTTCTTTGTTTTTTAAGATCGAAAAGAAAGAGCCGATTATTGGGTATGATTTTGGTAGATTGGTGGGGGTTGAAGAAGAGGATACAGCCTTCTTCACTTGGGTTAAGATGAAGAGAAAAAGAGGAGCAATTACGCACAGGATCATAACAGAGGTTGAGAAATGGATTTCCAACATTTTGTTTGGAGAGAGAGAATAAATGTTTGAGAGAGTACGAAATTTTTGGTGGAGAAAAGAGGTGTATTTATAATTCAGTATAACAATTGCGAAGAAGCTTCTTCTTGGTTTATGGAAGAAGAAAACTCAAAATTGGACATGAATACATGACTTGTTTCACACCACACTTTCGTGAAGACCAAGGTCCAAGGTAATTAAGTCATGTCACAGAATAATACATGCAACACAGAACCCTTTGTTGATTTTGTCAATTGGGATTTAGATTTGGATTTTTTCGTTTTAAAGTTGCTGGTGTGAAGAGTTTTAAATGACATGTAATTTCATTTTCAATTTTGGAATTTGTTTTTCTTTTACACCAAAATTTAAACGGAATAAACTAGATCAAACATCAAAATAATTGAATGACATTAGAACAAATTTTAGAGCGAAAATAGAGTAAATAAAGCAAAGAAAAACACCAAACTAGGGCTTTGAACATGCCCGGTCGAATTTGGCCAGGCTATTCTAGCCAGTCAAATTTGGTCGATCAGAATGAATATTTATTAATATGCATTGAGAGAAAAATCACTTTAATTTGTTCTAATACAATGAATTTCAAATCCTTTTGAATGAGTGTTGAGTCTCTATTTATAGTACTACGCCCAAAATTACATTCCTTTGAAGATAAAATTGAATCCCATGATTTTAGGATTTTAGTGAGGAAAAAACGGATTTGTTCCTATCTAAATAAGATATGATTTGATCTTGAATTTGTTTCTTTTCAAGATGTCTTTAGCTTAAAAACTTTTTCTTGTACGAAACTTCTAAGGTTGCTGGGCTCCCTTACAATGGATGAGATTCCAAATAATTTCAAGTCGTTCAGACTTCAAAAATCCTCGGATCTATCTTGCTAGGAGCTATGGGTCCTTGGTCGGCTCGGCCACACCCAGGATTTGTCCGCTAAAGAGTCGCTTTGGCCAGCTTGGTCTGGTCAGCTTCTTCAAGACGACCAAGTGTTCACATGCCTACTGTGCACATATCTTAATATGCTCATATTTAAAAATATTGTCACTTTAAATCTTGTTATTTAAAATTAATGATTACATTAGATTTATGTCACATCAATGGTAGACACATTAATATATGTCAACGGATGAGTGGGGGAGCAAAATTGTTTGTTTTAATCTGGAATAAATACATAAACTCCACATCATGCCACATGCACCAAAAACCCTCAAATTTAATACAAAAACTTTTATGAACTGGTGCATGGATTTATAATCCATGCATTCGGGTCAATCTGGCTTTAACGCGCCACCACGAGCCTAGGTATCTACGCACAAACTCGTACAAACTCGCTCACAGGTGTCATACATATATGTTAGTCATACATTTTAGTTATATTAGTCATACATTTAGTAATGTTAGCTGTACCTTAACATTTTTTTAAACAAACATTAATACCTTTCATACTTTTTTGTTATGTTAGTCATACATTTTAGTTATGTTAGTTGTATCTTTATATATTATATAAAAGTATGACTATGTTGATATAAAAGTATAAGTAATATTACATAAAAGTATGAGTAAAATCAATTAAAGGTATATATCTTCAAATTGTGACAAAATCGGTTTTTTTTAAAGTTAAAGTATTATATAAATGTATTATATTTGTACATAAATGTAGGAGTAATTTAACATAAGGTATGACTAAATAACATAAATGTATGATTAATATAGTATATAGCCCAGGACAAAAAAAAAAAAAAGGAAAACAGTGCAAAAAAAAAGGGTGCAGGCCGGGTAGAATCCGGGCCAACCCGAAGTGTGCACAAGAGACTTACTCCAAATTTAATGTCACTTGCCCTTCTCTTTTTCTAGCGGATTATGCAATTTTCGGCTATCAACAATTAATTGAGTTGTGTCTAAAATGAAAAAAAGTAAGTCTCTTGTGAGACTGTCTCACAGAATTTTAATGCATTGTGTGAGACGGGTCAACCCACCACCCAAACCCTACAATTCACATATTGTTTGTGGGTGATGGGACTCGTTATACGAAAACTATCCGTCAGACCATGTCACATGAGTTTTTGTGATTGCAAAAATATACTGATTTGAGTCCTTTTACAAAAAAATTCAAAGTTACGAGATTGAAAATGATTTTTAAACCTATCAATTATTATGTACAAGATAATTTTAAGTAAAACTATACGTCTATACTACAAATTAATTATAAAAAACCTAACAAATATTAGATGTTCTAAAAGCTTGTTATAATAAATGAGAGTATGATATAAGGTCAAAGGTTTTTTTTTTTTAAGAAATACATATTAGTTTATTTGGCCTCAATAGGTTCTCAATTCAGCAAATAAAGTTAGATTTGATAATGAAAAAATATATTGCTTTGAGTCCTTTTGCGAAAAAATCCAAACTCAATAATATTTATATTGCATTATTATCCTTCATGTTAAGAAAACTTGTAAAATAGATTTGATAATGTTTTGTTAGTTTAACTGACCTATACATGATGTATACAGATCAATAGATATGTATATCATGTGAATGATCAAAAATGAATATTAGCTAAATATTTATTGTACAAACTAATAAAAATGTGTAATCAACTACTTCATAACTGATAATACCTTACACATTAATTTCCAATGAACTGATAAACACTAATCTCTCTCTCTCTATATATATATATAATGAAAATTTGTGTGAACCGAGTTCGAACTTTGGTCAATGTAATCTACACTTTTATAAAGGTGGGTTACCACTTAAACTACAAGACTCTGTGGTTATAAGTTGTTGAAGCTACTCATGCATAGGATAAGTTTAATCATGTTATCTTAGTCTATATCATCTGTGATGCAATCTGGATTAGTTATTTACTTACTTTTGTTTCTTCATCAGTACTTGGGGTCCCAATTGAGCTTGTTGTTGAACACAAACAGTTTACTATGCCAAATCCAACTATATAGATGAAATGTGCAGATTCCCTCACATTATCAGGTGACTTTTGTAAGTGAATGTGGTGTGTATACTTGGTTTGTATTATTAATTTTCATTCTGAAAAAGGCACTGCTGATTTAGGGTGAATCCAATTCCCCAAAAATTCGTGATCCATACATAATTTTCTACACATGTCTTTGATTTGTTTTAGAAGAAATATACTCTGATTTCTTTTAAAATAACTATTAACCAGCATGATGAATTCATATTGCTATACCACACTGTTGACGTCAAATTTTGTAGAGCATAAAATCCTAGTCAAACATAAAAAAATACTGATCCGGTTTTAAGAAATCGAACCAAACAAATTATGAATAAAATAAGAGAAAGAATGGTCCGGTGCCTACTCGAGCAAGTTTGCTAGGCTTATTCTGGTCGGACAATTGTGGCCGGCCAGAACGATTTTTATATAAGTGATGAGAGGAAAAGAACTCTCCAATTGATTGAATACAACGAATTCGGAACCCCTTTTACAGAGAATTTTGGACTTTATTTATAGGCTAAAACTAAGATACATAACTTGGAAAATAAGAACTAAATCCCTTGATTTCAGGGCACAGATAAGGAAAAAAATCGGATAAGATCCTATCTAAATCGGATATGATTTGATCTTGATTTGTTTCCTTTCTTGAAGAACTTATCACGGAATAGACCAAGTATTTTCTGCTCTTCCTATGCGGGATTCCTGGTCATCCGAGCTCCAGTACTCATGTTCTAGGTCTATCCCAACCGAAGTGATTCTGGTCGGATGAGCTAAATATCTGATCGGCTCGATGACCATGCCTGACGCTGCGATCCAGATTGGGTGATCAGCCACTATGGTCGGATCGGATTTTCTCCGATTTGGTCGGCTGATCGGCTCTCCATTCTGTCTCCGGTTCACCATATATTTAGATCAGCTCGGGTCTATTGAGCGGGGTACAGCATTAGCCCCTTAGGCCGCGGTCAGAACTTACTCTGGGCGGGGCCTAAATCCGTTCGACCCCGTGAGACCAACCAGAACTCTAAATGCTATATACTTAGTGGTTGCGTTGAGTGCCAGGTGTCGGAACCTGGCGCCACGTGTCATCATCTCGGAGATCGGAAGTCGAAACGACGCGGTGGTCTCCTATAAATAGGCGAGAGACAAACTCTTTTCTCCATTTTCACTCTCTGCGAACTCCAAATCCTCGCATTTTTCACTCTCTTTTCCGAGCAAAACATACCGGCCTCAGCTTACCGTCTAGGATCTCCCGTTCTTCAGCCAAAGGTATATATATATTTCCTTGTTAACTTATGGCTTCAGATTCGTCTGCTGGTGGCTCGGTTCAGGATTACGATCAAGGAGTTAACCCTGCTTCCGAGCCATCGTATTCCTGTACCACTAGTTTCGATCCGTCCTTTTCCTCGACCGACTTAGAACCCACTCCGATCGAGCAGCTGATCGACGTTTCTGGTGATGTCTATGCCGATCCGATCCCATCATTCCACGGTTCAGGCGAAACCAGTGTCTCGGGACGGGAGATCTCAACCATTCCCGAGGGCATTCCTATCTATGGCGTCTCATCTGGGCATCTGAGCCGGAGGAGCGCTTCTAACCCTGATTCGGAGGCCTTCAATTATCCGGCTTTCGTGACCGCAGCTGAACTGAACAAATGACGTGCCCTTTTCAATATCCCAGAGAGGGTAATGTTCACTGTTCCTCACCCAACTGATCGGATGGATCAGCCGCCGGAGGGTCAAGTTGCCATCAGCGTCCGAGCTCTTGAAGCTGGTCTGCGTTTTCCTCTTGCTCCCCCTCTGGCCGGTTACCTCCAGTTTTGGGGGATTGCGTCGGGACAACTTCATCCCAATGCCTGGTCGTCTATTATCGGCTTGGTGGTGATGTTTTGGTACTATGGCCTTGGTGTGCCGAGCCCCCACGAGATCGCCTGGATGTTTCGATTGAAAACGGCTCTTGGTTTGAGAAATCATTTCTACTATATGTCGGTACGGAAATACCGACCTCAGCTGGTACGCTGTTTGCCGTCGTCGATCAAGGACTGGTGAGGCAAGTGGTTCTGGGTCGGAGGGGATTGGATCGATGTATATGCTCAGGTTAACTGCCCGACACAATTCGGCGATGCTCAGGGTATTTAACGTTTGATGTGTTAATTTGTTAACACCTTTTCTGATCGTTAACTTTTCTCTGTTCTGCAGACACTCCGCCCAAGAGTTTGGTGATCGGTGATTCTTTCACTCGGAAGATCCGTTACCTGTGAGACTTCTCTTCAGCAGACCAAAGGCATTACAAGGTTCTGCTCGCCGAGGAAAATCTCCTCGGTGCTGGCCTGATCTCACCGTTTCGTGCTGTCCCCTCTCGCATTCAAGGTGAGTTCTCTTGTTATTTGTTTCTCATATATATTCTATAATCTTGAAGTATCTTCTGACTGCTCCTGTTTCTTTCTCCAGTTTCTCTTCCCGGCCAGGACATCTCAATCAGGATGGACCCCGCGGAACGCCTCCGACAACGCCAACAACGCGCGTCAGCCTCGACTCGAGGAGCCCCGACTTCTGGTCGGGGTCGGGGTTCTAACCATCCTGCCCCGACTCGGGCTACTATAGTCAGGCGGCCGCCTGGCCCCGAGTCGGCACCGAGCAAACGGGCTCGCCTGGAGGAAGACGGCCCTTCCAATGTTGGCCGCTCAGCTGCTCGGCAACCGCCTGTCCCCAGCCCAGCCCCCAACTCGGCTGGGTCGGTCAGCATCACCGGCTGCGACCCCCAGCGGATTGAGGCGACCGAGGAATGGGTGGGACGGAGGCCTCCCTTTCAGATCAGCTTCACCCGCGCCCGATCTCCTTCTGAAGACATACATTTCCCATCTGGGATGGAGGAGGCTATGGAGGCTCCTGCTCGGGCCTGGACTGAGGAGCTGGAAGAATATGCTCAACATATGACCGACATTGATCTTGATACCTGTTCTTCCATCCTCCTTGCCCAGGCCTTTGTCTTTTCTTGGAGGGCCCAGACCTCGCACCATGCTGCTCGGGAGAGGCATGAGCGGCGGAGGGATGAGCTGCGTGATAGCCGAGCTGCTCTGGCTGCCGTTAGGGACGAGAAGGTCACTCTAACCACTCAGCTGACCTCTTCTCAGGAGGAACTCGACGAGGTGACCCGAGCAGCCGAGATTGACCGGCAGCGTCTGGCTGACCGGATCGTGGAGGTGTCTCGGCTCCGTGCCAAACTGGAAGAAGTCCGGGCTACGCAGCGAGATGAGATGGCGGTTGCCCAGAAGTTCAAGTTGTCGGCAGAACACAAATATGACAGTGTTCTGACCTATCTCTTGTGCTACATGGATAACATCCAGACCAACCGTGCTGCCGGCTTGGATGACATGCCCCTGATGGAGGTCTGACCTCCTACCTGGAGAAACAGCCTCTACCAGCTTATCATCTTCGTATGATGGACGAGCTGCTGGAGTACCTGCCTCCGGGGTCTGAGCATCTCCTCAGGCCGGCTCCTCCCATCAACTTTATGTCAATGCCCAATCCTCCGGAAGACTTTAAGGTGGAAGAGGCGGCGGCGGCATCGGTGCTAAGGGCGTCCCGGGTGGAGCGGTGGAAGAGGCGGCGCCGGCAGAGGCAGTTGGAGCGGTCGGGGCGGCTGTGGTTGCCGAGGCGGAGGATGAGGTGATCGAAGTTACCGACCAGTAGCTTCTATCCCTCGTTGCACCTCCTTCATGTGCTCGGCCTTCCATTCTGTCCCTTATTGCACCTTGTATCCGAGGTATCAACCCTTGTCCTCTTTTTTTGTCTAGTTCAGGTCTTTTGTGTTTCCGTTGTTCGGCTTTCTGCCTTTTGTAAGAGGTTCCGGCCTCCAAACTGGGTGAGCCATAAATGATATATGTTTTTGCTCGTAAATTTGTGTATTTTCTGCTCGTTGTACATTGCATATATTCTTGCTCTTCTAAAATTATTATTCTTTCGTCATAACGTAAGTAAACGATGCTCGTCTACTCTATTATCTGGGACGCCTGTTCGGGGGTGGAGCTTTGATGAGTTCAGATTGGGTCGGGGTCCATGTAGTTAGGAACTCGAATGAGCTTGTGGGGTCGGAGCCCCTAGTCAAAATCCAAGCTAGTATTGTGAGCTTTGGATCAGGCCGGAGCCTTTGTCAGATAGCTCGAATGAGCTTGTGGGGTCGGAGCCCCTAGTCAGAACCCGAGCTCGTATTGCGAGCTTCGGATCAGGCCGGAGCCTTTGTCAGATAGCTCGAATGAGCTTGTGGGGCCGGAGCCCTTAGTCAGAACCCGAGCTCCCATTGTGAGCTTCGGATCAGGCCGGAGCCTTTGTCAGATAGCTCGAATGAGCTTGTGGGGCCGGAGCCCCTAGTCAGAACCTGAGCTCGTATTGTGAGCTTCGGATCAGGCCGGAGCCTTTGTCAGATAGTTTTGAACAAACTAAAATGGAAGTTTATTAATCAAGTGATCAAAATAATAGAATATACACAATAATTGGAACCTAAAATCTAAAGGGCATCCTAGCACTTAGTGGTAATACTTCTTCAAATGTTCTGCGTTCCAGGGTTTGGCTAGTGTCTTTCCGCTCAGGTCAGCAATTTCGTAGGCTCCTCTGGTCAACACTCGGACCACTCTGTATGGTCCTTCCCAGTTCGTGCCGAGTGGCCCGACATTGAGCTCCTTTGTATGTTGAAGCACTTTCTTGAGAACTAGGTCTCCAATTTCGAATTTTATTGCTCGGACTTTGGAGTTATAGTATCTCGCACTTCTTTGTTTGTAAATTGAATTTCTGAGTTCGGCTTCTGCTCTTTTTTCCTCGACCAGATCTAGACTGGTCAGTATTGCCACCTCGTTGTTCTGCTCTTCCATATTCAGAGTTCTCCATGTTGGGATTCCAACCTCCATGGGTATGACGGCTTCCGATCCGAAAGCTAAGCTGAACGGAGTTTCGCCTGTTGATGTTCTGGCTGTCGTTCTATATGACCATAGAACCCCTGGTAGCTTGTCCGCCCATGATCCCTTTAAGCTTTCGAGTTTTGCTCTCAAGGTGTGTTTGATGATCTTGTTTATGGCCTCCACCTGGCCGTTTCCCTGGGGATGATATGGGGTGGAGAGCAGTTTTTTTATGCCCAGTTTTTCCTACTTGTCAAGAACATTGCCTAAAATAGAGTGACAATGATGTTTCTGCCCAAAAGTCCCGATCCTAAAATAGGATTTATCTATAATATAACTCAACCGTCCCACTATATTTCTAGTTTTTTATTATTATTTTTTAATAAAATGTTAAATATTAAAGTTTAGAAAGAGCCATAAATTTTCTTTTCAATTATTAAATATATGATAAAAAAATAATAATAATAACTCAAAATCCAAATTTCAAAATAATCTCTATACTTTATACAAAAATTATTTAATTTCATTAAGATATATGTTTAGAAGTCTCATTAACCTTTTAAAATTGCCTCTCTTTATTTTAGCCATCTTTCCTTTTTTTTTTTTTAAATATTTTTCTCTAGTTTTAAATTAAATAAATTTATAATATATAAATAATTATGAGGATTTTATGATTTTGCCATATACACATATATGTGTATATATAGATATGTGTGTGTGGGTAATTTTTTTTATATATAATTATGATCGTATTATTATTATTATTATTATTATTATTATTATTATTATTATTATTATTATTATTATTATTATAATTATTATTTAGTTTATTTTTGTT
The DNA here is from genome assembly GCA_946896805.1 of Scutellaria galericulata. NCBI lineage: Eukaryota > Viridiplantae > Streptophyta > Magnoliopsida > Lamiales > Lamiaceae > Scutellaria > Scutellaria galericulata. The sequence continues at coordinate 14,754,057 of OX335785.1, forward strand.
GATTTTTTATAATTTTAAGTTTCTAAAATCGCATGAATTCACTTTAAGAAGAACTCACACATAACTACTATGTATTGAATTTGTTATTTTTCACAAATATTTAATCTATTAGTGTGAACAATAATAATCTAATAAATAGTGATTTTTCTAGATAATATAGTGATATAAATATACGGTTATTGTTTTATATCGTTTAAATATGTTAATAATAATTACAAAAATTATTTAATTTAAGTTTAATCTTAAAACTCCAAATTATAAAAATTGATTAAAAATTCTTATACACACTCATTCTTAATATATTAACTATATTGATTACAAGAGTGATTGATCTAATATATTTCAATTATATAATTGACAAAAATTATAGATTAGAAAAATTTAACGAAATGAGAAATACAAATAAAAAATAATTTTATAATCATTGAATAATATATATATATATATATATATATATATATATATATATAAATTTAAATGTGATATTAAGTTTCTACTTGTCCTCCAACAAAAACTCCAAAAAAAAAAAACAAAAAAAAACAAAGAGTTCCAATAATAATTTTTAAAGATAGAATATTAAGAAAAATAACTAAAATAATAAAAAGTCTATTTAATTTAGATATGATACATATACACCAACCAACTAGGCATGTAGGCACTAGGTGCCAATCAAGCATCCGAGTAACTTTTTGATTGTTTATATAATATCATTGGATCATATGATAATAAGCCCATATACAGTATGGACATAATATACCTAAACACAGCAATAAACGTTTTGATTTTAAATCAAGAATCACATTTTTATGTTTACTTATGTAATAGAATAATAATAAAGAAAACAATATCAATTTACATGTTCCATTTATTGGGTAATTAAATTTTTTAGTATTTAAAAATGTTGGGCTTCTTATTATTTAACTAAGAGGCGGCTATAATTTACGTCATTGTTATAATATAATTTGGTTAAATGTTTTTCATATTATGTGTGGAGCATATAATTACACTATCCAATTAACTATAAAAAGTATGACGTTTAAATAAAATATTTTATTTGTACTAACTTAATCCTCATGGCATCCCAAATTCCCAATATTCTAACAATTAAATATATTATTTAACTTATTTCTTAGGTCTTCTTACAATTTAAACAAGAATTGGGCTCACATCAAAAATTATAAATAAGAATTACTAAAAAAAAAAAATGGTGGCCTCACAACAAATAATTGGACGGTTGACTACAATTGTTTTTGAAATTGTTATTAAATAATTTGGTCAGATATTTACCTTAATATGTGTAGACAATAACATTTAATTTATCTAAGTAATTATAAAATATTAAGGGTTTAAATAAATAATCCTAATTGTAGGTTTACCTATTTAAGATAATAATCATAAATTAGACCATAGTAAAATATGTTGGCCTACTATTTCAGCAACTATTAATATGAATACATTTTAATTTTACGAGCTTCACACTATTTTAATAAGGATTGATCCCAGACAAATTGGACTTATTTAAAAAATATATATTATGCATACAACAGATTGCGATGACTATGTCGGTTTCGAACCTGGATCACATTTCAAGTCTTTATTTCCTCCTTTACATTCTCTAACTTCTTTAAAAACCCACTATATTGTTTCTATAAATTACTGATAGACAACTTGTAACGCCTAGGATGAAACGATACATAATTTGATTAATTAAATAATTTAACCTCTAATTGTTTGATTTTATTATGTGCGTTTCAGAAAAATGAAATAATACATAAGTAATTTACCGAGCTATAATTTAATCGAACCATAGGTTATAATATAATTAACAATATCGTAAGTTAAAGTCCAGGGTTAACATGTATATGGATAGCTCATTAGGGGCCCATTGCCCAAATTCGAAATGTATAAAGGCGAAATTTGGAACACAAATGAGTAAAATTTGAACACATTTGAAAAGGTGTTTTCTCTCTCTTCTCTCCCTCTTTCTCTCTCGACTGCACCCCGTCGCCATGTCTTCACCGCCGTCGTGAGTTGTGTGGGCTGGTGTGAGTTGTGCCAGCACGTCGTCGCTTGGCGTGTGTGTGTGTGCTGGGTGCGTTGAGCACACCGTGTGTGTGCGTGGTCGGGACGGTGATGTGTAGCACCACCGTGCGTCGTGTATGTGTGTGGGTGTGAGTGCCGCCGTGGGGCGGCGTTGTGTTGTTGTCGACTACACGTTGTGCGCACCGTGTGGGTGTGTGTGTTGCCGGCGCGCGAAGCCGCGCCGACATGTGCGTGCGTTGTGGGTGGGGGTTGCCGGTGACACGGTGTCACCAGCCGTGGCGTGTGGGCAGCGGAGATGGGTATAGGCGGCGCTGGGTGAGGGTTTGGGGGGAGGGGTCGTTTTGCAATTTCAGAGAGTTCAGGGACTTTGGTGCAAATCCTAGATATTTAGTGATTTTACGTTTTAATTTCTGAACCTTCTAAAATATCATTTTAGCCCTCAAGCTTTCGAAAATTATATTTTAACTCCCAAAAGTTTCTAAACTTTATGTTTTAATCCCCAAATCTTCTGAAATTTATATTTTGACCCCAAAGATTTTAAAAATATCAAAAAGACTCTAAATCTTTTATGATTTTACAAAATGACCATTTGGTCAAAGTCAACATTTCCAAAATTTACGAAAATGCCCCTAAGCTTCTAAAAACTCCGTTTAAGCTTGTTTTTCCTCCATTTAAACCCATTTTTCCTCCATTAAAGCTCTAATAGATTCTTTTAAACCCTATGATCGTGTTTTGAACATCTATGATAGTTTCAACACCTCTTATGACCTAAAAAAGCTTTCATTTCATTTCTTTTCCTCTAACCTCTTTCTTCGAGAGAGTTTCTATATTAATTTATGCATAATTAACGTAATAAGGAATCTAAGAACCCTCATTTGCATGTGTAGGCTTTCAAGTTAAAGAAAGATCATAGGCTTAGGATTCAAAGAATCACAAGGGATCACCACCGAACAAGGTGGGGTAACCTCTAATCCCTAAAAGTTTTACATTTCTATATTTGATGTATGAATGATGATGAACGACCGCATTCATGTGAACCTAATGTTAATGAAACGCTTATTGATCACTATGAATTGTTGAACCCTATGTGCCGTGAATACGTGCTGTGAATATTGTGTTCATGCATGCATATTATGATTATATTATGAAGGGACTAAGGTCCACATTCATGCTACGGAGGGACTGGTGGTCCGTAAAAAACACCAAAGGGATAAAAACCGTTATGTGGGGTAAGACGGGGAATACCCGCACCTATCTTCAGTTATGTGATATGATTTTACATGTTGTATCTAATTGATGTATTTATAAATGTTCGATCAACTTAACTGCTTAATAAACGTTAAAATATGGAAATTATTCCCACGAGTGTATTCAACGCACTCACCCCATGTGTATTCACACTACAGGAAATCACAAAAATAGGGAAGCGTAGAGAGAGGGGTGTCGTATCAAGAAGTGTCATTCTCCTTTAAAATCTTAGTTTCCTGAATAATGTTGTTAACCGTTTGTGTTGTTAAACCGCTTTTCTGTTTTTATGGATCCTGTATGATTTTCCACCGCTTAGATTTCAATGTTTTCTTTCGGCTATACACCGATGGTTTTGAATATGTAAAATTTGCAAGTTTAAAATTTGTAAGGTTCCCGTTATGGATGATCTCTTATCGCTCATTATTTTGTAAAGTTTTGAATGTATGTTTTCTTTTCTCTCTTGCTGCACGCCTACAACAAAAACTCTGATATTTTAAGTTATGAAAACGGGGCGTGACACAACTAACTCGAACAAGATCCTCTATTTTAATTTAGTGTTTCATCTTATATTTCATTGTTTTAAATTTATTTAAGGTGTAAATTAATGATGTCATCTTTTATACTTAGCGTGTGGTGGTTATTTTGAAACATCAGATAAAACACTAATATAGAATAGATGATTTGTTATGGATGTTTATCAAGGAGATGGGTGAGCTGGAGGGAGGGATGATGTTCGACAAACAATCTGATCTTCTTTGCTACTCGCGGTTGTATATACCCAGGCGATCTGGACAAGCTCCTAAAATCAGTCCAGTCTAATGGTATCCTCCTGGATGGGTGAAAGTTAATATGAACAGTATCGCAATGGGTTTCACTTGGAAAAATTCAAGCCAGTAGTATTTTTAGAAATTCTCGAGGACTCACGTGTTGATATTTTTCGTTTGGCAGGGAAATTGGATGCGCGTTTGATGCTGACATTTTGGCAACCATGTTTGTTTGTTGTGGAGGTAGCATATGTTTATAGTGACACTCACTAAACTCAATCCACAAATAAAATATTTGTTTCCGTCTCTTCCATCTACACAATCCACAACCTAACCCAATTTAATTTTTTTTTTTTTACTTTATTAGTTACACCAATCCAATCCAACCCAATTTCTCATTATTTAATAATTGTATATTATTTTGTGAGCTTTTTTGTTTTTATTAAATTTAAAAGATGTAAGAAATAGATGAAAAATTATTTGATATATAAATTCCGCAATTATAATAAGGAAATTGTTTTACCATACACTTAAAATAACATACAATCACAATAACTAAATCAAAATTACAATAATTGGAATACGAAATTTAAAAAAAAATCAAGCTACAAATAGTTGCATACTAAATTACAAATGTAAAAAATACAAATTATATATTTCATTATCAATGAGAAAAAAAATTATGAATTTTGGTAATGTTTTTAATAAAAATTATTTTTATTACCAACAATTTAAATTATATAAAAAAAAAATCTATCATCACCAATGAAATGGTGACATTTGTCACTTGTGGATAAAAAGAGGATGGAGTTGCAAGGTTGTGACATGTGACCAATGTCATGACACTCATCCACAATTTATAATATTTTATTATTAAAACTTGTTTGCTATTTAGCTATGATATCCACCAAAATGTCACCAATAAACTAAGTCTGAGAGAAGATAGAGACAGCTTTTGTTAGAGTTCGGTTTAGCGTACATTGAGGGCCTTCTAGTGGATAGATCAATTAAGGTTCCTCGTTATAAGTTTCTCTTAGAGTTTTTATCTGTCATTGTGTTCCTGTTGTACTCTCTTTTTTTCGTTTTTTTTTTTTTTATTTTATATATTTCGATATTTATTTAAAAAACAATATTCTTCTTATAGATGAATTGTAGGTTGATATTGCAACAACTGCAATGCTTCAGTTATAACGTGTTTATGATATCTCTCGAAATTTTTAGATTTTTTTATGCTTTACAAGATATTGATTGATTAGTTATTTAATAATAATAGTATAAGCGTCAAACTAAAAGTTCATATTTTCCTATAGAATATACGTTATATAGCAATATTATTATTACATTTGTTTTGTATTTTTTTCATAATATATCCTATTGGAGGAATCAGTTTCCTGTAGAACTCTGATTTGTGTACACCAACTCACATTTTCAAAAATCAACTCTGCTATTTGTCTTTTACTAATATGTTATTTCTATCATGAATGCTTATAAGGGAAAACACACATTTTGTGGCCACTTCTAGAAATCTATACATATATCTATACATATCATAATAAAATATGAAAAGTGATTGATTTGCATATTTACAATGTATGTGATTTTATATAATCATTCAAGGTAGAATAGTCAATTCAAAACATATATTGTAGTCTAAACAACGCAAAAATCGCACATGAGGCTCATGCAATTCATATTCTTGATATTTAAAGATTTAGAAAAACGCACAAAACTTCCACGGCAAACACTCCTGTGCACCAGGTGCACGGATCTAAGATTCGTGCAATCCGGGTCGATCCGACCCGGATCCGCGAGTTTTTATTTTTTTTTTAATTTTTTTTTTTCAAATTTTTGTCATGACCTTTATGTTATAAATGTATGACCTTTACGTTATAAATGTGTGACCTTTATGTACAACTGTCTTTACCTTTATGCACTGTAACTTAGGAAAAAAATGAAGATTTTTAACACAATTTACACTATGTACCTTTATGTGATATTAATGTGACCTTTTATGTTATATTATGTCACCTTTATGTACAGATATTCTGACCTTTATACATCTTTATATATTATATAAATGTCAGAATATTTGTACATAAAGGTGACATAATATAACATAAAGGTCGCATTGATATCACATAAAGGTGTAAAGTTCAAATTATATTGAAAATCTTCATTTTTTTTTCTAAGTTACAGTCTCTAAAGGTCATGATAGTTGTACATAAAGGTCATACATTTATAACATAAATGTCACACATTTACAATATAAAAGTCACAACCTGAAGCAAAAAAAAAAAAAAAAAGGAAAATTCAAAAACACGCGGATCCGAAGGAAAATTCAAAAACACGCGGATCCGGGTCAAAAACCGGGTCGACCCGGATTGCATGTACACCAAGTGCACACAAGACCAACTCAACTTCCACACACATAAAAATGACGTTATTTTTTTAACAAAAGAAAAAACACAAAAAATATCGTAAATCTAAAAAGATTTCTTGCATTTTACCTTATTTAATAAACTCTAAAAATATCTTACAAGTTAATTATGTCTTTAAAATAAGCTTTGCCAGGAACTTGATAAAATACAATCCCATACCAAAATGAAATAAATAAAAACTAAATATTATCCGAACATTCCTCCTAGAGAATCAAGTCATGACACATAATCGAACCTTAAATCCTCTCCTCAATCCTCACTGGAAAACCACCCTTCATTTTGGCAGTGAAGTCCGTCGTATAGACTGGCTCCGCTCCATCCGCCACCACCGGCACCACCTTAAACTGCCGAACGACAGCAGCAACGACTCTCTTCATCTGCAAGAAAGCCATCTCTTTCCCAAGACAAATCCTGGGTCCAGCCTGAAACACCGGATAAGTATACGAATCCCTGTTCACAAAACTCCACTTATCACCACCTTCCGCCGCCTTCACCAGCCACCGCGATGGCCGGAACTCCGCCCAATCTTTACCCCACACTTTGTCAACTCTTCCCATGGCGTAGGGATGATACCCCACTCTCATACCCTTATGTACTATTGTCCCATCTGGCAAAACATCATCATTAATAGCTTCTTTGGTATCGGTTGGAACTGGCGGATAAAGCCTCATGCTTTCACAAAGCGAAGCGTGTGTGTAAACCATGTCTTTCACTTCATCGTAAGCTGATGATGCTGTTTCTGATTTCTCTTCGACTTCCATAAGAATCTTGTCTTCCACGTCGGGGTTGTTCGAAAGCAGCCAAAAGAACCATGTCAACGCTGCAGATGTTGTGTCTTTACCTGCTAATATGAAGCTTATGATTATATCTGTCACGAAATCTTCATCCGAATGGCCTGAGCTCAGAAATCTTGAGAGAAGATCATCAACTTCCATGGATGAAATTCCCTGTTTTTTCTTCTTGATTAATTCTTTTGCAAATTCTCGAACTTCATTCACAGCAATTCTCAGCTGCTTTTCCGATTCGAAATTGAGGGCCCTTTTGATCTTCCAAATATTAGGGATAAACGATGCGAATCTCTGAGTGGAGAGCTTGACAGCTTTCTCGAAAGCCATCACGAACTTGTCCTGTTCGAGGGATGGCGACAGGTATCCAGGATCATGTCCGAAAGCGATCTTACAAACGTTGTCAAAAGCTAGCCTCTGAAGAACGTCTTGAAAGTCGATCACACTTTTCTCAGCTGCGGCGGTTCTCAGGATTGGAATCAGGCGGTCGGAGATCTCAGAATCGACGACGTCTTCGACGAATTTGCGAAGGGATTTAGTGTTGAATTCGTGGCTGGAAACTTGTCTCTGGAACTTCCACGTCTCACCATCGGAGTTGAATATGCCATCTCCAAGAAAATCCTTCAAAATGCTTTTGAAAAAGTCCCCTTTCTCGTAGTTGACGAAGTTGGATTTGAGAATGTGTTGAACGTTGGCGGGGTTGGCCGTGAAGACGGCGCGCCGCCCAAAGGTGCGGTGGAGATAGAAAGTTAGATTGGGGGTGGATGTCACGATCTCCGATGTCCACTGTACGAACCTTTCTTGGTTTTTCAAGATTGAAAAGAAAGAGCCGACTATTGGGTATGATTTTGGTAGATTGGTGGGGGTTGAAGAAGAGGATACAGCCTTCTTCAGTTGGGTTAAGATGAAGAGAAAAAGAGGAATAGTTATGGACAGAATAAGAGAGGTTGACAAATGGATTTCCAACATTTTCTTTAGAGAGAGAATATAGATGTTTGAGAGTGTATAAATGAATTTGTGGCTGGGAATTGGTGAAAAGGGTCATTGTATTTATAATTCAGTATAACAATTGCGAAGAACCTTCTTCTTGGTTGAATCAATGTATTTATGGCTAATATATATTGCATGTTACATACTATATTGTCATAATACAGTATCACCTGTTTTCCAGATATGATATGATATTTTAGTTAAAAAAAGAATCTAAAATACCTAATAAAATATAATTATGATTATCTATAATTTATTTTAGGAAATTTATTTTAACTAAACTAAAATTGATAATTGAATTTAAGAATAATTAAATATACGATAACATTACTTAATAAAACTTAATGGAGAAAAAACAAATTCTAAAAGATTTTTAATAAATTTGAAAATTATATTTAGAATATGAAAATCATTTAAATAATATAAAAAATAAATTGAAATTTAGAAATAAAGTATTATTGTACAAGTCATAAATAATTAGTATATATGATAATTGGTTGCAATCGAGATCAAGATCCATACGGATGGTGTATATTATCTCAGTACTTGTCAATATATAAATATAAAGGCATCTAAACTAAATCAATTTACATAAAAACTCAAATGTTGGCAAATATAATATCGAAAATGGAGATTATCATCCACAAATCAGAGTCACTTTCTTAAATTTATATATTGATTTTGGATAATTAAAAATTATGGGTTGACCTGTTTCATCAGAATTTGATCTGTGAAACTATATTCATCATTTAAGTAGTAACAAAAATAATTAAAAAATAATAATAATAAAAAATAAACCTGAAGATTTGAACTAACCTCTTCTATTGTACCAAATGTATTTGTTCCGCAGATTACCACTCCTTGCTCTTTCATCCATATAGCTCTTTCATTTCCTTTTTCAAACAATTTGTCTTTTTGCAAATAGACAAATCCAACCCCAGACAATATATACATCATTTAAACTTTTTAAGTGACATAAAATTGGTGGCGTGAGTTTGGGGGTTGAAGACTTGAAGGAGAGTGGAATTGGGTTGATAAAGTCAAAGTCAAATTCGGACTTTATAAACCCAATCAACCCCCAAACTGAATTTGACTTTATCAACCCAATCTTCAAATTTCAAAATTTTCTTTATTTTAATCCCACATCCTTTTCTTTTTCTTTTTCCTTTTTTTTTTTTTTTTTTTTTTTTGTCTAGGCATGTTCTTGAAAACTTTTCTATCAATGTATTGAAAATTAGCCGTGGGATCATATTCAACCTTTTCTTTTTTCATTTGGAAATTTGGTCATGTTATAGCATATGGGTTTTCTCCAACATCTTCTTCATCTATATGGATATGCTTAAATTGTCAATGGGTTGACTCTTATTATGAGAATATATCATATATGAGGAGTGATTATTATTTTTATTTTATTTTTTCTTTTGAGATATTGATTCTCTTATGGTCATTCTGATGTACCATCATTTGTTCTATTGTTAACAAATGGAGGAGAAGTGTTTAATCACTAACATGTTTTGGAGCTTCTTCTCTACTAGGGTTATTAAATAGAAAAATGTTACTGTTTTTCGTTTATAATTAAATTGTCATTTTTATTTAGGGATAAAAGTTGACTGATTCTGAAAAGATATTGTGCAGATAATATAGCATCCTCATACCACAATTTACCATCTCAAATATCATCCACATGATTAAATTTAATTTCGATTTGGAGAATTGACTATCTTTATTTTTTTTTCGATTAACCCCTTAATTAATTAATATAAGAGGAAATTAATGGTAGATACCTAATGGAAACTAATTAAAAAAATTAAGGCAGTAATAAACAAGTTCAAGACACACGTGTATTGCACTTAATTATAGTATCAATTGTGTGGTGGAAACTCTGAAGTTGGAGAACCAAATTAGGTCAGATACGTAATCAAATTAACATTAAAAATTCAATTTCATGTTTGATAATGTACCACTCATTTGTCAGATATTAATAAAAAAAAAATATCATGATTTGATTTATATAATGATTAGTTATTAATTCTTTTCAAACATAAAAATACTCGTCTTTTAATTTTACTTTTCAATATGCATTTGTGATTAGATGTTACAAATGATGACTTTGTTGATGTGTGTGTGTATATATATATTCTAGATTTTAGATGATGATAATAATAACAACAACATTTAAGATCATCAGATTAATTCATTATCTTTTTTATGATTTCTCAATATAATCAATTAAATATTGACAAAGCAGATATGACGAATGATTTGTGCATTTTGTGTCTATAGAAAAGCAGCTTTCTTAATCCAATAATTGTTGTGATACACTTACGTAATACAATTAATATATTTACGTGACACAACTAGTACCTATATATATGATACAATTAAAATCTTTCGGCATTATAATAAAACTATTTATAAGTAAAATAAGGTAATATCTTTATGTACTTGAGTATTACATTTACATTAATATAAGTAATGTCATTACGTTAATATTTCAATAAATGACCTAATACATTTATATGAATGAAGTAATACATGTATTTGATGCAAGTAATACATTTATATAATACAAGTAATATATTTATATAATACAACTAATGCAATTAATATATTGCAGTAAAATAATAAAACTATTTTTTAACCTTCTACAATATTGTTTTTTATCCTTATTTTTTTTGTAACTCATGATCCTCATTTCTATGGAGAAGTAAGTATGATTATGGAGTATTTGTTCGTAATGAAGGACTTTTCGTGTATATGGGTATAACACCCCCAATTTTCACTTAATCTCTATTATCAAATTATAGACTAGCGAGAATTTTAGTTATCATGATATAGACTAGAATTTTAGTCATCATGATTTTTATAATGAGTTGTAGTGGAGTTATTTATGTGGTGGTTCAAATACTATATTTTATATGATTAGAATTCTAGTTAACTAATAGATAAATGTGTTGTATTAAATTACATATACGATTCTAGAATTTTATTTTTATCAATTAGTTGAGATAAAAAAAAAAGAAGATAAATTAGATAGTTGAGAAATTTTAGGAGCCCACATAACCAATATCTCCTAAAAGATGGAGAGTTCAAACCCTAGCTTAATTAGTGGGTTAAACTCAAACCTACGTTCATAAAAGATGAAAACAAAAAGGAAGAGAGAAAAGGAAGGAGAAAGCATGAATAAGGAAGAACAAAAAATTCACGTCGTGACACATTAGTCGCCACCAAAAACCCAAAAATTTAATGTCGAATTTTGCAATTTTCGTCAATTGCAAGCAGCAATTAATTGAGTTGTGGGATTAAAATAAAAACATATTGTTTTGAGACCTTTTGCAAAAAAAACTCAAAGTTACGGAATTGAACAATGATTTCACACCTACTAATTATTGTGTACAAGATAATATTAAGTAAAATTACACCACAAATAAATTATAAAAAAAACTAACAAATATATGATGTTCTCATAACTAGTTATAATAAATGAGAGTATGATACAAGGTAAAAACTTTTTTTTTTTAAGAAATACATATTAGTTTATTTGGCCTTATAAATAGGTTCAGTTCGGCAAATAATGATCTCAATATACCTCAATATTTTAGTATTTAACCCATACTCAATAATATATATGTTGTATCTATTCTTATCCCTCATGTTAAGAAAACTTGTTAGATTGATTTGATAATATTTTGTTAGTTTTACTGACCTATTCATTCATATGTACAGATCAATAGATATGTATATGTGAATGATCAAACATGAATATTAGCTAAATATTAAAAAAATCAATAAAAATGTATAAGCAACTACTTAAACTAATATTACCTTACACATTAAGTTCCAATGAGCTCATCTTTATATATATAAAAGTATGATCACTATATTAATCTGATATTATCAGATTTAATACTAAATAAAACTATGTGTATTGCACAAAACAATAAATAATTTTTAATTTTTTCTAATTTTTATTAAATTAAATTATTATTCTTTTAAATTCATGTATTACACCGATACCATATAATAATAATAATATATAACAATGTTACAATTTATATCTCACCTTCACATTAATAGGTTGCAAAAAGATACAGGAAGTACGGTAGTAACCATTTATTAGTATAGGTGTCATTGGTATGCATGTGTGTAAAAGTATAGTAATAACTGTTACATTTGACTTTTGAGACTAGCCAAAATTTTTATTTTTTCTAGAAGAAAAATTTGGGATTGGCGTAAGGCTTAAGCAATGAGGAACGTATTGTGATAAATTTCAACTCAAATATTAATTGATTGATTCCAAAGAAAAATGACTATCGTCCCCACCCCCACCCCGCTTTTCTCTAGGAAACAACTATAATTGATTGATATGACTTGAATTTATTTAAATAATTCGTTTTTTTTAATCGTAAAAGATGTTTCTTCTTTGAGTAAGTCTCTTGTGAAATCATTTCACGAAATTTTAATATATTGTGTGAGACATGTCAATCCACAATTTAATTACCCACCACTCAAACCCTAAATACATATACTGTTTGTGAATGATGGGCTCCATCTCACGGAAACTATCCATGAGACCATCTCATATGAATTTTTGTGTTCTTCTTTTCATTTCAAATAGGCTTTGTAGCAATGCAAATAAAAACATAAGGCAGCAATAGAAAAAGGAAAGAAAATTAATGGTCCACCTCATTAGGGGTTGACTAAGAATGGCTTCTCAGTTGGAGTGAGATTTTAAATTAAACTTCACATTATATTTTATATTTTAAATTAATCATCGTATTTCATGTGTATTAAATGACATTATCAATGTATTTTATGTGTATTAAATGATATTATTAATTAAGATATGATGTATATTATGTCATGTAATATGAATCTAACATTAAATATAATTCAGAATTGACCAAGCCCATATGTCTTCATCTATTTGAATTTTTTTTAATAATAAATAATTGGTATGTCATGCATTATGTCAAAACAGTCCCCACCGTTGGAATCTCTACGCTCTTTCTGGATAAGGAGGTTCAAAATTCTAGATTCAGATTCCCATTCAAATACATGTTTCTGTAAAGAGTTCATAATCCAAAATATCCAACTTTTACATTTTTAATCCCTACCATTTCTTAGCATATGTATATTAAATGTAAAATCATATCTAAGGTTTAATTTCTATTTTCTCTTTTCACCTTACCATCTAAAACATTTCTTTTTTAACAGATGAAATTTATCAAAACAACATAAATTAATATTCCAATAACTTTTTCAACAAGCGGAGATAATGACGCACCCTTTCTAAGAGTAAAACTGTGAATTGTCACTTAATTTAGGATCAAATGAAAGTGAACATCAACCTAAAATATTATCTTTTTTTTTCATTTTAAAACCTAAAATTTTTTTTATTTATCCGATTGCAACGTGAAATCGTGAAATTTATCAAATGCATCTTAAATTAGTTTTCCAACAATTTTTCCTACAAAGTGGAGATCACGTGACTCTCATACATACTCTTCTTAAGGATAAAATTGTCATTTAATTTATAGATTAATAAAAAGATAGGGAAATTCGAGCCTTAAATTCAACCTCAAATATACTTTCCAATCTTCAAGATTGCAGCTATGGATCGAATTTGAAAAATTGAAAGTTGTAAAATTAGGGTGTAAGAATTAAAAATTTGTCAGCCTTATTCAAAAATTCAAGCCTAACCAAGTTTCGTTAGTTTAAAAACGGGTAAAATGGATCAGACCCCCTTGTGATATGGAAAATATGCCCCCCCTCCTGTGTTTTCAAAATTGCAAGGATTACACGTGGGTTATCAAAACGTCAGCACGTTTTCCCCAAAATCGTTAAACATAACATGAGTGTAATGCACGTGCCTATAGTGCGAAATTTGTTGATTTTTTTACCAATATTTAAGTGTTAAATGACTAAAATAACCTTACCTTAATGCTTGCTATATATCACTTCCTTTAAAAAAAATTATGAGTGGCAGATCTATTGCTATTTATTCTGCAACTTTTCTTTTTATCAATTTTAAATCAATTTTTTTAAATATAATTATAAATATGTCAAATAATTATAAAATTATATAATCAAATGATATATAGAATAACCCTAATGATATATCAATTTTAAATGCTATTTATTCTGATGTTTTTTCTTTATATCAATTTTCTTTTTTAAATATAATTATAAATATGTCAAATAATTATAAAACTACATGTCAAATAATTATAAAATTATATAATCAAATGATATATAGCATAACCCTAATCCTAATGATATATCAATTTTAAATCAATTTATTTTGTAGCTTTCTTTATTTTTTTCTTCTTTATTTATTTTATTCAATTAATCAAAAAAAAAATTCAACAAAAAACTTTTGCAACCCTAACACTATTCATCGTCTCTCTCCTCACACAGATTCGTCGCAGCCATCTTCCCTGTCGGTCGTCGCCTTCTTTCCCAGTTCACGAAAAGGGGAAAATCCAGCAAATCGAGGCCTTGATCGAGGGATTTCAGCCGATTAAAACACTTTAACAACAAAGATTTCACAAACCTAGTAGAGATTTGAGCTAAAAACTTGAGAAACACTTAGAGAACAAACATTGAAATGTGGATATCTACAATTTTCAAACGGCAAACAGGGGAGAGGGGAAGATTTTCGAGCGGTGGTGAATGTGGTGACGGAGAACCTTGATATAACCCTTCTCAATGAGGAATTGAGCGACCCCAAGATGATAAGGAAACAAAAGCCCTACAGCGGAGAAGCTGAACCCCGGGGTACTCACCGTCTTCCGCCGCTGCTGTGCCTCCGCATCCTTCGCCCTCTGCTCCCACACCACCTTCGGCTAGGTGGGGTCCGCCACCACGGTGGCGACCTTTTCCTTCGTCCGCCGCCTCCACCACCACTCCCTCCCCTTCTCTTCCTCAAACATCTCCATCACCAGCACCTCCCCCTCCGCTCCTCCGTTCATGAATTTCCTGCTCTTTTTCAAAATTCGATCTGAGAAGATGGTGGTCGATTTGAGAAGAAGAAGAAGAGATGATGGCGGAGGAAGGTGGGGCAGCGGCGGGACGATGGCGCTGTTGCTGGGTAAAGAAGAAGAAGATAATAGAGGGAGAGGGGCGGCTGTGCAATAGTGTTAGGTTGCAATTTGTTTGAATTTTTTGTTAATCAACTTGAAAGAGAGGGAAGATGAATAGTGTTAGGGCATAACGAGAAGTTCATCCTAAAATTTAACACCGTTAAATTTGGTTCTAAAAAAAGGGACGTGTGCTGACTTTTTGTTAACCCACGTGTAATTCTTGTCATTTTGAAAACATAGGGGGGAGCGACACATATTTTCCATATCACAAGGGGATTTGGTGCATTAAACCCGTTTAAAAACACTGCAAATTGAAGAGTAATTTCATTATTCTCATTTCAGTGCGTTCATTAGGACTTATTGTTTTTCTTCATTATTTAATTTACCCGATAATTTTGACACGAAGACTAAGAATACCTTATTCTTGGATTTAGATTCGTATATGAACTTTTTTCTGCAATTTGACCAAAATGATGGAGAATATCCATGGCTGCAAGATTTAAGATTGGAAAGTACCTAACAAATAGCAAAATCTTTATATTCGATTTAGGGCTCGAATTTCCCTCTCATTTTTATAAAATATATAAATTAAATGTAAACGTTACCTTGAAGAAGAGTGTGTGTGCAAGTCATGTAATCTTCATTTCACTGGAAAAAATTATCAGAAAATTGGTATAGGTGAATTTCGATAAATTCTAGAACTTTGGGTTATAATCGGATAAATAAAAAAACATTAGGTTGAAAACATTAGCAGCATTCTATAGATGTCAGAATGGTAACAATGTCGCAAGAAAATGAGGTTAATATTGTAATTTAAAAAAATAAAAATTATAATTTAATATTACAATCGTTTGCACATGTTGTGGAATTGAAATTTAATATAGAAAATTATGTTGGAAAATTGGTTGTTATAGGTGGTGATGGCACCACTTTAACCAATAATTAAGTGGTTAATAGTTAATCCTTTTAAGGATTGTATACCAAAATATTAATTTACGTTTTAAGTAGATAATCGAAGCATATTGAATCACTCAAAACAAATTTTTGATGAGTGAAAAATTAAGCATTAAAGTTGGTCACTTGAAATGAGAATGTAAAGATCTTGAAGGTGGTAGGAAAGTTTAACTATCCCATATAGAAAGTTGGACCTTGAAAATGCAAGTATTAAAGAAGTCACGTGTAAAGGCTTAATAATTAATACACTATTGAAATGGTTGGTCTGTGCAACACACGTGTGGGGTCCGGATCCGACCTTAGCCTTGGGCCTTACTTCTTGGCAATTGCACTGTGCGCTGGACTTGGGCGGATGGGCCCGGGTTTTACCTGACCTGCCTTATCTTTTTGTGGTTGTTTCGTTTTTTGAACGCCCGGGTTTTACCTGACCTGTCTTATCTTTTTGTGGTTGTTTCGTTTTTTGAATGGGTCATTTTCTTGCATTAAAAGACTTGTTTTTTGGCAGTAAATTCTCATTAATTCTCAGGTGTGACCCCTATATTGGAGATCTATATATAGGGGTCTCATGCATCATTTTTACACACCCAAGTAACAATTTGCATAGCTTTCTCATACTTACATCAAAGCTCAGTTCTCAAGAGCACTGAAGTTCACCGAAGCTCTCGAGGTTTGTGGTGCTGCTACTTCAAGAGACGAAATTATTTTATATTTGGTAGATGATACGCACGATCCAGTGAACACTACTCTTGGCGTATCTCGTCTTAAGGAAAGAAGGTTTTTCTCTACTCGACTTGCCGCCACATTGTAATAGATTAGGTTTCGTTATAAGTCACCTTTTCTGTTTCGTTGTTTTGTTTGTTTTCTGTTGTTCCACAGGTCTACCCATTGTTGAGTGACATATTTTCCAACAAATAAAAACTCTAGCAATATATATATATATATATATATATAGCTATGTATTATTTATGTAATATTGAATTATTATTAATAAATAATAAGGTTAATTTCAAAAATCAACCTGAATATTATTAATAAATTGATATTTTTTCAATTTGCAACCCTTTTTTTATTACAAACTTTTTTCAATTTGCAACCTTATACAACTTTCAAATTATTTTTTTGATCAATATCAAAATTTTGTTTGATTTAGATTGAATCGAATAGAGATCAGGTATATATTTGGGCTTTCGTTTATTTTGTTTGAAATGTGGAGTGTATAGACGTAAATTTTATGTATTTTGGTTAATAAAAATATCCGACATGCACTCGAATTCGATTTTCGCCACAAAAGTGATTTGAAAATGATCTTTATTTACAATTTGAAAAAAAATCATAAATTTTGGGA
The DNA here is from genome assembly GCA_946896805.1 of Scutellaria galericulata. Classification (NCBI taxonomy): domain Eukaryota; kingdom Viridiplantae; phylum Streptophyta; class Magnoliopsida; order Lamiales; family Lamiaceae; genus Scutellaria; species Scutellaria galericulata. Next base: position 14,771,709 of record OX335785.1, read on the forward strand.
TGCAATCAAAAAAATATATAACATAGAAAATTAAAAGATGATCATACTTCGAGTTGATTTTTAATATTAGCCATAAATAATAATTAGAATAATTACTAAAGACATCATCAAAGAATGACAACTTAATTAAATCACAACCCCTTGACGATCTTATATTGAATATATTAAATTATTATTAATTGAATAATGGGAAGAATTTTTTTTTCCTAAAAATTGGATTATTGAATATGTTGTTCCAAGAAATCCCATCATAAATGATAGAATTCAAAACATTATTCAAACTAATGAAGGATCTGTTCATATACAGTTCGAAAATCACCATTTTCAAGGCAATTAGTTTAATCCTATTTTGATAAAAATTTCTGAAGGAATTTGTACGTGGCATTGTTACTCATTTCAGACCACTGTTTTTTAGACAGTATTGACACAAGGAAAATATTCTAGCCTATATACTTATTCCAAGAGAAAATATAAAATCATTTCGGGGTCCCGAGCTTACCAAATATATGGAGTAATTAATCTGAAATTTCTTGGAAAATATGGCTTAAAACATCATAAAAGCACATGTGGGTTTTCAAGGGTATTTTAGACTTTTTTTGTAGTTTTGTCCATGATACAATAATTGGGAAATAAATTTAAATAAGAATGGGGCTTTCATTTAAAAATCCTAGTCAACATAAAATTTTGTGAAAATAGCCCTCTTTTCAAAATTCTCATTTAAAATGCCAAAAAATAAATAAGAATTAAAATCAACATCCCTTACCACTCTAAGTCCAAAATATTTTGACCCTTATACCCTTTGATGTTTCTTAAATATGAAATTCCTTCATTGTACTCCATTTATATAATAATATCCGAATAGAATGTAAACTGATCAAAATCAGGCCCAACATGCTTACGTAAAATTAATTAATCCCTTAGAATTTATACCTTTCTTTGACCGTAGCAGCACCGGGTGAGATGGTTCGCAACGCCACCAGCTAGAAAATAAATGCCCTCAGACCGTTTTACGAACAGCTCCTCACTGTTCAACTTCAACCCTCACGGAAGATGATCAACAAGTTATATAGCTCCTTCAGCAACTGCTTAGCACAACCTTGGTTCGTTTCCTACACCAGGTGTATAAGATAATCCTTTTAAGGGATGAAATCAACAGTACTAAGAACACATGTTGAAAGCAATAACCTTTCTTTTATTAAGAACTTGAAAGAAATATTTAATACATATGTAATCTCCTTTTGGGAGGAGAATACTTTTTTAGCCTCTCATATGAGATGAGGCCTGCACTCGTAAACACATAAACTAAAAACACTCAAAATATTACAAAGATTTTATTGTAGAGAAAACTAAGGAAGATGTTCGATGTCCTCAGCTTCTTTCAACTCTCGTTATATATAGGCATAAATCCGGACTTGAAATGTGGATTCCAAATCTTGTTGAATAATTAGCTGGCTTTCTTTGTCGTGGCCTGCCAATTATTTAGTGCACCAATTAGTTAGTGCGCTCTATTTTTCTTCCCCGTGACTCAGCCCATGTGAAGGTTGTTGGAGTTGTCGGGGAATCAATCACCTTCTCACATGACTCAGCCCATGTTCTTTTGTCGGGGCATCTTTCTTTTAAAAATTTGGTCTGCGTGGTCCCCGTGGATAATGTTTCTTTTGTGCTGGACCCCCATCTCTTTTAGACCATTGTTCTTGTCGGTCGGGTTTGGGTTGGAATCTTTTCCCAAACTCGAGCTCTTTCTGATCTGGGTATGCTTGACAGATCCGATCGATCCATTGACCGACATGCGCCATATTAAAGAATTTCCGATAGGTTTCTTTGCTTACCAGAATCTTATTTTCCCAGAGGTTTCTTCTTTTCATCTCGAAGAGTTCCTCTGCAAATCCTGTTGTTGATCCAGTCATGGAATTCAGTAGGAATGATCCACTTGCTGAATTCTAGAAAAACTTGAATGGATATTTGACTTTGTCTATTTCTGTTAGACAAACCCAAATCTATTTGAAAAGTTGACTGCGGAGGAAAAACAGATGTCTGTATTTGTCCTAAAGAAAGTTTATAGTCTCTTTCGATAACAGAAATATAGTCTTTAACAAAAGTATTAAAGAACCATGGAACAGAATATATAATTTTATCATGTTCTTCACAAGATTCATCCATATATTGAAAATCTTAATAAAGAATCCTTTATTCTTTATGATAGACTCAAGAAAAATTGATAGGTAGAAAATAGGTGCATTTTATTATGGATATATTTGTGATTTTATAATCTTTTAGATAATTGAATGTACCGTTTTCGTACTTATACGTGATTTGTGTCTCCGAATACTTCATATATTATTTTCTTGATTATTTTAGGAATTTTGAAGTATTTTGGAGTCGAGAAAGATGATCACGGGACGAAAAGAGGTCAATTGGGCTTGAATTAATTTCTAAAGCCCAATACAATTAAAGAAGAGAAAGCCCAAGAATCAGCCATTTGGATTTACCAAATTGAAGTGAAGATAAGCAATTGGGCCGAAGCCCATGTCTTGAGAAGAAACTAATGGCCCAGCACTAATGTCCAAGAGCAGCCGTACATATTTGACTTCCTCTGCAAGACTTTCCATCTTTTGGGGGAATTAAGAGAGGGGATTCTCAAGCCACTGCTGGACGTGAGAATTGAGAGGAGAGATTAGAGAGAGAAAGATTTTATTTTGTTTTTTTCTAGATTAGTTTTGATGGAGTTTTTAATTGCTTGGATGGATTCGATTTCAAGGATGCTCGGCTAATCTTTCAATTCTGGTTAGCAGGGATGTTTGAACTCATATTTCTTTTATGTTTTAATTAATCTCGTTTCCCCTTCTTGATGTTTGAATGAAATTGATTATGTTATCTGTGCAGAATGTTTTCGATTGTTGATGCTTAATTTGGATTGGCCACCTAGGTTAAGTAATTGATAATTGATTGCTAGAATTTTAGATCATGAATCCTAATTGTTGTGATTTAATTTTCATAAGTGGTAAACTAGAGGTCGTGCATCTCTAGGGTAGCATAATCCTAGATTATCGAATCGAGCTTGTGTATTCGGAATCTAGTTCATCCTATCGTCTTGGTGATTAATGCATTTGATGAATTAAATCTAGAGAGCTTGTTCTAGGTTATTCAATTAAATAGGGTTAATTAGTGATCTTATCCTAATTTAACTAATCTTAAGAGACGATTCGGTTTAACAGAGCTTGTTGTTAGACTAGGGGTGATAATTTCATGATAATCTGAGAGAGGGTGTTACATTGATTAAGGCATAATTGAAATTGGGGGATAACTGAACTGTTAACTGGAACGTTTGCATCCATTGATCTTTTATTTAATTTGCTTTCTAGGTTTGCTTTATTTAATTTGGTGATAGATAATTAATCTTAAACCCCCCCTAATCTGTTATTTTATTTGAATTGAAATTAGGTGACATAGTTAATCATCACTCTTCGTGGGATCGACTCTTACTTGCCCTAGCTACTAGTTGGTTAGGATAGGGAAGATATTAATTAATTTTGCCGCGTTGCGACGCGTGGTCAAATTTTGGCGCCGTTGCCGGGGAGTGATTTGAATTTATTGTGTCATCTTGTTTCTTTTCTTGTTTTGTTAGTAAAAAAAAAAATCAAAAAAAAAAAATTAAAAAATCAAAAAAAAATAAAATAAAATTGCTGTGAAGTTCGCTGGATCCGCTCTGAATCTGCTCTGTTTGCCCCGTTTAACCTGCTCTATTTTTACCTGGTGCTCTATTCTGTTTCGTTTGCTGGTCTACTCTGTTTTTCACATTGACAGTCCCAGTGTGACTTTGGTCTTCCAGTGTCAATTTTGCAGATTGCTTCAGCGAAAAGAAAGCGAGACTCCTCATCACGAGCATGGCTACTGCTTCGCAACAATTCTCCACATTTGACACCCGTGATTTTTCACTACGATCCGTAAAGGAGGTAAATGGTTCTACCATCGAGGATAGATTAACTGAATTAACTTCCTTTGTTCGTCAAGCTTTTGCAGGTGTTCCCCAGGTGAAGCCATGTCGTCTTTGCAATACCATTGACCACACCATAGATTCATGTCGAGTTTTACTCGATAAAATTGAAGCGCGTGCCAATGCTGTGGGAAATGGAAATTATCATGGAATGAAGTACGACCAAGAAAGGAGGTATGATCCTTACTCCAATACGTACAATCCGGGTTGGAGGGATCATCAAAATTTAAGGTGGGGTGCTCACAATGGAGAGAATTCTAATTACCAAGGGGGAAATTCTAATTATCAAGAGCAAGCATCCGGACACAGTTCCAACTCATTATTGGAGGATATGATGAAGACATTGGCCTCCAACACAATACAATTCCAAAAGGACACTGCTCAATTCCAAAGGGATACCCAGTCAAATATCAGAAATCTTGAGACACAAGTGAGCCAACTGGCGACGGCTTTGAGTCGTCTTGAGGCCCAAAATGGAGGTAAATTACCGTCTCAACCAGAGATAAATCCAAGGAATGTCAGTGCAATAACTCTGAGGAGTGGGAAGCAGCTGGAAGAACCCAAAAAGCCTCAGAAAATTTCGAAAAATGAGGAGGAAGAGAATTCTGTCGAACTGCCTGACACTGGACTGCCAGAGTCGAAACAATCTCCCAGTGTCAAAACTCCAGAATCTGCACAGGTCAGGAATGATTTTTCTGCACAATTTCTTATTAATTTGGTTCATTTTCCTTCCAGGTTGGCGAGGGCAGCAAAAGAGGATATCAATGCAATAATTTTGAGTGAGAAACAGTTTAAAGAGCCTAAAAAGCTGGAGCATTTACAGAAAGATGATGAAGAGGAAGAAAAACTCGTCAGTCAGCTAGACACTGGATTACCCAGTGTGAAACCAACATCCAGTGTCAAACTGTCAGCCTGCGAGAATTTGGTAAAACAACCAATTTCTGTTCAGTTTAATGTTGATCCTCTTCATCTTTCTTGTAGGGTGAACTCAATTTTGGAGGACAGAAGAAAGCATGATGAAGAAATATTTGTCTTAAATGAAATCCATATACCTTCTAAAACACGTCTCACCGAATTCTCAAACTTCAAATCAATAAAGAGAAGAAAGCTCAATAGAGGGGTATTGAACATGATGGTTTTTGATGTGTCATCTTTGAGACCAATTCCAAAACCTCCTTGGTGATCAGGTGACATGATTTCATGCTTCTTTTATTTCTCTTATCTCTAAGCATGATTGGATCTTATTGTCTCTTTATCTTGTGTTGTGATTTGAGTTGCTAGGGGACAAGCAAGGTTCAAGTGTGGGGGGATGGAGAAATGTTGCATAATTCATAAAATGTGGAATATATCACATATCCTGCATGTAGTTGCATTTAGATTCATATAGTTGCATGTAGCTTGTTTTTATTTTTTTTTTGTATTAGGATGCATGTTTACTTGCTTTAGCATGTTTAATTTTTGCTTGCATTTGCATATATAAAAAAAACATAAAAAAAAAGAAAAAAAAGTGTTGAATAAGTGAGCTTGCTATGATGATTCGAGAGCTGTTTATTTTCGATTATTTGGGAATTCGATGATGTTTTGGGAAATGTGTTGATGAGCTTTGTTTATGTTGGTTAAAATTGCTGAATGTCATCTTGGGAAATTGCTGTTAGGAAGGATAGTGTTGGTTTGAGAATTAATCATTGACTTTGAGTTGATTTGTTTTATCTACTTATGTCTTGAGATGTACTTTTTAATTCCTTGATGGAAGTAGTTTAGATTGGAATTTGTGAAGTTGGATCACTTTTGATGAACCCCCTTGGTTGGAAAAAAAATTGATGTGGTTGGAGATAGAGGTGTTGAGTTGAAAAAAAATTAAGAAGTGAAAAGATGATGAGGTGTGGAATCAGCTGCCTGTTCTTAGGGGTCCAAAGACTTGAAAGAAAAAAATGCGTAAAAAAAAAACGTAGTAGTTCATGGACTAACCTAAGAATGGTGTGGAGCTGCCAACCCCATCCAAAAAAGTTAAATGACGAAGAATCATCGTCTAGTGAAAAAAAAAGAAAAAAAAAAGAAAAATTGAATTGAAGAAAAAGAAAATGGAGAAATGGGGGTGATTCATTTTGTGTGAAATCTTAACGAATTCTAATTTAAATAAAGGATATCGTAAAAGGAGTTGAAGTATGTTGATTGATGTAGGTGGTAGAGTGAATTAATGAATTGTCTATGAGAAGTTTGATCTCTAATGCCCTTCCAAAACTTATGATTTCTTGAGATTGTGCATTGAGTCCAACATGTTTTTGTGTCTTATCCCCGACATGGATTCGAGTTTCTATGAGTGTTGGTGAGGATCTGAGCAAGCGATGATCTCTTATTTTGATTCCCTATGTGCTTTAATTCTTTTGTTGCTTGAGGACAAGCAATGGTTTAAGTGTGGGGGAATTTGATAGGTAGAAAATAGGTGCATTTTATTATGGATATATTTGTGATTTTATAATCTTTTAGATAATTGAATGTACCGTTTTCGTACTTATACGTGATTTGTGTCTCCGAATACTTCATATATTATTTTCTTGATTATTTTAGGAATTTTGAAGTATTTTGGAGTCGAGAAAGATGATCACGGGACGAAAAGAGGTCAATTGGGCTTGAATTAATTTCTAAAGCCCAATACAATTAAAGAAGAGAAAGCCCAAGAATCAGCCATTTGGATTTACCAAATTGAAGTGAAGATAAGCAATTGGGCCGAAGCCCATGTCTTGAGAAGAAACTAATGGCCCAGCACTAATGTCCAAGAGCAGCCGTACATATTTGACTTCCTCTGCAAGACTTTCCATCTTTTGGGGGATATTAAGAGAGGGGATTCTCAAGCCACTGCTGGACGTGAGAATTGAGAGGAGAGATTAGAGAGAGAAAGATTTTATTTTGTTTTTTTCTAGATTAGTTTTGATGGAGTTTTTAATTGCTTGGATGGATTCGATTTCAAGGATGCTCGGCTAATCTTTCAATTCTGGTTAGCAGGGATGTTTGAACTCATATTTCTTTTATGTTTTAATTAATCTCGTTTCCCCTTCTTGATGTTTGAATGAAATTGATTATGTTATCTGTGCAGAATGTTTTCGATTGTTGATGCTTAATTTGGATTGGCCACCTAGGTTAAGTAATTGATAATTGATTGCTAGAATTTTAGATCATGAATCCTAATTGTTGTGATTTAATTTTCATAAGTGGTAAACTAGAGGTCGTGCATCTCTAGGGTAGCATAATCCTAGATTATCGAATCGAGCTTGTGTATTCGGAATCTAGTTCATCCTATCGTCTTGGTGATTAATGCATTTGATGAATTAAATCTAGAGAGCTTGTTCTAGGTTATTCAATTAAATAGGGTTAATTAGTGATCTTATCCTAATTTAACTAATCTTAAGAGACGATTCGGTTTAACAGAGCTTGTTGTTAGACTAGGGGTGATAATTTCATGATAATCTGAGAGAGGGTGTTACATTGATTAAGGCATAATTGAAATTGGGGGATAACTGAACTGTTAACTGGAACGTTTGCATCCATTGATCTTTTATTTAATTTGCTTTCTAGGTTTGCTTTATTTAATTTGGTGATAGATAATTAATCTCAAACCCCCCCTAATCTGTTATTTTATTTGAATTGAAATTAGGTGACATAGTTAATCATCACTCTTCGTGGGATCGACTCTTACTTGCCCTAGCTACTAGTTGGTTAGGATAGGGAAGATATTAATTAATTTTGCCGCGTTGCGACGCGTGGTCAAATTTTGGCGCCGTTGCCGGGGAGTGATTTGAATTTATTGTGTCATCTTGTTTCTTTTCTTGTTTTGTTAGTAAAAAAAAAAATCAAAAAAAAAAAATTAAAAAATCAAAAAAAAATAAAATAAAATTGCTGTGAAGTTCGCTGGATCCGCTCTGAATCTGCTCTGTTTGCCCTGTTTAACCTGCTCTATTTTTACCTGGTGCTCTATTCTGTTTCGTTTGCTGGTCTACTCTGTTTTTCACATTGACAGTCCCAGTGTGACTTTGGTCTTCCAGTGTCAATTTTGCAGATTGCTTCAGCGAAAAGAAAGCGAGACTCCTCATCACGAGCATGGCTACTGCTTCGCAACAATTCTCCACATTTGACACCCGTGATTTTTCACTACGATCCGTAAAGGAGGTAAATGGTTCTACCATCGAGGATAGATTAACTGAATTAACTTCCTTTGTTCGTCAAGCTTTTGCAGGTGTTCCCCAGGTGAAGCCATGTCGTCTTTGCAATACCATTGACCACACCATAGATTCATGTCGAGTTTTACTCGATAAAATTGAAGCGCGTGCCAATGCTGTGGGAAATGGAAATTATCATGGAATGAAGTACGACCAAGAAAGGAGGTATGATCCTTACTCCAATACGTACAATCCGGGTTGGAGGGATCATCAAAATTTAAGGTGGGGTGCTCACAATGGAGAGAATTCTAATTACCAAGGGGGAAATTCTAATTATCAAGAGCAAGCATCCGGACACAGTTCCAACTCATTATTGGAGGATATGATGAAGACATTGGCCTCCAACACAATACAATTCCAAAAGGACACTGCTCAATTCCAAAGGGATACCCAGTCAAATATCAGAAATCTTGAGACACAAGTGAGCCAACTGGCGACGGCTTTGAGTCGTCTTGAGGCCCAAAATGGAGGTAAATTACCGTCTCAACCAGAGATAAATCCAAGGAATGTCAGTGCAATAACTCTAAGGAGTGGGAAGCAGCTGGAAGAACCCAAAAAGCCTCAGAAAATTTCGAAAAATGAGGAGGAAGAGAATTCTGTCGAACTGCCTGACACTGGACTGCCAGAGTCGAAACAATCTCCCAGTGTCAAAACTCCAGAATCTGCACAGGTCAGGAATGATTTTTCTGCACAATTTCTTATTAATTTGGTTCATTTTCCTTCCAGGTTGGCGAGGGCAGCAAAAGAGGATATCAATGCAATAATTTTGAGTGAGAAACAGTTTAAAGAGCCTAAAAAGCTGGAGCATTTACAGAAAGATGATGAAGAGGAAGAAAAACTCGTCAGTCAGCTAGACACTGGATTACCCAGTGTGAAACCAACATCCAGTGTCAAACTGTCAGCCTGCGAGAATTTGGTAAAACAACCAATTTCTGTTCAGTTTAATGTTGATCCTCTTCATCTTTCTTGTAGGGTGAACTCAATTTTGGAGGACAGAAGAAAGCATGATGAAGAAATATTTGTCTTAAATGAAATCCATATACCTTCTAAAACACGTCTCACCGAATTCTCAAACTTCAAATCAATAAAGAGAAGAAAGCTCAATAGAGGGGTATTGAACATGATGGTTTTTGATGTGTCATCTTTGAGACCAATTCCAAAACCTCCTTGGTGATCAGGTGACATGATTTCATGCTTCTTTTATTTCTCTTATCTCTAAGCATGATTGGATCTTATTGTCTCTTTATCTTGTGTTGTGATTTGAGTTGCTAGGGGACAAGCAAGGTTCAAGTGTGGGGGGATGGAGAAATGTTGCATAATTCATAAAATGTGGAATATATCACATATCCTGCATGTAGTTGCATTTAGATTCATATAGTTGCATGTAGCTTGTTTTTATTTTTTTTTTGTATTAGGATGCATGTTTACTTGCTTTAGCATGTTTAATTTTTGCTTGCATTTGCATATATAAAAAAAACATAAAAAAAAAGAAAAAAAAGTGTTGAATAAGTGAGCTTGCTATGATGATTCGAGAGCTGTTTATTTTCGATTATTTGGGAATTCGATGATGTTTTGGGAAATGTGTTGATGAGCTTTGTTTATGTTGGTTAAAATTGCTGAATGTCATCTTGGGAAATTGCTGTTAGGAAGGATAGTGTTGGTTTGAGAATTAATCATTGACTTTGAGTTGATTTGTTTTATCTACTTATGTCTTGAGATGTACTTTTTAATTCCTTGATGGAAGTAGTTTAGATTGGAATTTGTGAAGTTGGATCACTTTTGATGAACCCCCTTGGTTGGAAAAAAAATTGATGTGGTTGGAGATAGAGGTGTTGAGTTGAAAAAAAATTAAGAAGTGAAAAGATGATGAGGTGTGGAATCAGCTGCCTGTTCTTAGGGGTCCAAAGACTTGAAAGAAAAAAATGCGTAAAAAAAAAACGTAGTAGTTCATGGACTAACCTAAGAATGGTGTGGAGCTGCCAACCCCATCCAAAAAAGTTAAATGACGAAGAATCATCGTCTAGTGAAAAAAAAAGAAAAAAAAAAGAAAAATTGAATTGAAGAAAAAGAAAATGGAGAAATGGGGGTGATTCATTTTGTGTGAAATCTTAACGAATTCTAATTTAAATAAAGGATATCGTAAAAGGAGTTGAAGTATGTTGATTGATGTAGGTGGTAGAGTGAATTAATGAATTGTCTATGAGAAGTTTGATCTCTAATGCCCTTCCAAAACTTATGATTTCTTGAGATTGTGCATTGAGTCCAACATGTTTTTGTGTCTTATCCCCGACATGGATTCGAGTTTCTATGAGTGTTGGTGAGGATCTGAGCAAGCGATGATCTCTTATTTTGATTCCCTATGTGCTTTAATTCTTTTGTTGCTTGAGGACAAGCAATGGTTTAAGTGTGGGGGAATTTGATAGGTAGAAAATAGGTGCATTTTATTATGGATATATTTGTGATTTTATAATCTTTTAGATAATTGAATGTACCGTTTTCGTACTTATACGTGATTTGTGTCTCCGAATACTTCATATATTATTTTCTTGATTATTTTAGGAATTTTGAAGTATTTTGGAGTCGAGAAAGATGATCACGGGACGAAAAGAGGTCAATTGGGCTTGAATTAATTTCTAAAGCCCAATACAATTAAAGAAGAGAAAGCCCAAGAATCAGCCATTTGGATTTACCAAATTGAAGTGAAGATAAGCAATTGGGCCGAAGCCCATGTCTTGAGAAGAAACTAATGGCCCAGCACTAATGTCCAAGAGCAGCCGTACATATTTGACTTCCTCTGCAAGACTTTCCATCTTTTGGGGGATATTAAGAGAGGGGATTCTCAAGCCACTGCTGGACGTGAGAATTGAGAGGAGAGATTAGAGAGAGAAAGATTTTATTTTGTTTTTTTCTAGATTAGTTTTGATGGAGTTTTTAATTGCTTGGATGGATTCGATTTCAAGGATGCTCGGCTAATCTTTCAATTCTGGTTAGCAGGGATGTTTGAACTCATATTTCTTTTATGTTTTAATTAATCTCGTTTCCCCTTCTTGATGTTTGAATGAAATTGATTATGTTATCTGTGCAGAATGTTTTCGATTGTTGATGCTTAATTTGGATTGGCCACCTAGGTTAAGTAATTGATAATTGATTGCTAGAATTTTAGATCATGAATCCTAATTGTTGTGATTTAATTTTCATAAGTGGTAAACTAGAGGTCGTGCATCTCTAGGGTAGCATAATCCTAGATTATCGAATCGAGCTTGTGTATTCGGAATCTAGTTCATCCTATCGTCTTGGTGATTAATGCATTTGATGAATTAAATCTAGAGAGCTTGTTCTAGGTTATTCAATTAAATAGGGTTAATTAGTGATCTTATCCTAATTTAACTAATCTTAAGAGACGATTCGGTTTAACAGAGCTTGTTGTTAGACTAGGGGTGATAATTTCATGATAATCTGAGAGAGGGTGTTACATTGATTAAGGCATAATTGAAATTGGGGGATAACTGAACTGTTAACTGGAACGTTTGCATCCATTGATCTTTTATTTAATTTGCTTTCTAGGTTTGCTTTATTTAATTTGGTGATAGATAATTAATCTCAAACCCCCCCTAATCTGTTATTTTATTTGAATTGAAATTAGGTGACATAGTTAATCATCACTCTTCGTGGGATCGACTCTTACTTGCCCTAGCTACTAGTTGGTTAGGATAGGGAAGATATTAATTAATTTTGCCGCGTTGCGACGCGTGGTCAAAAATCATTTGCCTTGGTCAGACACATACTGAAGCAGTTAAAAGAATTAAAGAAAAGGTTAAAAACCTTCCATGTTTAATGCTTGCTAATCCTCAATGGGAAAAAATTATTGAAACTGATGCTTCTGATATTGGTTTTGGAGGAATTCTTAAACAGATTAATCCTCAAACTAAACAAGAATATTTTGTTAGATTTTATTTTGGAAAATGGAATAATGCACAGAAAAATTATTCTACTGTTGTTAAAGAAATTTTAGCCATTGTTAGATGTGTTCTTAAATTTCAAGATGATTTATATAATCAAAAGTTTATCATAAAAAATGATTGTCAATCTATGAAATTTATGTTTATTAAAGATTTTAAACATGATGTCTCAAAGCAAATGTTTGTCAGATGACAAGCTCATTTAGCTCCTTTTGATTTTAATATCATATATAAAATCTTCTTGATTTTTTAACCCGTGAATATTTATCTTGTAGTTCATTAAGAACTCTATGAATAGGTTTTGTTATAAATTCAAATTTTATGGGTTTTCCTTCAAAAGTACCTATAAGACCTTTAGTATCAACAGAGGTCAACGGATAAATTTGATGTAAGAATGGAAGACCAAGAATAAGCTGACTAGATATATCTTTACCTAAAAGAAAGCTAGTAGAGATACAATTTTTATCTTTACAAATATAAACTTTAGGAAGTATGTAATTAATGTTAAGAGGCTTACCTCCAGCATGTGAAAGAGAATGAGAAGTCTAATGAAAGTATCTAGTTGGTATAAGACCTTCTTGTATGACATTTAAATCTGCACCACTATCAATCATGGCGATAAACTCTTTTTTGTATGAGTTTTCTATGAGAAGAGTAATTTTAATATACCATTTTTGAGATATAATCATAATAATAGTAGAAAGATGATTTTTCTCCAGGGATATTCCTCAAATTGTTCTTCAATAGTTGTCTTTCCCTTTTTCAAAATTATTTTTCTTAAGAATTTTAATATCATTTTTTAGATTATTTATTTCATAAAGTAAATCTTGTATAGTAATAGGATTTTGATTACTATATTTATTTTTTAGAAGTTTATTTACTTCAGACATAGAATAATCATTATTCAAAGAAATGAATATTTCTTCTTTTTTAGAAGTAGAAGGTATATCTTCCATTTGATCAATAATATGGGTTCTTAAATTAGAATCTTTTATTCTTTTAAAAAATTCAAGAATATTATTGTCAGTAAGAGTATTAATATTTAAATCTTTAAACTGTGACATAAGTTTATAAAACTCTTCATTTTTTTCATCAGTGTTGCTTATATGATTAATACAAGAATTTCCTTATTTACAATTTTCACATTCTTCTTCTGAAAAAATAGAATCATCTTCTATAATTTTATTATTGGAAGTATCAGAATTATATTCTGTTTCAGAATTATTATAATTATCAGATTCTGAATTATTTTCAAAAATTATATTATAAATTTTCTTTCATATCATCATTGATATCAAGATTTTTAATTTTTTCTTTAGCCCAACATTGATTTGCATAATGCCCTGGTTTTCCACACTTATGACACATAATAGGAGAATCTATCCTTTTATATTTATTCTTTTTAAAAGAAGGTTGTTCTTCTCCTTTAAATTATCTCAGTCTTTATCTTTATATTTTCATTCTTTTTCTAAAATATGGTTTTTGTTTATCTTCAGTATACTTTTCTTTATGAGAAAAGTATTTCTTATCTTTAGGTATATCCATACCAAACTGGTTACAAAATTGACCTAGTTGTCTTTTTTCTAGATGATTTTGGATTTTTATTTGATTATTTAATTTTAAATCATTACAAAGGGATAAACCTTCTTGAATACATATACTGATAAGATTTCCATAAGTATAAAGCATTGCCTCCATTAACTTACTAAACAACAATGTGAATGAATCGGTTTTTTCATCACTCAAAAACCCACAACCAAATATAATAATTTGACCATGATGGTTAACCCCAACAAATGGAGTAAAAAGCATCCCATATTTATTTATGTTATAGGTTGTATCAAACACAATCACATCACCAAAAAAATTATAATCTCTTTGGTACGGCATCAACCCAAAAACACCTATTGAATTTATTATCTAAATCAATCTCATAATAAAAAAAGAATATTGGATTTTTCTCTTTCTCTGCTGAAAGAAAAAAATCATCTTTCTCCGACTTAAAGAACAAAATCAATGTTTCAACATCATGATCTCTATGTGATCTCTTAAAGATTACCCATAATTTATGATCTCTCTCTCTGTGCATCCTAAGTTTTCAGGACCTCTATAATCAATCTCCATCAATCGAAACTATTTTCAAGTTGGTATATTTGCTTGAGATAATTGTTGAGTTAACGTTCTTTTAGTGGCAGACACTTTTCTATGTAATCATAACATGTAAATTTTGCTTCGAGTTGTTAGACTATGATTATGACCCTCTTCAAATGTCTTAACTATCCAATTCTGCTCACATTTGCTCTTTACAATTGTAATTTTTGTTTTGCAATCCACTCTAACTGTACCTCTGTTTCGTTCCCCATGTATTTTAATTTCCTTAAACCTCCTCTAGTACGTATCATTCATTTGACCCTCTTTATTACATGAAAACTCTTTCCGCACAACTTCATTGGTTTGTTTATCCCTTTTAGAGTTGTTTATTTTAGCACTAAATCCACTTTCTCTTGCATATTTGTTGTAGAAAGCAAATGCTTCCTCATGAGAGGGGAACTCTTGTCCAATACAATGTTTGTGATGATTTGCAACTTGAAGAGTGTAAATTTCACAACCATTTTCTTCTTCCAGCGTTATAAACTGAAAAATATTGAAAATAAATTAGTTGGGTAGTCATTAACATGGAAAAAATTGAATCATCTTATATATGTAATTCAAATTATTCGGCTATGAATTTATAAAGGAAGTAAAATACTTATAGTTAGATAATAAAAAAAAGTGGAAACCTTACCAATTAAATAGATATATTTTTAACAAAAAGAAGAGAGTTCAATTCGTGACGGGTGAAGAAGAAAGTTTGATAGCAGTAAAAAGAAATATTGTAAAGAGGAAAAATTGATACTTGTGAAGAATAAGAGATGAAAATAACGGTACATATGAAAAAAAAAAACTTAAGAAATATCGGGTTACATACAATTAAATAAATACATGAAATTTATCTACAATTAAAAAATAGATTTGTGAGATTACTCGATAAAAAAAAAACAACTTAAGAAATATCGGGTTACAGATAATTAAATAAATACATGAAACTTATCTACAATTAAAAAAATTGATGATAAAACTTATCTACAATTAAAAAAAATAAAATATCTCGGCTACAATTAAAAAATGATTAAAAATAGATGGTTGAGATTACTCAATAAATATCACGATACATGAAACTTATCTATAATTAAAAAATAGATGGTTTAGATTATTCATAAACATGTAGAAGTACATGAAACTTTTAGACAAATTCTAAATTTATATACAATTAATGAAAAATATGTCTTAACAAATATTTTTTGAAGTATTAATGATATTAATGACAACTAAAAGAGAAGAAAAGAAATTGAAGTACATGAAACTTTTAGAAAAAATCTAAATTTATGTACAATTAATGAAAAATATGTCTTAACAAATACTTTTT
The DNA here is from genome assembly GCA_946896805.1 of Scutellaria galericulata. Taxonomy (NCBI): domain Eukaryota; kingdom Viridiplantae; phylum Streptophyta; class Magnoliopsida; order Lamiales; family Lamiaceae; genus Scutellaria; species Scutellaria galericulata. The sequence continues at coordinate 14,787,342 of OX335785.1, forward strand.
TCAAGTATTATCAATATCAATGACAACTGAAAAAAGAAGAAAAGAAATTGGCAATTTACTAAGATGAGTTTGAAGTACTATTAATATTAATGGCAACTAAAAGAGAAGAAAAGAAATTGACAATTTACTAAGATAGAATGAAATGAGTTTGAAAAAATATATATTTAAAGAATGATATAGAATAAAAAAATTTACTAAGACAAAATGAGATGTTTGAAAAAAATAAATTAAAGAATGATATAAAATAAGAAAAATTGACATGAATAAAAAAAATTATCTAAAAACAGGATAAAATAAGAAAGAATGATATAAAATAAGAAATAAATTGAGATGAATAAGAATAAAGGTTTATTTAAAAATGGAATAAAATTAGAAATAATGATAGGAAAACAAATTACGTACGTAATTTGTTTTTTTACGTACGTAATTTGAAGTGACGTAATTTGAAGTGAGTTCCTTATCATCACTGTATATATATAATTATTTATTGCACCTTTTTTTTTTTAACTTCAGATCCCTCATTGCATGGGATTTTAATTTGGAGAATATTTGTTGAAATAATTGTAGAATATACCGTAAACCTTTTTGTATAAAATTATTAATCTAGTTGAATATATATAGTACGTAATCGATCCTTCGACAAGATATTATTTATAGTTGTTGATTTTGTAATTCAAATTTTCTCATGTTGCTAATAAGTGGTAATTGAACCTATTGGTGGAGAGTTTCACCACTATCTCGAAAGCGACCACAAACTTGTCAGAAGACAGTGAGAGAGATGGATATATATGTGGGATTATAATGAAACACTTTCTTGCAAGTTGCAAACGTTGTCGAAAGCAAACCTTTGAATTGATGTCTTGAAAGTAGTTCATTTTATCTCTTTTTCTTTTTCCTTTTTTTTTTTTTTTTTTGTCTAGGCATGTTCTTGAAAACTTTTCTATCAATGTATTGAAAATTAGCCGTGGGATCATATTCAACCTTTTCCTTTTTCATTTGGAAATTTAGTTATGTTATAGCATATGGGTTTTCTCCAACATCTTCTTCATCTATATGGATTTGCTTAAATTGTCAATGGGTTGACTCTTATTATGAGAATATATCATATATGAGGAGTGATTATTATTTTTATTTTATTTTTTCTTTTGAGATATTGATTCTCTTATGGTCATTTCTGATGTACCATCATTTGTTCTATTGTTAACAAATGGAGGAGAAGTGTTTAATTACTAACATGTTGTAAGTTATTGGGCCAGCTCATTTTTAGTGTTCATCTGGGTCCAGACACATTATCCTTGGCGGCCCAAGTTGAAGCCCGAAGGAAACCCAGGCTCAGCTCCCACCTCTTAAGCTGACTCTTGATCTGAGCCATCCAATCCTGATCTCTTATCCTGATCGTTGGCTTCCCCTTATATATCTCTAACCCTTCCCCCTCTCTCGGCTCACAAACCCTAACCCTCCCTCTCTCTCTTATCCGCGGCGGTCCTCCCTCTCCCACTCTCTCTCCAGTACAGTGCTAGTACTCTGTCTTGCGATGGCTCGCACCACCACCGGTGTTGTCCTTGCCCCCTTGCTGGCTGTCCTTGGTCGAGGTTTGTTCCTTATATAAGGATGTGTTGTAGAGAGAGAGAGAGAGAGAGAGAGAGAGAGAGAGAGAGTGAGAAGTGAGTGAAAAGAGGATGGGTTTTCTTGGTCTTCTTCTTAGTGAGACACTATCCGTTGGTTTGTGAGTTTTTAGCCCCCTCGAGTCAGGGATTCATGTGTTGAAATTTGACTTGTTCCTTCTTGAGTGTTTGGTGGTTACTTGGGGTTTTGGGTGAGCTTAGGGCTGGTGTTCTCCTTTTGGGCTCCTTGGAGCCACCGCTGTTCGTGGTGCTTTATGTGTCGTGGCTTGAGGAAGAAAAAGGGACTGAATCGAAGTATAGAGAGTTGATCTAACTCTCTCTCTCAAATCCATCAGTTGGATGTGTTGGTGCTTTCTTTTCTTATCTCTTGTTGTTTATGGTTATTTTTAGATTTGTTCTAGTAAACATGTATCTTAGCTATACTTAGTGTAATAGCTTGTTTAGCTTTGTGAAACTGGATCGATGCCCAATAGTGGCATCAGAGCCTTGTTGTTGATAAAATCGATCCAATAGGTGCTGTGGTGGTCAGGTATCAAGGCTATAACTCTCCTCTTTTATTTTTTATGTTGGTTAGATCTTATGGATCAGTTTCTTGGAGGTCTGACTGCTGGTATAGTGTCAGCTTGCTTAGGTCTTTTCTTTGTGTTTGATCTGCTGCTTGAGTGTTGATCCCTCTTATGTGTTTGTGATCTGCCTATTTTGTTTCCGCTGCCTATCTCTCTGGTTCCCCACCAAACTCACCTTGTCTGGTCCATCTAGTGATCCTGGAATCTGGGCTGAGGGGGTTAACCAGGCTCTGTGTGTTATCTTGTTTGATATCCTATTTTATCTTGTTGCTGTCTTTTTGTGTGATCCTTGTTTGGTTTCTTGCTCTCTGTGATCATGAATACTTATCCAGTTGCTTCTTTTGATGGGAAGGGTGACTTCTCTATTTGGCAACAAAAGATGAAGGGGTGCTTGTGCAACAGAAGTGCTTTAAAGCTATAACTTTGACTTATGATGATAAAACCACTGATGATGTGAAAAATGAACTTGATGAACTAGCCTATTCTTTGATTATATTTAATCTGTCTGATTCTGTGATAAGGAAGTTAGGAAAGCATGATTCAGCTAAATCTCTGTGGGATAAATTGGAGGAATTCTATACTGAAACATCTTTGCCATAAAAAATGTTCTTGCTTGAAAATTTTTTCAGATTCAAACTTGATTTAAGTAAAGATATTGATGCTAATCTTGATGTTTTCACTAAACTTGTTCAAGACATAAAGTTCACTGGTGATAAGAATATTGATGAATATACTCCCATTGTGCTCTTGAATGTTATTCTTGATTCCTATAATGATGTTAAATCTACTATCAAATATGGTAGGGATAAGGTTACTTTGGACACTGTTATTAATGGTCTAAAAAGCAAAGAGTTGGATTTAAAAACATCTAAAACCAGTAGGTCCCTTGGTGATGTTAACTTTGTGAAAGGCAAGCCTAAGAACAACTCTCAAAATAGACCCTCCACCAGTAACCAAGGTAAACCTAATCAAAATCAGAATCAATCTCAAGGTCAAAATCAGAAAAAGGATGGTTTTAAGCCAAAGTTTAAAAACAGAAAATGTTATAACTGTGGAAAACCTAGCAATTATGCTAATAGATGTACTGAACCTAAGAAGGAAAAACCTAATGAACAGGCTAACAATGTTTCTGAAAACATGGGTGATGTGTTTATGATTTCTAATGAATTTGTTTCTGGTCATGCTGACTCTATGCTTGATAATCTAAGTGAAAATCACTGGCTTCTTGATTCTGCATGCTCAAATCATATGACCCCTCATCTAAGCATGTTTTCATCCTATGTGAAATTGAAAAAAGGTTCTGTCTCTATGGCTGATAACAACAAAAGTAATGTGCTAGGTGTTGGCTCTGTTTGCTTGAAACTTGAAAATGGAAATGTGATTAATTTAAAGAATGTAAGACATGTTCCAAATCTGAGTAATAATCTGATGTCTTGTGCTATGCTTGAGGACTCTGGATTCATAGGAGAATGGGGAAAAGGAAAGATGAATATGATCAAGGATAATGCTGTTATTTTCTCTGCTTCTAGAATGCATAATATGTATGTTGTTTGTGCAGAACCTGTCTCTCATGCTAATACTGTTAAACATGATTAAACTGATCTTTGGCATAAAAGACTGTGTCATATAAGTAGTAAGGGACTAGGAATCTTGCATAAAAACAAGTATCTATGTGGTGACCTTGTGTCAGATGTGCCTGTGTGTGAAACATGCATTCTAAGTAAGCAAACAAGATCTGCATTCCCTGTTTCCCCCTTCCCCAATCCATCTAAGTGTTCTGAAATCCTAGAGTACATTCATATTGATATGTGGGGACCTGCATCTGTTGCTACTTCTGCTGGAAATAGATATTTTCTGTCTGTGATTGATGATTATTCCAGAAAAGTGTTTGTGTTCCTTCTTAAGTAAAAATCTGATGTTATTGATAAGTTCAAAACTTGGAAAGTGCTAATTGAAAACCAAACTGGAAAAAGGATTAAGGTTTTAAGAACAGACAATGGAACTGAGTTTTGTAATAATGAATTCAATGCTTTGTGTGCTGAATATGGAGTTAAAAGACATAGAGTTGTAACCTATACACCACAACAAAATGGAATTGCTGAGAGAATGAACAGAACTCTCCTTGAAAGAGTAAGATCTATGCTATGTGCTTCTGGTTTACCTAAATTGTTTTGGGGTGAAGCTGTTTTGACTGCTGCCTATGTGATTAATAGATCTCCATCTGTTCCTCTATGTGGTGAATTACCTGAAACTCTGTGGTCTGGAAAGCCTGTGAATCTGTCTAACTTAAGAATCTTTGGATGTTCTGTCTATGTGCACCAGAAAACTGATAAGTTAGAACCTAGATCCATAAAATGTGTTTTCCTTGGTTACCCTGAAGGTGTTAAAGGTTACAGATGTTGGCTAAAAGGTGAATATGGCTTCAAAATCATAATTAACAGAGATTTATCTTTGATGAAACTGAGTTTCCTTGCTTATCTGTTTTTGTTCCTGTTATTCCTCCTGCTGCTCCAAATGAGGTGGAGCAATCTGCATCTATGTCTGATTCTGCTGATATGCATGATATGTCTGTTTTTGATCAAAGTGTTGATGAATCTGTTGAACCTATGTGTGATGATTTAAGTGATTATCAATTGGCTAGAGATAGAACTAGAAGACAGATTAAAAGGCCTCAACACTTTGATGATTACCAACTTGCTTCTTTTGTGTATAATGTGTTTGAATCTTTGGATGACAATGAACCTAAATCTGTTAATGAGGCTATAAAATCTAAAGAATCTGCTGCTTGGTTAAATGCTATGAATGATGAGATTAAATAACCAAACCTGGACCCTTGTTCTTAAACCTGATGCTTGCTCTGTTGTTGATTGTAAGTGGTTGTTTAAGGTTAAAAATGAGGGTGATTCTGTTAGATATAAAGCCAAACTTGTTGCAAAAGGATTTACACAAAAGGAAGGTATTGATTATACTGAAATCTTTGCACCTGTTGTTAAGTTCACAACTGTTAGATTGATGCTTACTTTAGTTGCACATTATAATTGGGAATTAAAACAAATGGATGTGAAAACTGTTTTTCTGCATGGTGATCTGAATAAGCATATCTATATGAAACACGTGAAGCTTTTATTGATAAGAAACACCCTCATCATGTTTGCTTGCTAAGGAAATCTCTCTATGGCTTGAAACAGTCTCCTAGGCAATGGAACAAAAAGTTTGATGCTTGCATGCTATCCTTGAATTTTAAAAGAAGTGCCTATGATCCATGCTTGTATTTCAAAAATTCTGCACAAACTTCTGTGTTTCTTCTCCTATATGTTGATGATATGCTTCTTGCTAGTTCTTGCATCCAAACTATCAATGATGTTATCAAATGCCTAAGTGATGAGTTCGACATGAAATTGCTTGGTGATGCTAAGAAAATCCTTGGTATGAACATTGTTAGGGATAGGTCTGAGTGTTCCTTGTTTCTAAATCAATTTGCTTATATTGAAAAGATCCTTGAGAAGTTCTCTATGACATCTGTCAAATCTGTTTTTGTGCCCCTTGCTGCTCATTTTGTGTTAAGTAAGGATCAGTCCCCCAAGACTGATTCTGAAATCTCTGTGATGAAGAATGTTCCCTATGCTAATGCCATAGGATCTGTGATGTACTTGATGGTCAGTACAAGGCCAAATATTGCTTACTCTGTCAGTTGCTTGAGTAGATATATGTCAAATCCCGGTGCTTCTCATTGGGAAGCACTTAAATGGTTGTTGAGATATCTTAAAGGATCCATCAATACTGGTTTGTTGTTTACTAAGTGCTCTAAAGGTGTTGAAATATGTGGTTATGTGGACTCTAATTTTACCAATGACAGGGATAATAGAAAATCTTCAACATCTTATGTGTTTACTCTGAATGGTTCTTGTGTGAGCTGGATATCTCAACTTCAGCATATTGTTGCCTTATCCACCACTGAATCTGAATATGTTGCTACTACTGAAGCTATTAAGGAAGCTATTTGGTTGAAAGGCATGCTGTCTGAGATTGGTTTTCTTAAAAAGAAAGTGACTGTTTTTTCAGATAGTCAATCCGGTATCCAATTGTGCAAAAACCCTGTTTTTTATGACAGAACTAAACACATTGATGTCAAGTTCCATTTCATAAGAGATGTTGAAAAAGGCATTATTGATCTTGATAAGATACCATCTGAGTTCAATCCATCTGATATGGGCACTAAGTGCCTACCTTGTGAAAAGTTTCAATCTTGTTTGAGAATCTTGAACATTGTTCAAGATGTTGATTATGCTGTGTGCATGAGTCTTTGTGACTCTTTGTTTTGTTGCTCTCTTTGTGAGTGATTTGTGCTGTGTGACCCTCTACCTGCCCTAACTTTGTGTTCTGTTTTCTCTGTGTTTGCAGGTGAGTGAAAATCGGTGATGATGACCCCTTTCCTATGTAAGAGACCACAAGACACCATGATCTAGCCCAAGGTGGAGGATGTAAGTTATTGGGCCAACTCATTTTTAGTGTTCATCTGGGCCCAGACACATTATCCTTGGCGGCCCAAGTTGTAGCCCGAAGGAAACCCAGGCCCAACTCCCACCTCTTAAGCTGACTCTTGATCTGAGCCATCCAATCCTGATCTCTTATCCTGATTGTTGGCTTCCCCTTATATATCTCTAACCCTTCCCCCTCTCTCGGCTCACAAACCCTAACCCTCCCTCTCTCTCTTATCCGCGACGCTCCTCCCTCTCCCTCTCTCTCCAGTACAATGCTAATACTCTGTCTTGCGATGGCCACGCACCACCACCGGTGTTGTCCTTGCCCCCTTGCTGGCTGTCCTTAGTCGAGGTTTGTTCCTTATATAAGGATGTGTTGTAGAGAGAGAGTGAGAAGTGACTGAAAAGAGGATGGGTTTTCTTGGTCTTCTTCTTAGTGAGAAACTATTTGTTGATTTGTGAGTTTTTTAGCCCCCTCGAGTCAGGGATTCATGTGTTGAAATTTGACTTGTTCCTTCTTGAGTGTTTGGTGGTTACTTGGGGTTTTGGGTGAGCTTAGGGCTGGTGTTCTCCTTCTGGGCTCCTTGGAGCCACCGCTGTTCGTGGTGCTTTGTGTGTCGTGGCTTGAGGAAGAAAAGGGGACTGAACCGAAGTATAGAGAGTTGATCTAACTCTCTCTCTCTCAAATCCATCAGTTGGATGTGCCGGTGCTTTCTTTTCTTATCTCTTGTTGTTTATGGTTATTTTTAGATTTGTTCTAGTAAACATGTATCTTAGCTATACTCAGTGTAATAGCTTGTTTAGCTTTGTGAAACTGGATCGATGCCCAACACATGTTTTGGAGCTTCTTCTCTACTAGGGTTATTAAATAGAAAAATGTTACGGTTTTTCGTTTATAATTAAATTGTCATTTTTATTTAGGGATAAAAGTTGACTGATTCTGAAAAGATATTGTGCAGATAATATAGCATCCTCATACCACAATTTACCATCTCAAATATCATCCACATGATTAAATTTAATTTCGATTTGGAGAATTGACTATCTTTATTTTTTTTTCGATTAACCCCTTAATTAATTAATATAAGAGGAAATTAATGGTAGATACCTAATGGAAACTAATTAAAAAAATTAAGGCAGTAATAAACAAGTTCAAGACACACGTGTATTGCACTTAATTATAGTATCAATTGTGTGGTGCAAACTCTGAAGTTGGAGAACCAAATTAGGTCAGATACGTAATCAAATTAACATTAAAAATTCAATTTAATGTTTGATGATGTACCACTCATTTGTCAGATATTAATAAATAAATAAAAATCATGATTTGATTTATATAATGATTAGTTATTAATTCTTTTCAAACATAAAAATACTCGTCTTTTAATTTTACTTTTCAATATGCATTTGTGATTAGATGTTCCAAATGATGACTTTGTTGGTGTGTGTGTATATATATATTCTTGATTTTAGATGATGATAATAATAACAACAACATTTAAGATCATCAGATTAATTCATTATCTTTTTTTATGATTTCTCAATATAATCAATTAAATATTGACAAAGCAGATATGACGAATGATTTGTGCATTTTGTTGTGATACACTTACGTAATACAATTAATATATTTACGTAACACAACTAGTACCTATATATGATACAATTAAAATATTTCGGCAAGATAATAAAACCATTTATAAGTAAAATAAGGTAATATCTTTATGTACTTGAGTATTACATTTACATTAATATAAGTAATGTCATTACGTTAATATTTCAATAAATGACCTAATACATTTATATGAATGAAGTAATACATGTATTTGATGCAAGTAATACATTTATATAATACAAGTAATATATTTATATAATACAACTAATGCAACTAATATATTGCAGTAAAATAATAAAATTATTTTTTAACCTTCTACAAAAAATTTTTATTCATATTTTTTTTTAACTGATGATCCTCATTTCTATGGAAAAGTAACTATGATTATGGAGTATTTGTTCGTTATGAAGTACTTTTCGTATATATGGATATAACACCCCAATTTTTACTTAATCTCTATTATCAAATTATAGACTAGCGAGAATTTTAGTTATCATGATATAGACTAGAATTTTAGTCATCCTGATTTTTATAATGAGTTGTAGTGGAGTTATTCATGTGGTGGTTCAAATACTATTATTTTATATGATTAGAATTCTAGTTAACTAATAGATAAATGTGTTATATTAAATTACATATACGATTCTAGAATTTTATTTTTATCAATTAGTTGAGATAAAGAAGATTAATTAGATTGTTGAGAAATTTTAGGAGCCCTCATAACCAATATCTCCTAAAAGATGGAGAGTTCAAACCCTAGCTTAATTAGTGGGTTAAATTTAAACCTACGTTCATAAAAGATGAAAACAAAAGGGGAGAGAGAGAAGGAAGAAGAAAGCATGAATAAGGAATAACAAAAACTGCCGTCGAATAGACTTGATAATTGGGGCTGTAGGTATATAAGGTTTCATTTATTTTGTATTTTCATTGACTCCATAATTATGTAATAGGGTGAGAATTAGTTCAAAGAATTTGTTGTTAATTACTATTAAAGAAAAAGAAAGAAATTAAATTTAGTGGGATATGTGGATTAGGAAATCATTATATGTTACTATTGCGACTGGGAGTAATAAGTTAACTTATACATTCTTGTAAATTTTTAATTTCAGATTTTTGTTGGTAAAATTATTAATTGAATATTAGGACATAGAGTAATCTATTAGGCAATTTGTTAATTTATGATATTGTTTTGTTCACATAATCTAAAGACATGTAATTAATTATTTGATTTGGGATATTGATGAAACCATTTAAGATTTTAATGTTAAATAAAATATAAAGAAAAGGTGGAAAGAATTCTGCAGAGTTAGTATAATGGAAATATTAACTAGAATGTCACAGTATTCGATATAGCAAATTAGTTGATTTATTCACATTGTAAATTTGAGAATTTGTTGAAGTGTTCTACTTATTTAAATAATTAAATATTAGACAAAGACCTTCTACTAAATTTGGCCAGTCTAGGAGGTTGATATCATGTTGCATAATTAAATAGGTTTCATTATTATTTGAAGAAGCTCAATTTAGTTCATTTGGTTAATTTTAGGTCTTTTGTTTTTTTGTTGCAGGATGTAGTTTCAATTAAGGTTAAACATTGTTTATATATTACAGTGGTACTAAAGATTATTTAGTTAATCACAAAAATTGTAGAACTAAGAAAATATAATTATAACTGATCAAGTACAATGGTGATTTTTTTTAGAAAGTTTATTATGGCCAATGGTGACTTAAAGACACTTATATTTACTAGACGCTTGTTACTTGGTGATGGTCATCAATTAATCATGAATTGAGTGTATGTACTCATAAAGACTTTATAAATAATCTAGCAATTTAGTCTCTAACGTAATCGACTTGATAGTTTGAGTGCTTCGAAATTAGATTAACAGTACTAAGTAGTTAGACATTAACAAGTCAGTAAATGGATAAATTTTAATCATACATTTTATCAATTGATTTAAAACATATTTAAGGGGTCTTAAGTATTGTGAGTTTAAGTACATCTCTCACCTGCAGTATGAGTAGCTTTGTGTTATATGCTTAATGTTGATGCAAAATTTACGTGAATGCTTATTTATATTTATATTTTTTGTGTTACGTTTTACTAATTTGCTATATTAAATGCTTTGTGAGTTTTATTTATGATTTATGTGAATGTGAAAAGATGATTAACTAAGTGATGTGCTTCCATATATATAGTGATGATAAGGAAACGGTTTCTTATGAGTCAATATAACTTATGTAGCAACACATGTATATCTTAAGTTCTGCGATGTATATCTTAAGTTGATATTTTTTTCTACGTAATTTATTTTACTTTTTTCTTTTTTATACGCTAATATTTCTTTTTTATGCACGTTATTTTTTTTGTTCTTTTTTGTTTTGTTACGCTTATATTTCTTTTTTCTTTTTTTAGGCACGTAATTTTTTTTTTGCTTTTTTTTTGTTTTTTAACGTACGTAATTTCTTTTTCTTTTTTCTTTTTTTACATAACTTAATTTTACCTATCATTCTTTCTTATCTTATTCCATTTTTAAATAAACTTTTTTCTTATTCATCTCAATTTCTTTCTTATTCTATATCATTCTTTCTTATTTTATTTCATTTTTAGATTAAAAAAATTATTCATGTCAATTTTTTTCTTATTCTATATCATTCTTTAATTTTATTTTTTTTCAAATTCATCTCATTTTGTCTTAGTAATTTCAATTTTATTCATTTCAAATTCAATTCACAATGTATAAGATAAAAATGAGATGAATTTAAAAAATAAAATAAAGAATGATATAGAATAAGAAAAAAATTGACATGAATAAAAAAAATTTATTTAAAAATGAGATAAAATAAGAAAGAATGATATAGAATAAAAAAAAATTGAGATGAATAAGAAAAAAAAAATTATTTAAAAATGGAATAAGATAAGAAAGAATGATAGGCACAATTAAGTTATGTAAAAAAAAAAAAAAGAAATTACGTATGTAAAAAACAAAAATAAAAACCAAAAATAAAAAATTACGTGCGTAAAAAAACAAAAAAGAACAAAAAAAATTATGATCCTATCCAAGGAATCCAATTTTGAAAGTTGATTGTTTAACCTACGAAAACCAAGAAAATAGCGAACGCAATTACGCAAAGAAGAATTAAACGAAGACTTATCAAAATAAGCAAACCTAGGATTTTATCTCCCCCTATGTGTTTTAACTCCCCCTTACTTTTTTCTCATGCAAGATTTAATTCCCGATTTCTAACCTGAGATGCTAATATAATCATACCCCGTTTCCACGTGATGCATGAATCTAATGCTATGAACAATTTACTGTATTTCTACGCAATTAAATTCATAACAAAGCATTAAGCATAAATCCCAAATATGGCTTCCTAAGGTGAAATCTATATTCCTACGATTTCACATGCAATTAAACATTATCCTATTCAATTAACTCGAATGATCTTCTACCACAATTCTAATCATCAAACCAATCTTTCGATATAAATTTGACAATAATATAAAGATACGCAAATTGGCTAGATTCATGCACTTAATCAACAAGTAGAAGAAAGAATCGTAAATAGAACTTGCATTAGAATCGAAATAAGGGTTTTATAATTCAACACATAGGGTTTGAATAAAACCCTAGAAAGAAAAACTCTAGCTACTCATTGTCATAGAAACAAAGAAGTTCATAAAGAAATGAAGGAAAATAAACTCTACTTGAATTGTTGCCGATTTTCTCTTCTTCGCTCGATCGTCTTGTTTTCTCTTGTGGGGTAAAAGTTGTCTTTTCTAGGTCTTGGCAATGCCTATATAGATACCATGAGGAAGAGGAGTTCTATTTTCATTGGAAGCACAAAAATCACATTTTTTTAACAACCTGCGATATGAGTACCGCGATATCCAAACCGATACCGCGGTACTGAGACAACGTGCTTGAATCTTCTGGAGGTCAATACCGTGGTACTGAGATTTGGATACCACGGTACTGAGATGCAGAACTCAGTCTTTTGATTTTCCACTTCGGGTACCGCGGTACTGACCCTTTTTCTTCTGTTTTCTTCCTTTTTTCACACTTTTTGTCTCTGTCATCTCGTTTTATCCTCTTATACCTATAACAACCAATAATTTGCAATTACAATTCATTTTTTGACCAAGACAATATGATAATCATGCTTACGACCATGTATATTGAGTGTATTTTACACACTCAACACTGTCATATCCCATGCAATCTTTACAGATCCTTCAAGACTCATTTCAATGAGTAAAATGAATCATTCCTTTGTAAGATCTAGTGTACTTGTTGCAATCCTCATCGCCGATGCCCAATCATCAATAAGGACTTCTCGATTTTTGAAATCTGGGATATCCAGATTTAGCATTAATCCATACGGATGTATCGGATCAAGTTGTGACCTCTCATAAGGCGTATTATAGAGATTTGGCCTTTTGGAACATTGTCAAGTTCCTGAAACAATAGGATCTCCTCTTGTAGAAAACTCCAGCATACGGCATTGGTTCATCCATATTATGTGAACCTATACTTTCTGCGCTGTTGGGATCCACTGGTGGTTGTAGAGGTGGTCTTTGATGTTGGTCAAGCGTAACCAAAGCTGATCCATCTCCTACGTTCATCTTTAAATCTACAATTCCTAATCCTGCGAAGGACTCGGCAAGTTCATGTAGATCTTCAAGATTAATTTTCTCCATATCCATCACCTTTTAATTTATGACGGATTTTCCCTTGATGATGGCAATGAGTTTTTCATCATGTGTCATACGTCGTATAACTTCGGTTGGTTTCCCCTTTTGGTGTAAATAGGGCACTGTTTCAAAATTTATACGTTTTCTTCCTTCAGAGGAACTTGGTTTATCCTCCAAATTCTTGACTCTTTTTTGAATATCATGAAGGATTTCAAGAGTTTCCTTCTGATATTTTACCATCGTCTCCATCTGGTTTTGGATCTGATGAACTTGTGTTGGTAGATGATTATGACGGTTACCATAATTCTGCACCGTCTTCTGAACTTCTCTAAAATCTTGAGAAAACTTAGATGTGTCTGGAAATATCTCGTTCCATTTAGGTTCTCTGTCAGGAATCATGATTTTGATGGACTGCTTCCTGTCGGTTCATCAGATCAACATATAAAATCTGGTTAACCGTAAGGAAACCCAGATAATATGCTGCTTGTTTGTCGCATTGCCTTAAGGTTTCCCTATCAGCTCCTGCGATCTCTTTTTCAACATATTGATTATTCTAATATGTTATCTTGTCATGGTGTTCTTGTGCATACATCGTCAAAATTTGACGATATCTCCTGTAAGGTATACATCTTGGACATTCGTCCAGATCCATTTTTCTCGAAAAATTCTCCTCACCAATTGTTAATTACATAAATATAATAAATATAACTTGAAAGTTCTTAATAAACCTAGACTTTGATACCATTTTGAGCCCGGATCACATCAATATTTGGAGTTGGAATTATTAATTAAAATTGGAAAAAATATAGATTGGAATTAGCAAAAAGTGCTTGGATGTAGTATTTTTTAATGATTGGAAAAGTGGGGTCAAAGGGTTCAAAAGGAATTTGGGTATTTGGGGGTATTTTCTTATATAGAGTGGTATTAAAGCTTATATCTTATATAAATTTGGGTATTTGGGTATAATTTCTCTTATTTTTTTAACAAAAGGGAAAACACAAAAAATATCGTAAATCGAAAAAGATTATTTCTTGCATTTTACCTTATTTAATAAACTCTAAAAATATCTTACAAGTTAATTATGTTTTTAAAATAAGCCTTGCCAGGAACTTGATAAAATACAATCTCATACCAAAATGAAATAAATAAAAAGTAAATATTATGCGAACATTCCTCCTAGAGAATCTAGTCATGAAACATAATCGAACATTAAATCCTCTGCTCAATCCTCACTGGAAAACCACCCTTCATTTTGGCAGTCAAGTCCGTCATATAGACTGGCTCCGCTCCATCCGCCACCACCGGCACCACCTTAAACTGCCGAACGATGGCAGCAACGACTCTCTTCATCTGCAAGAAAGCCATCTCTTTCCCAAGACAAATCCTGGGTCCAGCCTGAAACACCGGATAAGTATACGAATCCCTGTTCACAAAACTCCACTTATCACCACCTTCCGCCGCCTTCACCAGCCACCGCGATGGCCGGAACTCCGCCCAATCTTTACCCCACACTTTGTCAACTCTTCCCATGGCGTAGGGATGATACCCCACTCTCATACCCTTATGTACTATTGTCCCATCTGGCAAAACATCATCATTAATAGCTTCTTTGGTATCGGTTGGAACTGGCGGATAAAGCCTCATGCTTTCACAAAGCGAAGCGTGTGTGTAAACCATGTCTTTCACTTCATCGTAAGCTGATGATGCTGTTTCTGATTTCTCTTCGACTTCCATAAGAATCTTGTCTTCCACGTCGGGGTTGTTCGAAAGCAGCCAAAAGAACCATGTCAACGCTGCAGATGTTGTGTCTTTACCTGCTAATATGAAGCTTATGATTATATCTGTCACGAAATCTTCATCCGAATGGCCTGAGCTCAGAAATCTTGAGAGAAGATCATCAACTTCCATGGATGAAATTCCCTGTTTTTTCTTCTTGATTAATTCTTTTGCAAATTCTCGAACTTCATTCACAGCAATTCTCAGCTGCTTTTCCGATTCGAAATTGAGGGCCCTTTTGATCTTCCAAATATTAGGGATAAACGATGCGAATCTCTGAGTGGAGAGCTTGACAGCTTTCTCGAAAGCCATCACGAACTTGTCCTGTTCGAGGGATGGCGACAGGTATCCAGGATCATGTCCGAAAGCGATCTTACAAACGTTGTCAAAAGCTAGCCTCTGAAGAACGTCTTGAAAGTCGATCACACTTTTCTCAGCTGCGGCGGTTCTCAGGATTGGAATCAGGCGGTCGGAGATCTCAGAATCGACGACGTCTTCGACGAATTTGCGAAGGGATTTAGTGTTGAATTCGTGGCTGGAAACTTGTCTCTGGAACTTCCACGTCTCACCATCGGAGTTGAATATGCCATCTCCAAGAAAATCCTTCAAAATGCTTTTGAAAAAGTCCCCTTTCTCGTAGTTGACGAAGTTGGATTTGAGAATGTGTTGAACGTTGGCGGGGTTGGCCGTGAAGACGGCGCGCCGCCCAAAGGTGCGGTGGAGATAGAAAGTTAGATTGGGGGTGGATGTCACGATCTCCGATGTCCACTGTACGAACCTTTCTTGGTTTTTCAAGATTGAAAAGAAAGAGCCGACTATTGGGTATGATTTTGGTAGATTGGTGGGGGTTGAAGAAGAGGATACAGCCTTCTTCAGTTGGGTTAAGATGAAGAGAAAAAGAGGAATAGTTATGGACAGAATAAGAGAGGTTGACAAATGGATTTCCAACATTTTCTTTAGAGAGAGAATATAGATGTTTGAGAGTGTATAAATGAATTTGTGGCTGGGAATTGGTGAAAAGGGTCATTGTATTTATAATTCAGTATAACAATTGCGAAGAACCTTCTTCTTGGTTTAATCAATGTCTGGAAGAAGAAAACACAAAATTGGACATCAATACATTATTTTGTTTCACACCACACATTCGTGGGTAGGAGAGTCGTGTGTTGTGTTTTCTTGCAAGCTTAAGCATAATTAATGCAACATGGGACCGTATGTCTATTTTGCCAATTAGGGATTTTGAAATTGGGATTTACATTTAATTGGATTTTTCTTTTTAAGTATTGCTCAAGTGTTTTAAATGATATGTAATTTCATTTTCCATTTTGGATTTTTTTAATCTTCAATCAACTAAAAAAATTCACGCCGTGACACATTAGTAGCCGCCAAAAACCCAAAAATTTAATGTCGGATTTTGCAATTTTCGTCAATTGCAAGCACCAATTAATTGAGTTGTGGGATTAAAATAAAAACATATTTTTTGAGACCTTTTGCAAAAAAAAAAAAAAAAAAAAAAAAAAAAAACTCAAAGTTACGGAATTGAACAATGATTTCACACCTACTAATTATTGTGTGCAAGATAATATTAAGTAAAATTACACTACAAATAAATTATAAAAAAACTAACAAATATATGTTGTTCTCAAAACTAGTTATAACAAATATATGATGTTCTCAATAATATATATGTTGTATCTATTCTTATCCCTCATGTTAAGAAAACTTGTTAGATTGATTTGATAATATTTTGTTAGTTTAACTGACCTATTCATTCATATGTACAGATCAATAGATATGTATATGTGAATGATCAAACATGAATATTAGCTAAATATTAAACAAATCAATAAAAATGTATAATCAACTACTTAAACTAATATTACCTTACACTTTAGTTCCAAGGAGCTCATGAACACATCTTTATATATATATATATATATATATATATATATATAAAAGTATGATCACTATATTAATCTGATATTATTAGATTTAATACTAAATTAAACTATATAAATTACACAAAATAATAAATAAATTTTTTTATATAAATAACTTTTATTAAATATAATTTAATGTTTTTAAAACTCATGTATTACACGGATACCATTAGTAATAATATATAACAATGTTACAATTTATATCTCACCTTCACATTAATAGGTTACAAAAAAGATACAGGATGTACGGTAGTAACCATTTATTAGTATAGGTGTGATTGGTATGCATATGTGTAAAAGTATAGTAATAATTGTTACATTTGACTTTTGAAACTAGCCAGAAATTTTATTTTTTCTTGAAGAAAAAGTTGGGAGTGGCGTAAGCAATGAGGAACGAACTGTGATAAATTTCAACTCAAATATTAATTGATTGATTCCAAAAAAAATGACTATCATCCCCACCCCGCACCCCACTTTTCTCTAGAAAACAACTATAATTGATAGATATGACTTGAATTTATTTAAATAATCGGTTTTTCTTTTTTTTAATCGTAAAGGATGTTTCTTCTTTTCATTTCAGATAGGCTTATAGCAATGCAAATAAAAACACAAGACAGCAATAGAAAAAGGAAAGAGAATTAATGGTCCACCTCAGTAGGGGTTGACTAAGAACCACGTCTCAGTTGGAGTAAGATTTTAAATTAAACTTCACATTACATTTTCTGTTATAAATTAACATCTCACATAGATATCTATCATGTGTATTAAATAATATTATTAATTAACACGTGATATATATTATATATATCATGTAATATGAAATCTAACATTAAATATAATAAAAGATTTAAACTCATTCCAGCTATGCCCATTGCTATTGCAAAGAAGCTTCTCGGTGTGAAACAAGATGATCATATTATTCAGAATAGACCAAGACCATATGTCTTCATCTATTTGAAAAGTTTTTTAATAATAAATAATTGGTATGTCATGCATTATGTCAAAACTCAGAATCCACCGTTGGAATCTCTACGCTCTTTCTGGATAAGGAGGTTCAAAATTCTAGATTCAGATTCCCATTCAAATACATGTTTCTGTAAAGAGTTCATAATCCAAAATATCCAACTTTTACATTTTTAATCCCTACCATTTCTTAGCATATGTATATTAAATGTAAAATCAAATCTAAGGTTTAATTTCTATTTTCTCTTTTCACCTTACCATCTAAAACCTTTCTTTTTTAACCCATGAAATTTATCAAAACAACATAAAGCAATTTTCCTATAATTTTTTCAACAAGTGGAGATAATGTGACTTGCACGCACTCTTTTTAAGAGTAAAACTGTGAATTGTCACTTAATTTAGGATCAAATGCATGTAAACATCAACCTAAAATATTATTTTTTTTCACTTTAAAACCTAAACTTTTTTTTTTATTTATTCGATTGCAACGTGAAATTGTGGAATTTATCAAATGCATCTTAAATTAGTTTTCCAACAATTTTTCCTACAAAGTGGAGATCACGTGACTCTCGTATATACTCTTCTTAAGGATAAAATTGTAATTTAATTTATAGATTAATAAAAAGATAGGGAAATTCGAGCCTTAAATTCAACCTCAAATATACTTTCCAATCTTCAAGATTGCAGCTATGGATCGAATTTGAAAAATTGAAAGTTGTAAAATTAGGGTGTAAGAATTAAAAATTTGTCAGCCTTATTCAAAAATTCAAGCCTAACCAAGTTTCATTAGTTTAAAAACACTGCAAATTGAAGAGTAATTTCATTATTCTCATTTCAGTGCGTTCATTAGGACTAATTGTTTTTCTTCATTATTTAATTTACCCGATAATTTTGACACGAAGACTAAGAATACCTTATTCTTGGATTTAGATTCGTATATGAACTTTTTTCTGCAATTTGACCAAAATGATGGAGAATATCCATGGCTGCAAGATTTAAGATTGGAAAGTACCTAACAAATAGCAAAATCTTTATATTCGATTTAGGGCTCGAATTTCCCTCTCATTTTTATAAAATATATAAATTAAATGTAAACGTTACCTTGAAGAATAGTGTGTGTAAGTCATGTAATCTTCATTTTACTGGAAAATTATCAGAAAATTGATATAGGTGAATTTCGATAAATTCTAGAACTTCGGGTTATAATCGAATAAAGAAAAAAAAATTAGGTTGAAAACATTAGCGGCATTCTATAGATGTCAGAATGGTAATAATGTCACAAGAAAATGAGGTTAGTGTTGTAATTTAAAAAAATAAAAATTATAATTTAATATTACAATCTTTTGCACATGTTGCGGAATTGAAATTTAATATAGAAAATTATGTTGGAAAATTGGTTGTTATAGGTGGTGGTGACACCACTTTGACCAATAATTAAGTGGTTAATAGTTAATCCTTTTAAGGATTGTATACCAAAATATTAATTTACGTTTGAAGTAGATAATCGAAGCATATTGAATCACTCAAAACCAATTTTTGGTGAGTGAGAAATTAAACATTAAAATTGGCCACTTGAAATGAGAATGTAAAAATCTTGAATGTGGTAGGAGAGCTTAACTATCCCACATAAGAAGTTGGACCTTGAAAATGGAAGTATTAAAGAAGTCATGTGTAAAGGTTTGATAATTAATACACTATTGAAGTGGTTGGTTTGTGCAACGCGCGCGCAGGGCCTGGACCCGACCTTGGCCTTGGGCTTTGCTTCTTGGCAATTGGACTTTGTGCTGGACTTGGGGGATGGGGCTTGGGTTTTACCTGACCTGCCTTATCTTTTTGTGGTTGTTTCATTTTTTGAACGGGTCGTTTTCTTGCATTAAAAGACTTGTTTTTGGGCAGTAAATTCTCATCAATTCTCAGGTGTGACCCCCCATGTTGGAGATCTATATATAGGGGTCTCATGCATCATTTTTACACACCCAAGTAACAATCTGCATAGCTTTCTCATACTTACATCAAAACTCAGCTCTCAAGAGCATTAAAGTTCACCAAAGCTCTCGAGGTTTGTGGTGCTGCTACTTCAAGAGACGAAGTTATTTTATATTTGGTAGACGATACGCACGATCCAGTTAACACTACTCTGAGCGTATCTCGTCTTAAAGAAAGAGGGTTTTCCTCAACTCGACTTGCCGCCATATTGTAATAGATTAGGTTTCGTTTTAAGTCACATTTTCTGTTTCGTTGTTTTGTTTGTTTTCTGTTGTTCCACAGGTCTCTGCCCATTGTTGAATGACATATTTTCCAACAAATAAAAACTCTAGCAATGTGTATATATATATATATATAGAGAGAGAGAGAGAGAGCTATGTATTATTTATGTAATATTGAATTATTATTAATAAATAATAAGGTTAATTTCAAAAATCAACCTGAATATTCTTAATAAATTGATATTTTTTCAATATGCAACCCAATATTTTTTTTTTATTACAGACTTTTTACAATTTGCAACCTTATACAACTTTCAAATTAATTTTTCGATCAATATCAAAATTTTGTTTGATTTAGATTGAATCAAATAGAGATCAGAATATATATTTGGGCTTTCGTTTATTTGGTTTGAAATGTGGAGTGTATAGACGTAAATTTTATGTATTTTGGTTAATAAAAATATCCGACATGCGCTCGAATTTGATTTTCGCCACAAAAGTGATTTGAAAATGATCTTTATTTACAATTTGAAAAAATCGTAAATTTTGGGATGCAATCAAAAAAATATATCACATAGAAAATTTAAAGATGATCATACTTTGAGTTGATTTTTAATATTAGCCATAAATAATAATTAGAATAATTACTAAAGACATCGTCAAAGCTTTGTCACTTTCAAAGTTAATTAAATCACAACCCCTTGACGATCTTATATTGAATATATTAAATTATTATTAATTGAATAAGCATATATTAGAATAATATGAAATTGTCACTTTCATTGACGTGTTATCAAATATGTGGATAAATTTTAACTAAAAATGTATCATATATAACAGCTTATTAATGCTGACTATAAAATATAATAATTAATCTATAATTATAATATCTTTATAGTTAATGTTGACTATAATATAATTTGAGATATTATTAAAATTTTAGTACCTATAATTAATATAAAATAAGTTTTATAAGCAATATTAATATGTTCGTAAAGAAAAAAATAGTGCATACAATTTTAAAAATAATTATATATTTAATTAAACTGTCACGTATGTGGACGATGTTTTAGTTTTATAATTTATTTTGGATCTTTTTTGTTCAAAATTATTAATTTTTTTTGGGTTGTTTCTAAATTATAAACAAATGTTATTAATTAGTTATAATATGAAACTTAATTTTAACTAACTATAATTATATAATTTTAATAATTTTATTATAAAAATGTATAGTTAATATCCATTAAGTTTTAATATTAAATTTTCTATTTTTTAAATTAAAAAAATATTCATTACAATTATTGAAACTATATTAAAGGTTACTGTATTAAATGTTATCATTACTATAACAATTATAATTTAATATTAGAAAAGATATTATTTGTGTGTGTGTTGTGTGTGTGTGTGTATATATATTGCATGTTACATACTATAATGTCATAATACAGTATCACCCGTTTTCCAGATATGATATGATATTTTAGTTAAAAAAAGAATCTAAAATACCTAATAAAATATAATTATGATTATCTATAATTTATTTTAGGAAATTTATTTTAACTAAACTAAAATTGATAATTGAATTTAAGAATAATTAAGTATACCATAACATTACTTAATAAAACTTAATGGAGAAAAAAAAATTCTAAAAGATTTTTAATAAATTTGAAAATTATATTTAGAATATGAAAATCATTTAAATAATAGAAAAAATAAATTGAAATTTAGAAATAAAGTATCATTGTACAAGTCATAAATAATTAGTATATATGATAATTGGTTGCAATCGAGGTCAAGATCCATACGGATGGTGTATATTGTCTCATAAATAATTAGTATATATGATAATTGGTTGCAATCGAGGTTAAGATCCATACGGATGGTGTATATTGTCTCAGTACTTTTCAATATATAAATATAAAGGCATCCAAACTAAATCAATTTACATAAAAACTCAAATGTTGGCAAATATAATATCGAAAATGGACATCATCATCCACAAATCAGAGTCATTTTCTTAAATTTATATATTGATTTTGGATAATTAAAAATTATGGGTTGACCTGTTTCACCAGAATTTGATCTGTGAAACTATATTCATCATTTAAGTAGTAAATACTACCCATCATTTAAGTAGTAAAAAAAATAATTAAAAAATAATAATAATAAAAAATAAACCTGAAGATTTGAACTAACCTCTTCTATTGTACCAAATGTATTTGTTCCGCAGATTACCACTCCTTGCTCTTTCATCCATATAGCTCTTTCATTTCCTTTTTCAAACAATTTGTCTTTTTCCAAATAGACAAATCCAACCCCAGACAATATATACATCATTTAAACTTTTTAAGTGACATAAAATTGGTGGCGTGAGTTTGGGGGTTGAAGACATGAAGGAGAGTGGAATTGGGTTGATTGGGTTGATAAAGTCAAATTCGGACTAAGAGTTTTCCACACAAAAAAATAAAATTAATTGCTTAAAAAATCTAAATTAATTTTGAAGTAAAATCTATATTGATATAATAGTAAAGAAACCGACATAAATTACAAATATACCACTTCCCACTTAAAATTTTCATGTTAAAAAAAAAGTGTTAAAATTTTGAAAAAGAAAATTTTTTTTGGAAACTATTTTGTATATCATTAATATTCTTCTATCAGCATCCACAACCCTCAACCCAAAATACAATTCATTTATTCATAAAGTTGATTGAGTGAGTCTTGTGTGCATAAGGTGCACGGATCCACTGATCCGTGCACCACAATCTGGGCCGACCCGCCTTACCAATCTTGGCTGGGCAGGGGACAATGACCTATGCCAACGTCATAGAGAGAGCCCAAGAGATCTCTTCTTGTCTGTGCTTGGACGTTATACCACCCAAGAAGGTTGATGAGATAACCGGAAAAAGAAAGTGGACCGGTCCGAGTCAAAGTTTTAGTCTAAACGAGCTTCCCAAGACTATTAATACTCCATTTCTCCCCACTCCCAGGCCGGGAAATCCATGTACCAAATGTGGAAGGAATCATGTAGGACCGTGTCCGCAAGAAATTCGAATATACTACAGATGTAGAAAACCAGGACATATTGCATTAAACTGTCAGAAGATTGGAAACCTAGTAGCTGCAACACCGAGGACGAGGCCAGGGGGAAATCGGAAATGCTACAGATGTCGAGAACCGGGACACATTGCATTAAATTGTCAAAAGTTTGGAAACTCAGAGGCTGCCGACAGATAGATTACAGATGATGAACTTTTGGTATTATATATGTAAATAGATATGTAGTGGTTTTTACCTGGTAGTAGTGTACAAGATCTTTTGTATAATGTACGAGCGACCCATCTTTTGCTCATGCGTATAAGATACCAGTTCGACTTTTGCTAATCAATGGAATCTACGTTTTCTCCTCTCCTCGCATTTCGTGTTTAATTTCTTTACCTATAGTGCTGATATGACGACGGATCTGTTGAAGTATGAAGACGGTAGGATAGTCGCTAAAACCCTAGAGGTTAGCATCCCGTCAGGGAAGACGGTGAAAACAAAACACTTATACCATCACCTGAAGATTGCTTTTGAGGATAAGATCCTTCTAGCTGATCTCCACGCATTGGAGATAAAGGATTTTGACATAATCTCAAGGATGGACTGGCTAGAGCCCAATCACGCGGTAATCAAGTGTCGTGCAAGAGAGATCGTCTTGCAAGCATCGGGAGAACCGGAGTTCAAGGTCCATGGAACACGAGTTAAAGGCAACTCAAGGATTATACCGGCCATGAAGGCAACCGAGATGCTTAGCAAAAGAAATTGCGAAGCTTGGTTGGTCAACATAGTGAACCCCGAGAAATGATCGACTTCTGCTGAGAAGGTGCCGGTGATAAAGGAATTCATGGACTTGATGATTATTACAACAATCGGAACTATGAGTTGAAGAATGAGAAGAATGAGAAACAGAAATGCGGATCGGTCAGGAAGGATCGAGAAAGAATTGGAAAAGCTCAAAACTGGCGAAGGTTCTGAACATTGAGCTTAGCTAAATAATCAAGGAACTTGCAAGCCGAGTTATTTCCTTGACGAGAAATGGAAAGAACGACGCGACACGGGAATAGGAGGACGAGATTTTGAGAAAGTACCCCGACATACCGTTCCTAGGTATAGATTTGTTTATCTTTCTAAGTACGCGCTCAATTTCGAGGACGAAATTATTTTAAGGGGTAAGGGATGTAGCACCCCGGGTCAAAATGAGCATAATTGAATAAGTAAATATTTGAACCCCGACTTAATAATTATGTGCGTATGTTTTGACTGTTTAATTTAGTACGTGCGTTTCAGATACTTGGTTAACGCCGATTTTAGTTTTAGATGGGTATATTTTTCGTGACATGGAACCTAGAATACGATTTTACCAAGAGATTCGTATCGGAAATACGAGAAAACAGAAACAAACTAGAGGTTAATCGGAAACTCGTAGTTCAACTGACGAAGGAAATGGTAAAATTTTGATAAAAGGTAAAAATAAAAATAATATTTTAATGAAAGGTAAATTAAGATATTTTTGGTAAATGGTAACTTTTCAACGGTAAAAAGGTAATTCCAAAAATCTATAAATAGGGGCTCATAATTTTCAAAACTTATACGTTTTCAAAGCCGACGACCCGAGCGACGCTCGCGACGCGAACACGTAAGTTCTCTTTCTTTTCTTTTCTTTTACGTTTTTAATTTCCGCAGTCGCCGGAGCCGCCGCCGCCGGTGGTGGTTGCTGGTGGTGGTGGCTGGTGCTGCTGGGCGCGCCGGGTCCCGGGTGTGCGCGCCGGGTGCGCATGCCGGACGCCGAGTGTGCACGCCGGGAGGCGCCGGGCAACGGGCGACGGGGGTTGCAAGCGCGCGACGGGCGCGCGGGCGCGGGCGCCGGGGATGCAGCGCGCACGGGCGACGGGAGCAGCAAGCGCGCGACGGGAGCAGCAAGTGCGCGACGGGCGCGGGCGCCGGGGAATCAGTGCGCGCGCGGGCGCGGGCGACAGGGAATCAGTGCACGCGCGGGCGCGGGCAACGGGGATCCTGTGCGCACGCCGGGTGCCGTCGTGCACGACGAGCGCGCACCGTCGAGTATTTTTACACGTCGAACCGAGTCTTTGTGTACGTCGGGTCGACCGGGAGTCGGGGCCCGGTCAAAGTCAACCCTTGACCAAAATTACCAAAATACCCTTCGATATTAAAACGCTCCGTTCGAGCTCGTTTCAACTCCGATCGAGCTCATTCTTTTTCCGTAGCGACCCTAATCCTTTCCTCTATCATATCAGTTGCTGAACTGATCGTTTCTCCCTTGTCTCATCAACCTCAATCTCTCGATCTATCGATCTGTCTCGTCTCTATCGAACGATTCTTCTCCACGGCTATCTTTATACATTTTAAATATAAGTTTTAATGTATTAAGGATCTAAGAAACGATATAACTTATGTAGGCTACTTTTCGGACTGAGCTTTGAGGTGTCGGGTTATCAGACTTTCGGTTCTAGCTACTCACGTGGTAACCACCAAACAAGGTGGGGGTAACTTCTAAACCCTAATCTTTGTGTTTCCATTAACGAATGCATGAATGACGATATATGAACGATATGAATTGTGAACTTAAGTGTGTTGAGATAAATGTTGTGATTATATGATGTGTTCGGTGGGGGTAAACTCTGAACCCAACTCTTTATATTTCAATTGATGTATGCATGTAAACTACATATTATTCGAATGCTATTGATCGTTATGAATTGGTTGAACCTTATGTGTCTTGGGTTGTGTGCTGTGATTATATGTTGAAAGTGGGTCATGGGCTTTGTGCTCATCAGGCTGTGTGGTGTGTTCACTGGTGGGTCATGGGCTATGTGCTCATTAAGCTGTGTGGTGTGTACCTTAGTGAGTCATGGGCTATGTGCTCATCAGGCTGTGTGGTGTGTACCTTAGTGAGTCATGGGCTATGTGCTCATTAGACTGGGTGGCATCAAAGAACCGAATTATGTGTTGTGCATTATATATGATTGTTTTGTGTGACTGCTTAATAATTGTTTGAATATGGAAAATATCACCACGAGTGTATTCAACGCACTCACCCCCACCTGTACTCACACTACAGGAGAAGAAAAGAATCTTGACGCGTAGAGAGAGGGGTGCCCTATCAGCTGAGTCAATCTTCCGGTTTTACCATTTTTAAAGATATGTTGCTCGATTGTAAAAGAAAACTGTATTTCTCCTTCTTTATAAAAGATCCTGATGTTTTTCCGCTGCATATGGTTTCAAACATTCTCTTATCGGTGGTAACCGATGTTTTAAGTGTACCGCTTCTTATCCTCTTTTGTTTCTTTCTATTTTATATCATGTACGCCTCTTTCTCCTTTCTCTCTTAACGCCCAAAGAGGAAAAACTCTGATATTTTTAACGAAAGATTTTGGGGCGTTACAGATGGTATATATATATATATATATCCTAATTTTAATTTTGACCCATTTTAATAATTCTGGTCCAAACTCAAACCTTAGTAATTTTCCCTAAATTCTAGCCATCCATTGGCGGAGATCTCTCAAAGCCCCGGCCATTTTCTACTTCTCGAGCTCTGCCGAAGAATATCCAGAAAGGAATCGAGAAAGGACACGATCGAAAGAGAGATCTTCCAACTCTGTTTTTTCTTCGTTTTCCATGGCCTATTTCTCACGATCCTGTTCACTTCTAATTCAGAGCCCCGCCATTGCAACAAGTGGTGGATCCCTTCGGCAATATCTGTTTTCACTTCTCTAGTGATGGCTTTCAAGGAAGCTTTCTCGGTCCGAATTTTGCAAGAGAATATTTGCAGGAAGATTGCTGAGTATGATAATGGAAGTTTGGAAGTGGGTTGAGAAGAAGATTGATGAAAGCAATGTTGTTATAATTTAGTGTTAAGTTTTACCACCAAATTGATTTATAGTATGTTTTGCAATGTGGGAACTCGCAAATCAAGCCTGCTTCTATAATGAAAAATAGAGTATTATGGTGAAGAGTATTGGTGGTAGAACTTAGAAGTTTCCAGGTGGTTGTGACATGTCCCAACATATGGAGGAAAATTAATGGGTATTGGACTGAAAAGAAAACTGTGGATTTTTTCTTGCTTAGCTATTCAATGTGGCTGATCTCTTTATTTGTGCATTTTTGAAAATGTAATGTGAATTCCAATACAGAACTTGGAGACTGCACATATTGTTCTTGTTCTTTCTTTTCCAGATGTGTGGACTAAATACACCATACATCTTTCAGTGTGGCTTCATTCTCTCCCAGTTGAAGCTGTAAATAAATTGATTTAAATGAATTAAGCTCATTAAAACTATCAGTCATACTTGTATGAATTTTTTTACTGTACTTTATCAATTGTGTCTTTAAATGCTGGAGCTTGTTTGGTTATCATTTGATCTTGAATGAGCTTTAACTAATCCTAACGTGATTTGAGCTAGTAGTTTAATGTTTTTAAAAATATTACATATCAACATGAGAATAACATAACAGTATTACTACATATAATATAACAGTATTAGTATAACATTTATCAATAAAACCTATATAACTGAACTGCACTAGTCATTATATATTACATTAACATGAAAATAATATAAAAGTATTACCTCATATAATATAACAGTATTACCTAATGATGTATAACAGTATTAGTACAACATTTATCAATAAAACCTATATAACTGAATTGCACTAGTCATTATATATTACATCAACATGAAAATAACATAACAGTATTACCTCATATAACCTCATATAATATAACAGTATTACCTAATGATGTATAACAATATTAGTATAACATTTATCAATAACTATCAAAATATAAACATTTGCAAGGAGACCTCTAGAAAAGATCTAATTTATTTAATCTATTTGTTATACGATAATACATTATTAGTTTATTTACTAATACTGTTAAGTATCATTTAATAATACTATTCAGTAATATTTAGTAATACTGTACGGACGCGGATTTTTTGTTTGTTTAGTGTAATAGGAGCGTGTGCATTATACTTCATTATACTAATATTGTTATACATTATTAGGTAATACTGTTATATTATATAAAATAATACTGTTATGTTACTTTCATGTTAAAGTAATATTTAATAACTAATACAGCTTAGTTATACAGGTTTTCTTGATAAATGTTGTACTAGTACTGTATACTTCATTAGGTAATACTGTTATATTATGTGAACTAATACTTTTATGTTATTTAGATGTTGATGTAATATTTAATAACTAATATTGTTATATTTCATTATACTAATATTATTATACATTATTAGATAATACTGTTATATTATATAAAATAATACTGTTATGTTATTTTCATGTTAAAGTAATATCTAATAACTAATACAATTTAGTTATACAGGTTTTCTTGATAAATGTTGTACTAATACTGTTATACTTCATTAGGTAATATTGTTATGTTATTTTCATGTTAATGTAATATATAATGACCAGTGTAGTTCAGTTATATAGGCTTTATTGATAAATGTTATACTAATACTGTTATACATAATTAGGTAATACTATTATATTATATAAAGTAATACTGTTATAAAAATAAGATAGAGTATGATTTATGTGAAATTGAGTTTAATAATAATTCAAAAGACAGAGAAAGAATTATAAAAATGTGTTTCTATCATTTCACTAACATAAAGGCAATGAAAATAGACTTCACTTCTTCCATGATTTCAACTCAACAGACAACCAATGAACACAGATTTCACTTCTTCTTCTCACCACCTCCAACAGCCCTCATCTTCCTGGGAGCACCAAACGTTTCTTCTCTCTTCCTCTTAGCTCTCTTGTGACTACCCAATTTTTATCTTCAGAGCTTGGCTACCTTCAGAGCTCTCTTATCTTTGCCGACTTTTAGAAGTTCAATGATTCTCTTCTCATAAGGTGCAAACCCAGCAACTTCTCTGATAAGACTTCTTGCAAAATGCACTCTCTTTTAAGCAGTACTTATCTTTTTTCTTTAAGCAGACCAAACTTTCGAGCATATACTTCACATGACTTCAGCCTAAAAAAAAAACCAAAAACAATAAACAAAAAAAGAAAAAGAAAAACAAAACAAAACAAACAAGTAGTTTTTTCATGCATAACAAACGAAACAATCAATTCACCGATGCAACAAGCAAAATATCTATAAGATTGGAGTAACCAAAATATACCTCTATTTTTTTTCCGCATTACAAGAAAACCCAATAATCAGTCCAATGGAACTTCACCTCCTAGAAAATGCATCACCATCTTCATTTCCACCCCCACCGCCCCTCTCTCCTCCACCTGCCACCTCGGCCAACTCGACACAGTCTCCACACTGTTTTCCCTCTCTAAAACTCCATCCCCTCTCTCCACCTCCCCAATTTGGGTGGGAGAGAACAAATTCCCCTCACCCCCACTCCCAATATTAGCCTCATCATTCCACTGATGCCTCCTCGCAATATGTCTAAGAGTATTAGTAAATCCATACAAATCCACCTCATCATCCACCAACTCTTCAAGCCTAACATTACCCACATACTCCTCCCCTCGATCTTCATCGTCATCTCCTCCACCTTCGGCAACTTAAAACGACACACGGGGCAAGAATTATTAATCTCGAGCCAGGGAACAATGCAATCGGAATGGTAAGTGTGTTTAAAGGGCATCAATTTGGCAAAAAAAGTATCAAATATGCAGAAGAGTTTGCTCAGTGGTGGCTTAAGATAAAGGTTCGATTCTACCAGTAATTTTCCACACCTAATTTTAGAAGAGGAAGCTTGTAATCCTCATCGCAAACAAACTAATTTAATCGATTTAAGGACTGAAAAAATCACATAAAAAAATACAAAAAGAAAAGGAGAGAATCGCTCAGTTCACGCGTTGGTGCTCACTCACGTCGGAGTGAATGTTCTGGTGGCGTTGATTGTTTCGACGGCGGTTTTAGGCGTCCACGCGACGTTTAGGGCGACGGAGGATCTGTTCTTGGATGAGAGTGAGGCGGCGGAAGCAGGACTGCTCTCTGTTGTGCGTTGAGATTTTGAGCTTTTCAATTGGGTTTTGATGCTTCATTAATGACGAATTGAACTTGGAAGGTGAATTGTTGTTTGGGTGGGCTGGAGAATATATATTGTGGGTTGGGCGGGTTAATGGGTCGGGTACCAAATTGTGGTGCACGGATCTAGCCTTGTGCACAAAAGTTTTTGCCAAGTTGATTTTCTCTCCTTCACATCAACATTTCATCAATTTAAATCCACACCCACAATCCATCAAATCTAAATTCACTATTTTATGGATCTCATATCCACTCAATCTTCTCTCTCCTAATTTAAAATAAGATTTAATTTAGATTTTCTATTTTTGATACCACAAATTTTATTTAAATATATTTTAACTAAATAAAATATTATATTAAAACAAAATATTTAAACAAATTTATTTCATTTTCATAAATACTAAAATGAAGTACATAAAAACATAAAATTAAAGGTAGGATAATCGAACAGATACGAATTAAGCATTTCAATTCTACATTGAGACATCAAAGTGTTCCCAAATATGCTCAACTAAGTCCGCACGAAGTTGGTGATGCACTTGAGTATCACATATCTCCATATTAATTCGGAGAAATTCTTGAAATTCTCGAATTGGGCCTCGGTTGTGTTCTGTGGGATTATCACCTTCGTCATAGTACCAATTTGTAACCATATTTTCCTCGTCTTCAACAATAATGTTATGTAAAATAATACAAGTCAACATGATTTCCTTAAGTTTTTTTCCTATACCAAAATCGTGTTGGGCCTCTCACAATTGCTCATCGAGCTTGAAGCACCCCAAATGCTCGTTCAACATCTTTTCTTGCAGCCTCTAGTTTTTCTTTAAACAATCTTCTCTTAGGATCCTCTGGGCATGGAAATGTTTTAACGAAAGTAGCCCATTCTGGATAGATTCCATCTGTTAGATAATACCCCTCGTTGATTTCTAAAAGTGTTATTGAATCGAGTGATAAAATCCATTAAGGAGTTTTGACCTGACACATACTTTTTAAAAAAAGCATGCGCATTTTCAGCTCTTTGACTAATTGATATTCCTGCACTAAAAATATGTTTCACTTATGCCAGAACCCATTGATGCCGCAGACCATATACATGATTCGACCAATCATTATCTTCCAACTTTGTAGCTTTTACCACCTCATTCCGTCATTTTTTTCAAATTCATTAGGTGACTCACAAACTAAAATCATATTTTTTATAATATAATATTGATCTCGATATGCTACTGGATTAATTTTCTTTCAAAACTTATTCAATATATGCCATATGCAGTAGCAATGAAATGTCTAGGGAAAGACTTGGGTAATTGCTTTCGCCATTGTGGGGTCTTGATCAATGATGATCATACCTGGGGGTCCTTTTAGCATTGCCTCCATTAACTTACTAACTCACTCAAAAACCCACATCCAAATATAATAATTTGACCATGATGGTTAACCCCAACAAATGGAGTAAAAATTATCCCATATTTATTTGTGTTATAGGTTGTCACGCCCCATTTTACGTTACTGTAAAATATCAAAGTTTTGTATAAATTTTTCTTTGGGCGTCCAGCATCTAACAAAAACGTACCCCAAATATTACAAATAAGATAAAACATCTCAACCCTCTTATTTTATAAAAGCGTAATTTCTGAAACAGCGGGAGAAGAAAATTTCACAATGTTGTTGGATAGTAAAAGCTCACTACTTCGCAAAACTATACATTCCAGCAGGACTTAAGACCAACCAAAACAAAAACACCTCTTTCACTTCCTGCCTCGACGGCTGTCACCTGTAGAATAAAACATTTAAGGGGTGAGTGCATAGAGACACTCAGTGGGGTGGGATAGGTGAACAGTTAAAATGCGTAAAAAAAACATTTAAACCTATCACATATTGACATATAAATGCGGTATAAGGCCGCCTTTGAAAATATGGTTTTGAGCTGTCGTGAATACGTCTTTATTAATTCATCATCATATCTTCATCATCATGACATTATCATGATTTCATCTTCATCATCATGAAATTATCATGATTTCAACTTTATCATCATGACATCGTCATGACTTCATCTTCATCATCATGACATTATCATGACTTCATCATCATCGAGCATACATAACATTCACATAATAATTCCTTTCATTTTACAAAATATTTGACATTCACTTTTGTCACGTAATAAACACATAACGCCACACTCACAAATTATCATATACACTTCTCACATTAGTCAACATCTTCACGTTATAGCACTTGATCACATAAATGGGAAAGCAAGAATTTCCCCATAGCCGTCACCACAATTCATCATTCATGAAGTATAAATAATTCACTTTGCACTTCACGTTTAAACTTTCACGTTATAATTAAAGACATACAACAATTGCACATAAGAGCGCACATTATTCACAACATGTAATTTATAAGAATTTACCCCCACCTTAGATAAGTGGTGTCACTAGCAACTGTGCTACTGTTCAAGAAAAATTACGGGAGTCCTCACTTGTGTTTCCTATGAAAATATGAGGATAAAACTTGATTATAAAGGAGGATGACTCGTACTACTAAGAAAACGGGTTTAGACTTAGAACAGGAAAATAAATAAATAAATTTGTAGGAATAAAATTTAAATCTTGCTGGATGAATCAATTTTGTAAAATAACTTACTCCTGCAAAGTTGCACTTGATTTGCAAAATAGAAAAATAGATTTACAAAATTGCAACTCAGTTTGCAAATGAGGGAGTTTTATTCTGCCAAGCCAAGTAAATTAATTCTTGCAAGAGTTAATCAACTTTGCCAAATAATATAAGTAATTTGCAATATAGAAATAAACTTTAAGCTTGCAAAGTAGAAAAAGAAAATCAATTTGCAGAGTGGAAACTTAGTTTGCAAATGTAAAATCTCAACTTGCAAAGCTTAAATCAGTCTGCAGAGTGTACAATAATCCTTGCTGAGCTTAAAATAATTAAATTTGCAATGTAATTTGCAAGCAATGCAAAGCAAAAGAAAATAACTCTTGCAAACGTGAAAGAAAATCCCCTTTCTATCGCCCAAAACTGTTGTGACCAGCCCTGTTCCGGGGCTGCTACCACCGACTCCGGCGACCCGCGTCACCGATGACTCACCCCCGACTACTCACCAGACTACGACCTACCCAGACGACCCAAAAACACCCCCATAGCTACACTACAACTCACCCAAACTCAGCACGAATAGTGGCTGTCGACCAGCCTCAGAACAGACCTGGCGAGCCCCCGGTGCGCCCCGACGACTCTCCCCCCAGCCCAACACCCCGACTCACTTGGTGGCAGAAACGACCAAAAATAGGGCAGCCATAACAGACTTGAAACGAAAGAGAAAGAGGGAGAGAGATATACCTGTGAACTCTAAGGAGACTCGAGAGAGGGAGAGAAAACGAGAAGCAAGAAGGCTGTGTAATACTATTGTCTTGCAACTCTTTTTAATTACCTCCCCCCCCTCTTCACACACAAACCAAATAACATAACAGGTGTCATGTGCATGGATAAAAGAAGCAGGTGGTGGCGTGATGGTGTAAGGCTGAGAATTGAGCAAGCAATAATAAAAAAAATGTTTCTCATTTTCTTAATTAATTAGTTACTGGAACTTTTAACTATTTACTACATATAATTACTTAGTCCTCTATCTAATTAATTATTTGAATACATATATATATATATATATATATATATATATATATATATATTATACTCTAATTAATTAATTTGGGTGTTATATAGGTTGTATCAAACACAATCACATCACCCAAAAAATTATAATATCTCTTTGGTACGGCATCAACCCAAAAACACCTATTGAATTTATTATTTGAATCAACCTCGTAATAAAAAAAGAATATTGGATTTTTCTCTTTCTCTGACTGAAAGAACAAAATCAATGTTTCAGCATCATGACCTCTATGTGATCTCTTAAAGATTACCCATAATTTCTGATATCTCTCTCCGTGCATCGTAAGTTTTTTGGACCTCTATAATCAATCTCCATTAATTGAAACTATTTGCAAGTTGGTATATTTGCTTGAAATAATTGTCAAGTTAACGTTCTTTTAGTGGTAGACACTTCTCTATGTGATCATAACAGGTAAACTTTGCTTCGAGTTGTTAGACTATGATTATGACCCTCTTCAAATGTCTTAACTATCCAATTCTGCTCACATTTGTTCTTTACAATTGTAATTTTTGTTTTGCAATCCACTCTAACTGCACCTCTGTTTCGTTCCCCATGTATTTTAATTTCCTTAAACCTTCTATGGTACGTATCATTCGTTTGACCCTCTTTATTACATGAAAACTCTTTCCGCACCACTTCATTGGTTTGTTTATCCCTTTTAGAGTTGTTTATTTTAGCACTAAATCCACTTTCTCTTGCATATTTGTTGTAGAAAGCAAATGCTTCCTCATGAGAGGGGAACTCTTGTCCAATACAAGGTTTGTGATGATCTGCAACTTGAAGAATGTAAATTTCACAACCATTTTCTTCTTCCAGCATTATAAACTGAAAAATATTAAAAATAAATTAGTTGGGTAGTCATTAACATGGAACAAATTGAATCATCTTATATATGTAATTCAAATTATTCGGCCATGAATTTATAAAAGAAGTAAAATACTTATAGTTAGATAATAAAAAAAATGAAAAACTTATCAATTAAATAGATATATTTTTAACAAAAAGAAGAGAGTTCAATTCACGACGGGTGAAGAAAGTTTGATAGCAGTAAAAAGAAATATTGTAATGAGGAAAAATTGATACTTGTGAAGAATAAGAGATGAAAATAACGACATATGGAAAAAAAACAACTTAAGAAATATCGGGTTACATATAATTAAATAAATACATGAAACTTATCTACAATTAAAAAAAATTAAATAAATATATGAACTTATGCACAATTAAAAAAATAGATGATAAAACTTATCTACAATTAAAAAAATAAAATATCTCGCCTACAATTAAAAAATAGATTAAACAATAGGTGGTTGAGATTACTCGATAAATAACACGATACATGAAACTTATCTACAATTAAAAAATAGATGGTTTAGATTACTCATAAACATGTAGAAGTACATGAAACTTTTAGACAAATAAAATTACGTGGTAAAAAAAGAAAAAAGAAATATAAGCGTAAAAAAAAAAATTACGTAGAAAATATCACAGTAGAATATTAAATTACGTTAAAAAGAATATCACGCATAAGTAGAATATCGGAACGTAAGATATACATTTGTTGAAGCCAGATTGACTCGATAAAAAAGCCAACGGTGGTTCCTTATCATCACTGTATATATATAATTATTTATTGCAACTTTTTTTTTACTTCAGATCCCTCGTTGCATGGTATCTTAATTTGGAGAATATTTGTTGAAATGATTGTAGAATATACTGTAAACCTTTTTGTATAAAATTATTAATCTAGTTGAATATATATAGTACGTAATCGATCCTATGACAAGATATTGTTTATAGTTGTTGATTTTGTAATTCAAATTTTCTCATGTTGCTAATAAGTGGTAATTGAACCTATTGGTGGAGAGTTTCACTACTATCTCGAAAGCGACCACAAACTTGTCAGAAGACAATGAGAGAGATGGATATATATGTGGGATTATAATAAAACACTTTCTTGCAAGTTGCAAACGTTGTCGAAAGCAAACCTTTGAATTGATGTCTTGAAAGTAGTTCATTTTATCTCATTTTCGATTTTTTTTTTTTTTTTTTTTTGTCTAGGCATGTTCTTTGAGAACATTTCTATCAATGTATTGAAAATTAGCCCTGGGATCATATTCAACCTTTTCTTTTTTCATTTGGAAATTTGGTCATGTTATAGCATATGGGTTTTCTCCAACATCTTCTTCATCTATATGGATATGCTTAAATTGTCAATGGGTTGACTCTTATTATGAGAATATATCATATATGAGGAGTGATTATTATTTTTATTTTATTTTTTCTTTTGAGATATTGATTCTCTTATGGTCATTTCTGATGTACCATCATTTGTTTTATTGTTAACAAATGGAGGAGAAGTGTTTAATCACTAACATGTTTTGGAGCTTCTTCTCTACTAGGGTTATTAAATAGAAAAATGTTACTGCTTTTCGTTTATAATTAAATTGTCATTTTTATTTAGGGATAAAAGTTGACTGATTCTGAAAAGATATTGTGCAGATAATATAGCATCCTCATACCACAATTTACCATCTCAAATATCATCCACATGATTAAATTTAATTTCGATTTGGAGAATTGACTATATTTTTTTTGCGATTAACCCCTTAATTAATTAATATAAGAGGAAATCAATGGTAGATACTGAAAATGTCTGAATGCTCTTATGCAAGATAAAATGCAACAGAACCCAAATGTTGTGTGTAATGTTGTTAATACCAGTGTTAACACACAGCGGAATATAAACAAAGATATTAAATAACAACACACAAAATTTATCCACGAGTATATAATGATATTCGTGGAATGCCTCAGGGCAAAAGGTGTCTTATTGATATATCTTTGTATTACAAATAAGAGAACTTTGTGAAATCCTCAAAATGACACTCTACGTATATACGTCCGTAAACAATGAACAAATGGACGTGTAAACTATGATCCTATCAACCAAGCACTGAACCTACTTTGCTATGAGATCTATCCGAGAATAGATCTACTAAAATAAGTAAGAACAGTGAAGTACTAAAAGATGGTTGATTAAAACAACACAAGAGTATAAGATTAGAAACTTGCTTGTAGACTCTTGTACGCAAAATCTGGAAGTGTGTCTTCTTCTTCGATTTGATCTTCTATTTATAGACTCGATCAGCCACACTTCATGTTGTGAACTTCAGTTCCATTCCTTGCGCTCCAAGATCTATGGTGGACTCTTTCTCCAACTTGCTCTCCACGCTCATTCTCCATACTTCACCATGATGGCACAAGGTTTGCACACTCTTCACGTGCTTGCCTTCTTCTCTTTCTTCGATCAGGTCTCTTTCTCAAACCTTGGAGGACAAGGTCTTCTCATCTTCAGGTTTGAATTAGTCTCCATCAAGCAATCGTGCGCCTCTACTTGGAGATAAATAAAACTCACGTCTTTCGTTAATTAAGTAATATTAATCTTTCAATAAATAACTCCCATAAGAATAGGAATTTGTTTTAATTTGAAAGACTTAAATTACTTGGTCAAAAAGTCCTGCAATTAAACATGTGAGTTTAAAAAGATATCAAGAATATAAATCAAATAAACAAATCCCTTGAAACTAGGAATTTAGTTTATTTTGACTTATTCAAATCTTGATTCACAATCTGCATAATAAAACACACGTGATTAATTAATAATAAATCTCATAATATCATGTCACGTGAAAATCATAAATCCCTTGAATTAATTTATAAGGAAAAAGGATAAAACTATAATGTTGCCACTGATGTTGCCAACAGCAACACTAACAGATACCTAATGGAAACTAATTAAAAAAATTAAGGCAGTAATAAACAAGTTAAAGACACACGTGTATTGCACTTAATATAGTATCAATTGTGTGGTGGAAACTCTGAAGTTGGAGAACCAAATTAGGTCAGATACGTAATCAAATTAACATTAAAAATTCAATTTCATGTTTGATAATGTACCACTCATTTGTCACATATTAATAAATAAAAAAAATCATGATTTGATTTATATAATGATTAGTTATTAATTATTTTCAAACATAAAAATACTCGTCTTTTAATTTTACTTTTCAATATGCATTTATGATTAGATGTTCCAAATGATGACTTTGTTGATGTGTGTGTATATATATATGTGTGATTTTAGATAGTAATAATAATAACATTTAGACCATCAGATGAATTCATCATCTTTTTTATGAATTCTCAATATAATCAATTATATATTGACAAAGCAATATATATATATATATATATATATATATATATATATATATTCTAGATTTTAGATGATGATAATAATAACAACAACATTTAAGATCATCAGATTAATTCATTATCTTTTTTATGATTTCTCAATATAATCAATTAAATATTGACAAAGCAAGCAACCAGAGATATGACGAATGGTGAGTTTTTTAGAAAGTTTATTATGGCCAGTGGTGACTTAAAGACACTTATATTTACTAGACGCTTGTTACTTGGTGATGGTCATCAATTAATCATGAATTGAGTGTACTCATAAAGACTTTATAAATAATCTAGCAATTTAGTCTCTAACGTAATCGCCTTGATAGTTTGACATTAACAGTACTAAGTAGTTAGACATTAACATTATCAGTAGATGGAAAAATTCTAATCATACATTTTATCAATTGATTTAAAACATATTTAAGGGGTCTTCAAGTATTGTGAGTTTTCGAAACCTCAGTTATATACATCTCTCACCTGCAGTATGAGTAGCTTTGTTTTATATGCTTAATGTTGATGCAAAATTTACGTGAATGTTTATTTATACTTTTTGTGTTACGTTTTACTGATTTGCTATGTTAAATGTTTTGTGAGTTTTATTTAAGATTTATGTGAATGTGAAGAGATGATTTGCTAAGTGATGTACTTCCATGTGTTTTGATCAAGTACAAGATGCTAGTTAATCTTGTTTTATGTAAAGTGAGAAAAGTATATTTTGAGAAAGTATATATATATATATATATATATATATATTTTTTTTTTTTTTTTTTTTTTTTTAAGAGACTGGTATCAGACTCCTATATCACCCACAAGAAGAGTTAAGGGCTCCTAGACCGCCTTATGAGTATTAAGTTACTCCACTTGGATTCGGTGGCTAGCTACCCCAAATTCTTCGGAGTTGCGCACATTGGTACCATATTTGGGCCCATAATATATTATTTTCAAGTATAAGAATATATATATTATATATATTTTTTGTTTTATTAGCTGATTTCTAGCATTTTTTTCAAAAGTTTCAAAGAAAAGTGATTTTGTGAGATTAGGTGATGTACTCGCTAAATATTTTATTTATAGTATTTATCTCATACTGCAGATCAAGACAAAGGTAAGGTGTGAGACAAGGAGATAGCAGAGTTGAAACGTGTTTGATGGTGACGGCGGAACCTCGGAATTGGTTTTAGAATTTTGTAAGTTTATTTGCATGCTAGAAATTTACATTCTAAGTTGTTTATTTCAATGATATATTTGAATTCTAGTTAAAATTTCTTTTCTTTTTAGAAGAAAAAGTTATTTGTGTCGCTTCTGTTTCTTAAAAAAAACAAAACAAAACAAAAATTTCCGTATGAATCGTAACAATATTTTCATTTGTTGGAAGTTAAGTATGATTTAGAAGAAGTAATAATCCTACTAGAAGGGGGTGTTACAACGAATGACTCTAAAAAAATTCGGTGTGATGAACAAAATGAAGAAGAGGAAGTAGAGAAGAAATACCAAGAAGAAAAAGCGTCGCACCACTCTATCGATATGTTCCAGATCTGAAGAAAAAAAAACCTACTTAAATGATGGTTTGATGTGGTTACTAGTTACTACAATTAACCATATTATATACATATATACCAACCAGCTACCAATTTCAAAACAATAGATATCCAAATTCAAACTTTGAATATGAAAAACAACTTGTACACTTGACATACACACGTGAAGTGAAATAAAAACCATTGTTCTAATTATTAAAATGAAAAAATTTAATTTATCACATATTATAGTACATGCTATAATGTATTCATACAGAAAAACTGTTGATTGCAAGCCAAGATTTTGTTAAGGGTGGCAACGCTTCTACTTTTGTTTTCCTGATTTTCTCAATAATTTCCAGCCATTTGTCATCATATGATTAAGTCAAATTGAACCAACATATGTACAAAAATTAGTTATATTCAGTTACTATAATGAGTCAAAAATATATTGATAATGTTAAGTCGATTCCGGGTTCAAGTTTTCGACACTGATAATTGAATAGGTTGAGTAACCCAAACCCAACTTAATTCTCTAATTTGCAACTCCTAATTTTCATCACCTATTGCAAAATAATATTTCATTATTAATCACAAGAACAACAAAAAGATCCCAGTAACTCAAAGCACATTGGTAAGTGAAACAGTTCCCAGCAATACTTTCATTACAATTCATACAGTCTGAGTAAAATTGCGATTTACATGATACAATGATGCAAACAGTCTTCAAAGACATATAGGCTGAACAGAATAATTAAGAACTGAAACAGAAACATCCCAACACATAAGTTGGCACCATGAGCAATCTAAGGGCGAATTTTAGGGTTTTAAATGCCCGGCTATTGGTTAATCGGCTGTCCAGCTTTGTTCAACAACTTCCCTAACTCTGCGATTGTATTCTCGTTTGTTCTCACTGAACATCCTAGCTGCTTCTGAATTCGCTGGAGAATTCGGGTTCGGGTCGCACAACAATGACTGCAAAATTGAGGGGTGAAAAGGGTTATTCCAAGTTCATTTAGGCATGTCTACCATATTAAAAAACAAGGCACATCTAATGTTCTACTAAAATCTATATTTCTTCTACTGTCGGAAAAAAATAATATGTTCCATAACGGGCATTTATACAAACACTATGCAAGGGAATTACACACATAACATGTAGATTTAACCAATGAATCTGGCATGTTTAGGAACTACATAAGAATCTTGGAAACACCAAAAAAGGGTTTCAGTGGGTGAAGAGGGAGGTTAATATTCACAGAAATATACTAAGGAAAAAGTCAAACGTTGATAAAAATCATTTCCTATGAATCTATAGTATTGCTGCTCTTCAATCTTTTCTAGAAAGAAATTATTCTTATAATTCCAATAGCATATCAAAAGTTGTTGTGGAAAGATTAGTACCAACATTTCATAATCAAACTGAGGATGCTTAATTTATAGGGTATATTGGGAGATTCAGTAAGATGCAGAAACATTAAGAATGTCAGAATATTCCAAATTTTGTGGTGACAAAATTAGCGGTTATAAAGGATAATGATGTAGCTTGCAGATTACAAAAGTTGACAATCACTTTCCATCACTCTTAGTGTTTGGAGCAATTAAATTAGAAATATCCCTATTTCACATATAAGTATACATTAGCTACAATAAACCATGTTCATTAGCAATAAAAGATCATCTCCAACATGTTTGGAATGCCTTAGGATTCAACAAAAATCAGCCTCATATATGATAAATTTAACTTCAGGCATGCTCCAAAATTAACA
The DNA here is from genome assembly GCA_946896805.1 of Scutellaria galericulata. Classification (NCBI taxonomy): domain Eukaryota; kingdom Viridiplantae; phylum Streptophyta; class Magnoliopsida; order Lamiales; family Lamiaceae; genus Scutellaria; species Scutellaria galericulata. The sequence continues at coordinate 14,828,535 of OX335785.1, forward strand.
TTCGGATAAATCATCGCAAAATGAAAAAAAAGGTTACTTACAATCCCCTCCACAACCTATGTACGACATGGAAATAACCTAGAAAATAGTACACCCAAGACTCTGAAAATATGAGAATAGTTGCATCATACCAATCGTCAACATAAAAGAGATGTGAAAATAGATTTTTACTTTTGAGGAACTGATATTATTTCATCAATAGCAAGTGTAATATCATAGAATCATTCTCAATGTAATACTATGACACTCTGAATACAAAGATGGCATGCTAAAAATTGGTTCCCACCCACAGCATCTCAGAACTGAGCACTTTTACATATCAAAGATGATGTTTCGTATCCTAAAATGATAATTCATTTTGAAAGTCCCATCACTAAAAGTAAAGAAATGATACCAACCACAAACGAACTACTTTTCTGAGAATGCAATTACTCTGAAAACCTTCACTTTCCAATTGTTATCTAAATTTTCACATACAAGTAAAGCTAGCTAGAGGAAGGAAGTATTAATTTAACATTAATTAAGGGTCAATTACAAAAACTGTCTTCAACGTTTACAAAGAAGCGCTATTATATTTTTGAAATTACAACTACCCCTTGAGATACTACAGAGACCCACCCTCTTGAATTTTTATTCCAAGTACCACCCTCAATTGGTGCAATTTGTAAAATTCAAGCAAATGTAAGGTCAGTGTTTGAAATTTACTAACTGTATTCAATTTTTTGGTAAATAAGGTCAATCTTTAGTGTAGTTTTTCTAATTTTCCTAAAATTAAATACAAAAATTTATTAGTAGATCAAGGGTTTTAATTAGACAGGAGATATTCTTCTTATCAATCGTATGACTCTAAAGGCATAACTTATTGTAGTGGGGCTACATCAGAGGATGCTTTTCACTTCAGAGAAGTGCTTTATCAAATTAAATAGTGTTCAAACTTCCATAACTATAGGTAATGTGTGCATTAAGAAGCATCTCTCAAATCTTTTGAGCCAGTTATCATTTAATCAATTTCTATTTTGTTATTCATATTAAGTATCTGAATGATCAATAATTCTTTATTTAACTCAGCCCGCACTTCTGCTTCCATTAGTATATAAAGAAGCATCTATTCATTTCATTTAATAATATCAACTTATCCAAGCAATGTGAATGTCCCTTAGTATCTCAGTTGTCCACCTAAGTTGTCTTAGCTTACATTGATCAAGAGCATTGTCATCATATGTTTAACTCAACAAATAGAAAGATACGTACCTGAATCGACGTAAGTATAGCTGCAACATCATATATAGGACTCCATTGATTTTGAAGGATGTCCAAGCATATACTTCCATCAGCATAAACTGATCAAATGGGTAAATTGTGAATTCTAAGCATAGACAAAGCTAATACATACAATTAGTTAAAACCATATGTAGTGTCTTACTATTTGGGTGAAACATTCGAGAAACAAATCGAACAGTTGGAGGCTTGTTTGGATAATCTTCTGTGAACTGAAGGGTCAACTTGAACGTACCTATCACACTCAAAGCATGGCCATGTCATTTAAGTTTTCTAGTATATCGGGTTAATGAATAAGATCCAAGCAAAAACACATTAAAGCATGAAAGATATTCCTTCATAAGCCTAAGGAGAAATGGATTTCTTATCTCTTATTTTCCTAATTCTCTTTTAAACCCTTCACACGCTTTATCTCATACATTAAAGTGCATCTGCTTATATAGCTAAAGACTCTTTGCAAGTCGATCATGTTCTCAAAGAAAGAAGACTAATGAAATACTATTCAGAACTATGCCATGTAAATATTGAGCTATTTAAAAACTCTTGTAGTTTGAACAGCTACCAAATGTTTGATTATGAGGGTTAAAATTATTGAATCACCAATAAAATCCAGGGTTTAGCATAACTTATCACCACAAGTTTGCATAAGTTTGGCATTTAAAGAAGATAAAAAAAATTAATAATAATAAAAAATTAATCTGTTTGCGACCTAAAAGAATTAGTTTATATAATACACATTTCCTAGGAAGAACAGAAGACCAACATAATAAGATATGTGAAACCAAATTCAGCATTAATCTATGATATCTAATCATCTTAATCATGGAAGCTTCTAAGATATTAAATGACAATCAACACATGTTGCATATAAAGGACCATATCCTCACAAAAATGTATAATAAGTGAACATGATTAGCTCATAAAAACAAGAAATAGTATATATAGGGGAAAAAGTAGAAGCAGGCAAGTATACTAATGCACATAAAAAGAAAAGGTTACGTTTCAGTAAATGTCCAGGCACAAGAATGACTGACCTCCATCCCATGGTGTATCATCAGGACTGCAATCCACAGAAGAAAAGAAAACATGAACTGGTTTATCCAACTAAACTTGAAAATTAGCATACAAATAAATAAGTGTATTAAGTCAAGAACTCACCCAAATATAACCGCATTCCAGAGCATAATATTGTTATCTTGTGGTGCCCCACTGATACCCGCAGGTGGGTCCTGCTGCAACCTCTTGAAGTCCCTCATCAGCCTCTTTCTAGATGGGGTCGACATCTTAACTGCCTACAGAACACCATAGTTTACTACCTTAGCTTGCAGTACAATAGCCGACACAATTGAATATATCAAGAACGAATACAAAGAAGATGCTCAATAATTGATTCATACTTCAAAATTGACTCGATCACAAGCATGAATTCAGCTTGCCATCAGAAGAAACTATAACAACAACAACAATAATAACCCTAAATCCAATTCTAAAAATAATTAGCATAATATTAGGTCATCTTGGGTATCCACACAAAGCATCATTTCCAACTCAGAAAAAGTAAGCATCCAGCTAAATTTACTCATCCAGATGAAGCTCATTCAACCCATAATTAGCTGTGCAGAAATATGAAAAACAGAATCGAAATATGAAATATAAGAAATGAAAAATATTCGCAGGGTTTCTCCACCCCTAACATAATCGAAGCTCCGAATCATTCCTTGAATCAGAGATCTTCTCCAATTGATTCAATTACTTCAATAAATATCATGGTTATACGAGCATACCCGTTGGGCTCCCCAGTGAAGTGTTGTTGATGTAAGGTGGAGCTTGTGAAGCGAAAGAAATGAAAAGGAAAGGGAAAAAATGGAATCTTTATAAAGAAATATGTGTTATGTGTATATATGGATGTATTATTGATTGATTTGGGAATAGGGGGGGTTGGGTTGGATTCCGTCATGGTCATGTCCCCACTCTCTCCCACCGGCACTCACCATTTCTCACTTGGGGCCTTCAAAAAAGAGCTCAAATCTTGGATTTTCAATTTTTTTTTTTTTTTTGAGCTTATCGACAATTTAAAATGATGGTTATCAGTTTATGGTTGAGCAATTAGTATGACTCCTTCTAGTGATGATGTAAAGACATTTGAAAAAAAAAAAAAAAAAGATTTGTGAGTTTATGAATGAAACACTCTTTTTGTGCTTAGATTTATTTATAACTAGCATAGGATACGAATAATATATGAATCTTACAAATATATTAAACTCAAATTAGTAAAGTTATTAAAATTTATTAATATTATTTATATCTGTAAAACTATATTATGATATTGTGTCATGGCTATTGTCTAATTTAGCATTAAAAATAATGTAGTTTGATTAAGATATTATTTAATTGTTAAAATATACATTACTTTATGTAAAGAATTATAAATAATCTTTACTTTATTATTTTGAAAAAATATATGCTGTTATATTTATTATATTATTCAACTCTTCCAAAATTATTTTAGTTATTTATTCATTAATAGAGCATAAAATGATCCTCGAAATTTCTTTTTAAATGTTTAAAGTTATAAAACTTATTTAAAAAATTTTAATAGGTTTGGAAAGTTTTATTACTCATTTTTGGTCAAACCGCCTTTACTTTTTTTTTTTTTCTTTTATATTTTTTCTCTATTTTTCTAAGTTAAAATAAATTTAAAAGATATAAATAATTCTTATGATGGTTATGTCATATGAGTTATGTCATAATGTCAGTATCTAACCCGACACAATAACCCATATGAACCTAACTCGAAGTTACTCAGAAAAATCTAAATCCTACTCAACACAAATGTGACTAACTTGATTCTAACATGATTTTACCATTTTTTTTTTTTCTTGAATTGTAATTATTTTATATTTTACGTAAATTTTAATGTATTTTGAGCATAAACCCGAAATCCACTTGAGAATAAACACACACAACTTGATATATTAATTTGCACCTGTACCCAACGGTCATACTTTTGTGAGTGAATATATATATTATTTTTGTTACTAAGAACATATTGTATTATTATCATAACTAGTTTATCACCCGTACGATGCACGGTTATTTCATTTCTTTTTTATAATTGTTCTATTTTAGTGTAATGATTTAATCATTATTGATATAATTTTTATAATTTATTATCCGTATTCAAATGAAATGAATATTAAGCATATATTGTAGGTTGACATTTTTATTTCAAAGAAAAATATATACGAACAATTTAAAATTATGAGAAATAAATGTTGTGTTATTATTATAATTATTTTAGGTGTAGTTATTTTTTCACTATGTTGATTAAATAGAGTTTATATCACTATACGGAAAAATTCACTATGTTGATGGTTTACAAAGTTGTAATATATATTCTCATAAGTAATAGAAAAATATTGCATAATGAAAAAACATAATTATAACAAACTATAATAAATGTAGAGGGTATAGAACATATAAATAAATGACGATGCGTTCGTGGTTAAGTTGATAAACTAATATTAAAGTACCAAGAAAAATAAAGAACATCACAAATTCTGAAATATTTCAGGATATACAACATTTGCTATTTTCTTTTCCTCAGTATTTTCGTCGTTGGTTATCAAGATTTTCAAACTCTTACGATTGGTAACTCTGACAACCGCTACATGTAATTGTCCATGACTAGTGGTGCTCAACCGGTTCCAAAAACCGGAACCAGACCGGTTTGGAACCGCCGGTCAACGGTTCCGGGAACCGTTGACCCGGTTTCGGTTCGAACCGGAACCGAGAACCGGGGTTCCACAGTTCGGTTCTGGTTCCGCATTTTTCAAACCGCCAAACCGGCGGTTCGATCTGGCGGTTAAACCGCCGATTTTCCTTTTTTTTTTTTTAATTTATATTTTATGTAAATAATATTATGTATTTATGTTATTTTACTCTTTAATTTTAAATTGTATTGATTATTATTATTAATTTGTTTTATAAGTTGTAATTTTTTTAGGTTTATGGTTTGTATTTGGTTGTATTGAAATTGTAATTTCTAATTTTTTATATTGTAATTTATAAGTTGTAATGTGGTATTGTTGTAAAATTGTAATTTGTAAGATGTTTTATTGTAATTTTTTAAAAATTTGAAGTTCTAAATTGTACATTTGTAATGTTTTACTTGTACTTGTAAATAGTTGTAATAATTGTATTTTATTAAAGTTGTAATATATCTGTTGTTATTCGCATAAAATAAAAAATCTATATCTCTGTACCGCGGTACCCGATTACAGAATCCAATTTTTGCAAAAAAAAAAAAAAAAAAAAAACCGGAAACCGAACCGCCGGTTCCAATTTAACCGGCGGTTCGGAACCAAAACCGAAACTGTAACCCCCACGGTTCGGTTTCGGTTTGCCTCTGGCAGTTCGGCAAACCGCCGGTTCGAACAGGCAAACCGGCGGTTTACGAACTGTGAACACCACTATCCATGACTGAAAACAAGTTTCTTTAGGAACAAACCGACATGAACAAGTGATTGGCCTTGATTTTTATTTCAGAAAATTAATAAAAAGAAAAGGCTGGACAAAAATTTATATAAAACTTACCTCTTGCAATTCATTTAGTTGTTTAATTTTTTTCACATTTACAGTCCCGTTGGAGAATTCATCCAAGATGGAATTTGTTGAATAAGACCTTCTGCTTGTTGTTATAGGACCAACAAAATGTTCATTCATCCTAATTAATAAATATGTTTAAAATATAAGTCTAACTTTATAAAGAAATTATAAATTAATATCAATAACTATAAAATGTAATAGAGAAATATTAAAGTTATAAATACCTCTTTCTAAATTTATCAAAATCAACATTCTCTCCATTTACAATCAATTTTGTTGCATTGTAAGTGTTTGAAACTTTCACCTCATCTACATATTTGAAAATTTTGAAAAGTTAGTGTACAAATATATTTGATATCAAGTATTATATCTATAAATGTAAGTATATGCAAATTTGTACAATTATAAGCTTTGTGAAATAATAATCTTACATTCAATTTTTTTGGCCTTGCCTTTTGAGATGTTCTCAAGATGCGGGAGTAGTGGTGCCCCCGGTTCGGCAAAAACCGGAACCGGGCCGGTTCGAACCGGCGGTCAACGGTTCGGGGAACCGTTGACCCGGTTCCGGTTTGTAAATCGATTTCAGCCGGTTCGGTTTCGGTTTGCATTTTCTGAAACCGTGAACCGGCGGTTCCGGCTAATTTTTTTTTTTTTAATTTTTGGACGAATGAGATAGTGCCACGTGTCCGCCGGAGCTCCGGCGAAAAGTATCCATTGTCGCCAGAGTCCGGCGGAAAAGAGTCGTTGCTACTGGAACCGGCGGTTCGAAACCGGGCCGAACCGGCCCGCATTTTTTTTATAAATGTGACCGTTGGACACGTGTCACGCCAGGATCACTTGACCGTTGGAGATCAACGGTCGAGATTTGAGGACCGTTGTGAACCGGCGGTCGAACCGGCGGTTCCGGCGAATTTTTTTTTTTTTTTAATTTTCTATAAATACCCCCTCCCCCCATTCATTCCTCACACCATTCCAACACTTCTCTCTCAATTCTCAAGTTGCAATTCAATTTTCAAGTTTTTTTTTCAATTCTCAAGTTCCGATTCAATCAAAAATGTCTCGAAGAGGTTCTTCTTCCGCCGGTTCTTCTCACCGAGGAAAGGCACCGATGCCTCCACCACAAGATGTTGAAGTCGATGATCTTATCGATCAATACACTCCCCACTCTCATTGGAGTGAGGAGTACGCCAATTTGGAGGAGGCTCTCGGACCTTCGACCGCCGCCGACTTTGCCGAAGTGGAGAAGGAGCAGGAGCAGCCAGAGGCCCGTCCAACTCAAGAGAGTGACACACGTAGTCGAACCACTTCGACACTTCGAAGTGATATTTTCTCCATACATTTTAGAAATGAGAAAGTATCAAATTCGAACGTGGACTTCACGGTGACGTGCAACTACTGTGGAAAGAGCTACAAATTCAAGACCGGAGGGGGCTACGGAACGTTCAACAACCACATCATCAAGAAGCATCCGGATAAGATGGGTAATGACCGCTCTCAAACCCATCTTCCTCGACAAAATGCCGGTTCCAGTGGGGGAACCGGAGGTAACGACCCTAACTTCCTTCATAAATTTAGTCAATTAACTCATAGGAAAGGAATAGCTGAATTGATTGCTAAAAAACATCTTCCTTTTCAATTTCCAACTGACGATGATTATGAAGAATTTACTTGTGAAGTTTTTCAACCCACTAGTAGAAGAATATCTAGAAATACCGTTACACGTGACATAGAAAAAATTGTAGGTGAATATAAATATGCTTTAATTGGAGAACTAAAAAAATTAACACAACGAGTATCTATTTGTTGTGATGTGTGGAAAGATCCTTACGGAAACCATGATTATTTAGGAGTAATGTGCCATTGGATAGATGGTGCATGGAACGTGCAAAAACGATTAATTGCCTATGTCAAATTTGATGAAAAACATAGTTCCGTAGCAATTTCTAGAAAAATAATAAAAATTGTTAATGATTATGATATAATTACAAAAATATTTTCGATTGGTTATGATAATGCCGCTCCTAACACCGCTAGTATACCCACATTAATGGAATTTTTTAGGCCTCCAATAGATGGTAAACTTTTTCATATTCGTTGTGTACCCCATTGTTTGAATTTGTGTGTACAAGATGGTTTAACCGCTTTGCATGATAAAATTAAACCTATTACGGATGCAATTGATGAAATTGCTAAATCAACACGATGACATAAAAAATGGGCAAGATTTTGTAAAAATAATGGAATGGAAGTTAAGAAATTTATATTGGACGTAAAACATTGATGGAATTCAACTTATTATATGCTTCAAGATTCTTATAATTATAAAGAATTGCTAATTGAATTTTATAAAGAAAACCCACATGAATTGATATATTTGAATAGCAACTCTTGGGATGCATGCATTAATTTAATAGTTCTTTTAAAAAAATTTGAAGAAGCCACTAGAGAATTAAGTGACACTTATTATTCTACTTCTCCATTAGCCTTAGATAATTGTGTTAAAATTGCTTTAATTTTGAATGAATATTGTGCATGTCCTATTATAGGTGACACTATTATAGCAATTAAAGCAAAATGGTTAAAATATTTTCACGAACTTCCCGATATATTTTTAATAGCTAAATTATTAGATCCTAGGATTAGAGAAGATGGTCTAATGGAATTATTACGCATGTATTATAGTGCTTTGTTCCCCCATTTTTTGATATCTGATTATGATGCAGTTGACTATGTTCCAAATTATGTAGAAGTTGCAGCTAGAGCTAAAAAGTATTTGTATGATTTATTTAAAGAATATAAAATCTCATTAGGGGATGATTGTGGGGATAATTTAGGTGCTCAAAATGTAGGTGGTAGTAGTAGTTCTTCACATAATCCATATAATGTTAGTGGTCTTAATGCATTTTATGATTTTTATGATAACCGAACACAAAAATGAGCTAGGGGGTCTAATCCCACACAAGAATTAGATACATATTTAAGTTGTACATTTGAATTTATTTCTTTTGAAAACTCTGTGGATCTTTTGAAGTGGTGGTCAAAGAGGATCAACACTTATCCTATTTTAAGTCATATTGCAAAGGAGATTTTTACAAGTCCCGCCTCCAACGTTTCCGTCGAGTGCGCCTTCTCCAAAGGACGACATATGTGAATCCAAAAAGGGCAAGATTGACCGTAGAGAATGTTCAAAACATTACTCTACTTGAAGATTGGCTTCGAGCAAAGAAACGTCAACAACATCTAGATTTATCTGTCTTTGATGACAATGGCCCCGACGAGTATGGCTACGATTCCAACACATCCTCCTCCACCGGAACTAATGGGTAAGTTTGAGGTAAGAGAATTACGTGAGCTTTGATTCCCTAATTCAATTTAGGGATACATAGGCAATTTCATTCTAACTTTCAAACTTAGGATGAAACTCAAGCTCTTTCATTTTTTTTTACTTCTCTTACTTGTAATGAGCAAAGAATGTTGTGTAGTAGATGGTGTGTCTCAAAGAAAGGAGGAGATAATAAGATGTGTCTTAGATGCACGTCTTATTATGTCCTCCTTTCTTTAAGACACATCATCTACCACACAACATTCTTTGCTCATTACAATTAAGAGAAGTAAGAAATAAGAACTACATGGGCTTTGATTCTCCAATTCAATTTAGGGATACGTAGGCAATTTTATTCTAAGTTTGATATTCACTTTCAAACTTAGAATGAAACTCAAGCTCTTTCATTTTTTTCCTCTTTCAATTTGTAATTTGTAAGTTGTAATTTTTTTTTATTGTTTGTAAGTTGTAATTTTTTTAAATTCAAACTTAGAAGTTTGTTGTTTGTAAGTTGTAATTTTTTTAATTCAACCACCGATTATTCGTTATTTGTAAGTTGTGATTTTTTTTAATTCAAACTTAGTGTTTTATACTTTGTAAGTTGTAAATTTTGGATATTTATACAAAGTTGTATATTTTTTAACATATAAATACATTGTTTAAAAAAAACCGGAAAACCGGCGATTCGAACCGAAACCGGCGGTTACAAACCGAAACCGGAACCGAACATACCCCGGTTCGGTTCCGATTAGACCCCTGCCGGTTTTCCAAACCGCCGATTCAGAACCGAAACCGGCGGTTTAACCGAACCGGGTACCACTATGCGGGAGTATTTCATCAGCATACTCCTCCCACAAAGTGCACCATATACGGTTTTCCCTTCAAATTTTAATTCCTAGCGTTAGTACATATGATATCTAATCTTTTAAATTATGATTTTTGAGATCTTACTCAAGGTCCTCAAGCTAAATATCAACTCTTTTAACAGCAGCAGTCAGTCCTTTTGTATTTGAATCTACTATTCTTCCAATCATATCTAAAAAACATTCAAAATCAGAATATCAATGATAGTTAAATGATAACAGTTTTTCAAAGCATATTAGTAACACATACCAAATAGTAGATTCTCATCTACGTTTTCAGCTGCTAATATATCTTTGAATGGCCTAGGTTGGTAAAGAGTCGTTGGGAATGCATCATCAAAGTACTCAAAAACATTAGTTGTTTTGTAAAAGATTATCTTGTAGCTATTATTGGTTGTCTTGTACTTCATGTTGTTTGGAGCAACGAAAAAGTCTCTAACAGCAAATATATGACCCTCTTTTAGCAAACCATTGAACTTATCCATCAATGAACGTTTTATAGTTCCATGAATCATATCTCCCTGTTTTATTTATGACAAAATCAAAGTAAAATTAGAATCTATATTATTTAAAACTAAAATAAGATCCGGTAGTCTTTTTTTTTTTTAAATTGTATTGTTCTTTGATGATAGTATGAATGTGAAGTTTCATTATTCTAATATTCTTGATAAAATCGTTGGTATCTATATTTTGGTGTGGTCATCCATTTAAACAGGAAGACTTAGTACAGGTAACGTATGCATTAAAAGAGTATGCCCTATGTTGTTTACATATTGTACAGCTGCACGTCTGAGTTATTATATGTGCTTAGAAATAAGTCTCACATGCACATAATAGGTTAAAATGAATAATTGATTATTTTTAGATCATAATGTTGTGACATATATATACTTAAGGTCCATGTTGTTTGTGCATATGTATGTGTAGTGGGTGTGTGTGCGTCTAAGTCAATCAAAACATTTACAATTTGATTTGAGCCTAAAAAGAATTTATGAAAGATCTTTGTAAAAGAAAATTGTTTAACTTAAAATAATGTTAATTACCTATTTAATTACTATTTATTCTGTGAGACCGAAACTTAAATAGGAATATGTAGATACAAATCTTGTTATAAAAAAACAACAATATCATGATGGGCTCTTATGTTGTATAGCATATTTTTTGTGTACGTTAGAAAAGTAATTACTTACTTTTGATCACGGAAAACAACATCCAACCTGAATATTTCTTCTTCTTTTCCAATAATAGGTACCTCGTACAGTCGCACTAATCTCAAACGCAAACCCCATGTAGTTTTCGAAGGGTTGATGTCCTTGATTAGATTGAAAACTCCCATTGCGTGTTGCTTCTGCCAAAATTGACAAAAACAAATTAGATGTTAGCAGGTGCTAATAAGAAAATAAAGAATTAAATGAATTTGTAATTTCTTTTACACCCACCTACAAATAGAGAATATGCATATGATTTTGTGTTTAGTTGAATGTTCCAAGTTTATATGTTGGTGATGGTGACGTGCATGAAACATGTATGAAGGCAGTTTTTTTTAGTCTAATATACTGCATAAGTGTTGATTATAGTTTTTTTGTGATAACTACTTGTTACAACTAATGATGAGAGAACTATTATATTGTATTTTTTTATTAAAACATTTTTCATAACTGTTGCACATATGCACGTACAGATAAGAATATGAATTAGTTTTGAAATCTGAATTATTAAAATTACAAAATTGTCCAATCTTTCTTCCAAATTACAAAATAGTTCAGACTTTCTTATTATTATATAAGTATAGATTTCATTTGTTTTTAGATATTTTTGTTGATCTTGTTTTAAATTTATATTATTTTATAGAATTAATATTTATACATATTTAAATAGTTTTAAATATTATTTCATGTTCTTAAATTTTAACATTTAATTGTGTGTAATTTCAGTATTATGATTATTAAATAAACAATCAAAGACTTTACTGTTGGTTTTTAAATTATTATTGTAATAATAAGATTTATTTTCACTATTTTTGTCAGATTTTTAGTTTATATATTTATTAAGTATAATTTACACGTGAAGTGATATAAAAGATGCAACTATAATGTGAAATAGAAAAGCTTTTGATTGCAAGCCAATATGATTTTTTTTTTAATGAGCTACAGAAGTGGAAGGAAATGAATAAAGATTAAAAAACTTGCATGATCCAAGTTCGAAACCGATCATTTTAATTTGTACATTTATAAAGGTGAGTAATCACTTGAGCTACAAAACTCGTGGAAAAGCCAACATATTGTTAAGGATGACATTATTAAATTTAGGCCTGAGTCAGAATTTTAAAATAAATCTCTAATCTCAATTTTACAAATTCAATGTAAAATATAAAAGTTTGAATCATTTTTTATTTTTATTTTCTGACATTCGAAGTCATATTTATTATCGAATGATACTAAAAATATAAATTAAAGCCAAAACTTAAATTAACAAACATTTAATTATTTTATCAATAAAAATTTAACAACAGAAAACATACATTGATGAACTTAAAATAATTAATCATCTAACAAGTTATAAATTAATAATCAACAACAATTTTATTTTCTTAGATCACTATTATAACCTTAAATTTGAGTATTTAGTGTTCGTATTAGGAGGAATTTTTTTCAACCTTTATACAATAATACTAAGAAAAAAAATCATAAATTACAAAAAAGTTATTAATAATTGGGTGTGGGGCCAAAAAATTGAAAGAGTTCGTCGAGTACACCGACCAAGAATCAAACTCTAGTGATTTACTGATGTGGAAGCAACCATAAAAATATCGGTATCGGTAGAAATATCGGTATCTTTATTTTACGAAAATATCAACGGATATATCGATTTCGGTGGAAATATCGGGTTTTCACGCAAAAAAATTTAAAAACTTTGTAAAAATAATTGAAAAATATATCTAGTACTTTACATAATATTATAAGTAACATTAATACATATATTGAACTTAAATTTCAAATAAAATGATATATTTACAATAAATATAGAAATACATCAATATTATATACATCATAATCCTTTTATTAAATTTCAAAAAATTAACTAAACTTAATTCAAAAAAAAAAGGAAAAGAAATAAGGAAGAAAAGAAAAAGAAAAAAGGAAAAGAAATCAGCAGGAAAAAAAGAAAAGAAAAAAAAAAGGAAATCAGGCGCGTGGCAGTAACGCGTGCACAGTACTCCAAAATATTGCGATATTGCGGTCGAAAACGATATTTTACCGATTTTTCACGATTTTTTGATGAAAAAATACAACAACCGTTTTCCATATCGGCCTCGTGAAATTGGCGATAAATCGCCGAAATATCGCAATATTTCTGTCACTGGGAAGGACTTTTGCCACTAGGCCAACTAAACTTGATGCATTTATATTTTTTACCAAACTATATATATAATAATTTTAGACCCCTCTAAATATGTATTTTGTTTGGACCTGAATTGATCGATTATTTCGATTTATAGAAGGTTCGGCCTATAAACAAATAATAACAGATTATAATATGTAAATCACCTTAAAATTTTAACAGAATGATACATCTATGACATTCACATAAATAATAAATTTTGTGAACATTTTTATTAGGGTTAATTTTAATTTGCTTCTTGAACTATTGCAAAAAAAATTTCAGTAAGTGTCTAAACTCAAAAAGTTTTCCGACCACTAGTCAATTTCTTCAAAATTTTCCATTTGCTACCCAAGCACATATTTTCCAGCCAAAATTCCCCGGAAAACTAAAAAAATGCAATTCACCTTCAAATATTAGTAAAAAATTCATGATTCATAATTTCATATGTCAAAATGACCATCTTTTGAAATCAAATTATAACCCTAAGTTAATTTAACAATTCTTGTTTGATTTAAACTTGAATTGAACGAAAAATGTTCAAAATCCTAGAATGATTTTTGTTTGATTTGAATGAGAATCATGAAATTGACTTGTAGTTATAATTTGGCTTCGAATAAGAGTCATTTTGGCACATGAATCATACATTTTTGCTTCATATTTGGAGGTAAATTGCAATTTTAAGTTTTTCAACGAATTTTGGCTGGAAAATATATCAAAAAATGAATTTAGGGTAGCAATCGGAAAATTTTGAAGAGAATTGCTATTAATCGAAAAACTTTTTTAGATTTGGACACCTACTGGAAAAAAGTGTGATAGTTCAAGTAGCAAATTGAAATTAACCATTTTTATTACGTTACCATAGATTTTAGAAATACTCGATATAATATTACCAGGATCATAACATAAAGATTCAGATTGTACACTATTCGTGTTTTTGTACTTAAAGAATAATTGTCATTTTTAATTATTGATTAGTTTATTTATTCACTTTCAAATCTTATATTTCAAATTCTTCTATCCATACACAACCTAAGAGAAGAATGCTGAACAGCCAACTGATTTCAAATTTCTAGCTATTTTTGCACCAACTGATTAAGTTAGATTTAACCAACAAACGTAAATAAGTGAGTCATTCAGTCGATATAATGAGTCAAAAATATACTGCAAAATATATTCTCTATTTTGCAACACCTAATTTTCATGACCTATTGCAAAATAATATTTCATAATCACTAGAGCAACAAAGAGTTCCCAGTAACTCAAAGCACATTGCTAAGTTGAACTGTTCCCAGCAATACTTTCATTACAATTCAAACAGTGAATAAAATTGTGATTTACATGATACAGCGCAAACAGTCTTCAAAGATATATAGGCTGAACAAAATAATTAAGAACTGGAGCAGAAACATCCCAACACATAAGTTGGCACCGTGAGCAATCTAACGGCGAATTTTAGGGTTTAAAATGCCCGTATAGATTTTACCTGGCCATTTTGGTTAATCGGCTGTCCAGCTTTGTTCAACAACCTCCCTAACTCTGCGATTGTATTCTCGCTTGTTCTCACTGAACATCCTAGCTGCTTCTGAATTCGCAGGAGAATTCGGGTTCGGGTCGCACAACAATGACTGCAAAATCGAGGGGTGAAAAAGGTATTTCTAAGTTCATATAAACAGATTTCTTGGTAATAGCAAGGCAAGCAACTATTTTATTTTAAAGATTGCAATGAATATGGATTGCAACCACAAATCAGACTATCAATACACAAACCACATCAGGCATTACACAGTACCACATAAAGCTGTTCTTGAGTCTCATGTTTACCCAATTGGAATTTGGATTGAATTTGTCCCAGGAATGTACATTCTTTCTTGAAAATATTATTCTGTTCTTTAAAATTGTTAAATAACTAAATCAATGGCACAATTCAACAATATAATAACTAAACCATCATACTGTGTATCAACATAAACCATGTCCAGTATTAGAGGAGCTGTGAAAAGCGAATTTTAATTTAAAAAACTGTACCATAGAATTTTTCTCATTGTAATATCATGATATTCAAAATAAAAGATGACATGTAAAAATTGGTTCCCACCCACATATCATCTCATGATTTCCCTGTTCAGAACACACTTTCAGACATTTAAAGAAAATGTTTTGTATCCTAAAATGATAATTCTTACTGAAAGACGCATCATTGAAAGTAAGGATATGATACCACAAACAATCAACTACTTTTCTGAGGTTAATGTAATTACACTGAAAACCTTCAGTATCCAATTGCTACCTAAATTTTCACACATACGAGTTAAGCTGACTAGAGGATTCCGGTATTGATTTAACATATAATTAAGGGTCAATTGCAAAAACTGCCTTTGAGGTTTGACCTATTTATGAAGAAGCTCTATAATATTTTTAAAATACAACTACCCCTTGAGATACTACAGTCACCCTCTTGAAATTTATATTTTTATTCCAAGCACTGCCCACAATTGGTGCAATTTGTAAAATCCAAGCAAATGTAAGGTAAGTATTTGAAATTTACAAACTGTAATAAGGTCAATCTTGAGTGTGAAGTTTTTGTAATTTTTCTACAAAAAAATATTCAGATTAAAATTTTAAACTAGACAGGAAATGTTCTTGTCAATTGGGCATAACTTAATATAGTGGGGCAGAGAGAGAGAGAGAGCAGATGCGATAGATCATTTTTATTTTGTTACACATTTGATGTAATTCCAATGATGAGTTTGGAAGACCAAAGATGACACAAACACGCTGAACCAGCCAATATTCAAAACTTGCATGACATTCATACAGACAATTTTCAAACCTCAGAAACATGTAAACTCCTATTTTGGTACCAATAACAATTCCTTAATTCAAAAGGTATTCCAAGACACTCCCTTTGATTTTCAGAAGACTGCAAATTTAGTGAATCCTTAAGAATTATAAATAAGCACCAATAAAAATGTGGTGTCTCCTCTGCAATGATTGCAAAACTTGAAATTTGGAACAATGATTCTTGCATGGCACAATAATAGCTTTCCGGTAAACTCAAACTTATAGCTATAGAAACCGAAGTAGATACAATTACATTACCAAAAAATTAATCACAAAGACGATACTGAACTCCATATCAAACGAAAGGACATGCTTTTCCATTCCAAACTCACTTGAAAACAAGTATCTGAATCATCAATAATTATTTATTTAACTCAGACCGTACTTTTGCTTTCATAAGTACATAAAGAAGATTCAAATCATTCATTTCATTTAACAATCTCACGCAATGTGAAAGTCACTATCTCAGTTGTCCACCTAAATCGCCTTATAGCTTACATTGATTCAAAAGCATTGTCATCATATGTTTAACTCAACAAATAGAAAGATATGTACCTGAATCGACGTAAGTATAGCTGCAACATCATATATAGGACTCCATTGATTTTGAAGGATGTCCAAGCATATACTTCCATCCGCATAAACTGATCAAATGGGTAACTTGTGATGTATAAGCATAGACAAAGCTAATGCATACAATTAGTTAAAACCATATGCAGTGTCTTACTATTTGGGTGAAACATTCGAGAAACAAATCGAACAGTTGGAGGCTTGTTTGGATAATCTTCTGTGAACTGAAGGGTCAACTTGAACGTACCTGTCACACTCAAAGTATGGCCACGTCATTTAAGTTTTCCAGTATATCTGGTTAATGAATAAGATCCAAGCAAAATCACATTAAAGCATGAAAGCTTTTCCCTTAGAAGCCGAAGGAGAAATGGATTCCGTTATCTCTTACTTTCCTAATTCTTCCTTAAACCCTTCAAACGTTTTATTTCACATATTAAAGTGCATCTGCTTAGTAGCTCAAGACTCTTTGCAAGTTGAATATGTTCTCATATTGAATCACCAATAAATTCCAAGGTTTAGCATAACTTATCACCGCTAGTTTGCATAAATTGGGCAATTGGAGAAAATCAAAAACTTGTTCAGAACCTATAAGTATTAGTTTATATAATACACATTTCCTATCAAGAATAGAAGATCTACATAATAAGATATACAAAGCCAACTATTCAGCTTTAAACTGTGATATCTAATCATCTTAATCATGGAGGCATCTAAGATATTAAATAACAATAACATCTCAGCACATGTTGCATATAAAGGACTATACATGATAAGCTCATAGAAACAAGAAATGGAATTGGGATACATAGGTAAAAAGCAGAAGCATACAAGTATAACAATGCACACAAAAAGAAAATGTTAGGTTTCGGTAAACGTCCGGGTACAAGAATGACTAACCTCCATCCCATGGTGTATCATCAGGACTGCAATCCACACAAGAAAAGAAACCACGAAATGCTTATCCAACTAAACTTGAAAATTAGCTTACAAATAACATAAATTAACGAACATTTAAGTTTAATAAATAAATAAACAACTATATGTAATTATACAAAATAGACTTCCATTGATGTGTACTCACCCAAATATAACAGCATTCCAGATCATAATATTGTTGTCTTGAGGTGCCCCACTGATACCTGCAGGGGGGTCCTGCTGCAACCTCTTGAAGTCTCTCATCAGCCTCTTTCTAGATGGAGTCGACATTTTAACCCCCTACAGAACACCATAGTTTACCACCTTAATTTGCAGTACAATAATCGAAACAAGTGAATATATTAAAAAATGCCTACAAAGAAGATGCTCCATAATTGATTCATACTTCAAAATTGACTCGATCACAAGCATGAATTCAGCTAGCCACCAGAAGAAATTATAATAATAATAACAACAATAATAACCATAAATCCAATTCTAAAGATAATTAGGTCATCAAGGGTATCTACACAAAACAGAAAATTGAATCCTAAATAATCGTTTCCTACTCACAAAAAGTAACTATCCAGCTGAATTTACTCATTCAGATGACGGTCATTAAACCCAGAATCAGCTGTGCAGGATTATGAAAAACGACAACCAAAAAATATATAAAAAAGGAAAAATAATTGCAGGGTTTCTCCCCTAACATAATCAAGGCTCTGAATCATTTCCTGAATCAGAGATCTTATTCCAATTGATTCAATTACTTCAATAAATATCATCGTTAATCGTTATACGAACATACCCGCTGGGCTCCCCAATGAAGTCTTGTGGATGTAGGATGGAGCCTGTGAAGTGAAGAAGTGAAAAGGAAAGAGAAAAAATCGAATATTTATTTCTGTAACAATTATATAAGTGTTATATACTTCTATATAAACAAGTGTATATATAATATACGGATGTAGAGTTTAATATCACGGTGGCTGTGAGGAATTTAGGATAATAATTTTTGGGTTGGTATTTTAGCATGGTAGTTTATGAAATTGGGTGAATTTAAACTAATTTTAGCTTTGAATGATCTTATTGAGCTTAAATTGCGAGTGAATTGTAGGAGTTTTTCCAACTTAAAGTTTTTTTTTTTCTGCCTAATTTGATATGACGTCAATTAAATTTTTTACATATGTTTTAGGCAAAACTTATATATATTCGGAATACGGTTCTTTAAATTTGTATCACAACTCTATCCGACACATGAAATTTGTATATATACACATCTGGGATACGAATTTTTAGATCTGTACCCGATTCAATCCGGCAAGTAAACTGCCTTCATGCGCCTCCACGCACGCCCACAACTCAATTGGTGTGTGTGCTCTTTCTGAATCTGCATAAATTTGACAATGAATGTATTAGTTGTATATTCATAAAGTATTAATTACATATTTATAAAGTATTACTCGTATGATTGAAATATATGTTAACATTTTACCTGTTTAGTAAAATGCATGCATTAGTTGTATACTCTATAAGGTATTAGTTAAATACTCATAAAATATTACTTGTATAACTAATTCTGCTTATATCCATCCGTGAAAGTATTAGTTGTATACTCATAAGGTATTAGTTATTTTTCTGCTTTGTTTTAGTGAAGCATATTACTTATTTTACTGAATTAAAGGTATTGCTTGTTATATATAAAAGTATTACATGCTTATATCAAGGGTCTGAAAGATGATTTTTTTTATCTAAAGGGTATTACTTTATTTACTTAAAGGTATTACTTGTCATATGTAAAAATATAACTTGTTTATCCCAAATGTATTACTTGTTTTATTGAAAGATATTACTTGTTGTATTTAAATATATTACTTATTTATCTGTAAGATATTACTTTATTTTTAAAAGTTATTGAAATGTAAGATATTATTAGTACAACCAAAATGTATTACTCATATATTACAATGTAGCGTTACAGCAGGGTATAATTTAAAATCTTAAAATTTATTTTACAAGTTATTGAAATGTAAGACATTACCCGTATAACTTATAGGTATTACACAATATACTTAAAATGTATCGGTGTCTGTAGAATGTAAGTTTAAAATTTTAAAATTTCAAATGCACGATTTTTATCATCATCTTCATCAAAATTTTTGCAAATAATTTCATGAAATCAAAGGGATGGAAGATGAATATGATATGGACGCCGGATTAATGAATGACCCTCAATGAACAATTAATCGATGAAGATAAAAATAAAATAAAAGGAAAAGTAAGAAGAGAAGAAATCACAAACATGAAATCATTAGTTGAAAAGGGGAGAGAAGAAGATTGAAAAGAAGAAGATGATCATGTCATTCGAAGAAGAAGAAGGTGTAGCACTGCGTGAAGAAGGTGTCAATTAGAAGAGAATTAGCTATGGTTTAAGGAAAGGCTATGGTTTAAGGAAAGGGAAAAGAAGAAGAAGAAAAAAAAAGAAGGCATGTGAGTAGGTGGATGAGTCGGGTCAAGAGTATGGATCCTAGAATTCATGCCTTGGAACACACCAGCTCTTCTCTCTGTCTTAAATTTGAATTTAATTTTCACATGTTTAGTCACATTTTGATTTTAGAAAAGTACATTAACTGCATAAAAATAAAAAAAATATATTTAAAACATCAAAAAAAAAAATCAAAACACATTAAATATAAAACTTAAGAAAAATCTAAATATTTTTTAGATAAGAAATTTATTTTTAACTTGTCCAAAAAAACTTAGATTGCCTTCAAATTATATAGATTTTTTTTTTTTTTTTTTTAAAATTAAGGAACGAAATCAATGGACCCCGACCCTTACTATGGGACCTAAATTTGAACCCCCACCCCCTTAAACTGTTCGATGTGATTTGCAATTTGCGTCCATATAGATCAAGTTTAATTTTTTTTATTTTTTATATTTAAGTCAAATGGGCCTATTTTTTATTTGAGCTGAAAATGTTTTATTATGAATTATAATAAGTTTTTTCTAACATCATTTACATTATCTTATTAATTTATCCTATAGCTAGCTACGACTGAAAAAAATTTTAAAAAAAGGGTTAATTATATACAAAAAACACGAACTTAGGTTATATTTCAATTACAATATGAATTTTTAACTATAAGACCATAAATGTCCAATTTAACATATATTTCAATTTGGGACATGAGTGGGCTTTTTAGCTCTAATTACTGATGTGGAGCCCGAAATTTATAAACCAATTCCAGTCATCAATACACATATAATTTTATATCCTAATCATCAACCATATAGAATTTAAAAAAAATTAAAACAATTAATTACTTATGGACTTAAAAAGAAAGCTAATACCCTTATTAACATTGTGGATTTGTATCCATGGCTGAAATGGAATGATCCTCACAGGGTTTGAGGAGGAAGATTGATTGTGCGATGGGCAAGACGTTAAACATCGTTATAGCTTTTGTGGAGAGGTGGCTTAAGGAAAAGCAATCGAAAGACTATAGAAAGAAGGATTTCTTGGTATATTGTCGGTTATCATCGTTTCAAAAATGTTTCCATGGCTGAAATTGATTCAATCATCAATTCATTGAAAATGCACTATTATAAATTCATACCAAATTAAAAAAACAAGAGAGGAGAGTGCAGAACAACCACGACTGCCGATGAGGGAGAACTGAAGACGTCTCTCTCTCACTTAAGAAGTAGTAAAACATTTTTTCTTCCACACTAATATACCTGCAAAATTGCCCTCCAATTTCTTGAATTATTGAAGGAAAACATGAGAGAGAGAGAGAGAGAGAGAGAGAGAGAGAGAGAGAGTTTTTTGAATTCTTGCAGAAGTTAGAGAAAGGAGAGAGATACTTAGAGATTTGAAATAACAAGGGAGGTGCCCAGTGAATATTTGTTGCCTACATTTTCGGATGTTGTAAAATTATCCTTTTCAGAGAAGGGGTGGGTGATGAGGGATTTTCTTTTCCTTTAATTTTTTGTTTAAATTCCATGTGGGGGTTAATGACTATGATTTATTTATATATTTCGGGCTCCATATCAGTAATTGGAGCCCGAAAAACTCAATTATGTCTTGAATTGAAACATGTGTTAAATTGAACATTTATGGTGTTACAGTCAAAAAATTATGTTGTAATTGAAATAAGACCATAAGTTAGTGTTTTTTTATGTAATTAACTTAAAAAAAAAAAAAAGAGGGACCCCTTGTTTCGTTCACGTGGATTTACTAGAGTCACAACAATTGGCACATATATGAGATTGATGTGTGATAACATAATTCACAATATATAAATTAAATGTACAATTTAATATACGAAATATTACATATTCTCATGATCATATATATCTTTTGACCTCCATTTGGTTCTTAATTCTGTTTCTAACAAGGCTTATCTGGAATGCATTTTAAAGGGCCTGCAAATCGCGTCAATTGAGCTGCAAATTTTCCAGGTTTTGGTGAAACCATATCAGACTGTTTAAACAACTTATGATTAGGATCTCCTGATTGTACAAAAAATGCTCCATTTGCCATCAAATCTCCCTCTGATTTCCATGCCCAATTCTTCCACACACTCTCTGGTGCATAGTCACGCTTTGTTACCTACATTCACAAAGAAAAAAAAAAGACCATTGATCTCTTCTCTCAAGGGTTATAAAATCATTTTTTTCGTCTCATGACTAATGTGTCTTTATTTTTAATCTCATAATTATTACGATTTTGAATTTAGTTTCACAATCTAAGAATATGTCCGATATCAGTTCATTTTTGTTGAACTGGGCTTCCCGATGACCTAGAAGTGATATGATGACTACATGTGTTAAATCCTTATTTGATTGACACGTGTCGCCACTTCATTTCTAGGTCACTCGAAAGTCTCAATTTGGGGGTCACATGCAGCGCATGTGACATTTCCGACAAAATTAGACTGAAATCAGACGGATTCTTAAATTATGAGACTAAATTGAAAATCGTGATACATATTTATGAGACCAAGTATACCGTAACAAGAGACAAAAAATAATTTTAACCTAATCTCAATATAAATCAACTTTGTGTTGTGTGTGTATTTTTTTTTCTTGAAATGAAAATGGAGATTGCATATGATGTATTAATTTGATGGTAAAGACCTCTTTGGCGTTTCTATCATTAGGAGCATAGAAGCGATTGCCCTGGCTAAGTATGGTGGGTTGTTGGCTTCCACCAATGGCATACATTTCCCATTGATTGTAGTTATTGTTAACAACGTGCACGAATCCCCATCTGACACGTGGCAGCCTTTGGGTTAATCCTCTCCCAAAACGGTTGAAAGCCACAGTTATTTGCATGATCTGATCTTCTGAATGAGCATCACTTGCTCCGAACAATAGAACCTGCATGCATTTCCATGCAGATTAGGGTTTTTTCTTTACCAATAGAAACCCTAATAGAAACTCTAATTTGGTTAATTTCAATTTTGGTCATTTCCCTTTTTTCACAACCAAATATCCAAATTTCAATTTTGAGTCCTCTATATTTAATTTTTCCAATTTTAGTTCTTTTTGTCGAAAGTTTCAAAATTGCTAACGTTCATGTTAGATTTTTCAGCTTCCACATCAGCAATTTTGAAAATTTCGACCAAAATAGATTGAAATTGAAAAAAAGTTAAAGCATAGAGGATCAACAATTGAAAAACAGATACTTGATTGTCAAAAAACGGCTCTCCATTCCTCTGGTCATATCTCTTCTGCTGATTGATTCGATGGAAAGTGTCAAACATACAAGATCAAAATTTAAATTATCTCTAAAAAATGTATACCTCATTGTGGTGAGCAAAATGGCAGTTTGAGATGGTGATAGCCGTGGAACCCTCAACTGCATCGATGAGACCATCGTAACATCTGGATAGCGACACGTGATCTATCCAAACGTTTGAGGAACCGAATATTGAAATGGCATCGCCATCACTTTTTGTACGGAGACCATAATGGGTGATCGAATCCCTAATGATGCCCCCACTACCTACACCAATGTTGTGGATTCGAATGTTATGAATGATGATATTGCTTATGAATTGTATGGTTATCCCTGCACCATTGGCGATGTGGATTTGGGCCCCACGCCCGTCAATCGTCTTGTTAGATGTCATGATCAGTTCCTGGGAGAGCCTGATAACCATGTCACGCGCGAATATGATCCAAAGTGGCTCAGTTTGGATCACAGCGTGTCGTAAAGTTCCCTTTTTAGGGTTTACTAGGTCATTGTCCGAAGGGTCGGTCACCACGTAGAATTTCCCGGCCTTGCCCCCGGTGACGTGGCGGCCAAACCCTAGGGCACAATCTGCCAACTTCTTACGATTATCAGCCCAATTTGGTTGGCACCTCCAACACTGATCAATGGGGTTTGTAGCTAGGCATTCACCAGTGTACTTTTGACCTAGGCTTCTCCTTGTGTTGTTTTTTCCATTCACCGACCTTTATTATACATTGATACAAAAATAAACATTCGTTAGTCACGAAAAAATCAAGTCATTTGGACAAGAAACCTACTTGACATAATGCACATAATTGAAAATCTCAATTTTCGTAATAAAATTTAAGTTTTAACACCAAGTCTATGTATTTCAATTTTAATCCTCTAATTATTTATCATTTTTTCCAATTTTGATCCGATTTTTTTCAAAATGTCAGTTTTTACCTAATCTGGATGCTGAAATTGAAAATTAATCAACTTCAGCAATTCCAACATCCATATATGAAAAAATCAAACTTCCGAATAAAATCGAATGAAAATTGGGGGAAAAAAAGATCAATAGTTAAAGGATGACAAAGTCTAAATTTTCAATAGAAAATATCAAAATACGCAAAATTGGTGGTAAAAATTAAAGGAGACAAAGTCTATATAGTAGAACTCTTGAGAGACCGTCTCACATATATTCTTCTTTGAGATGTGTTGATCCACACATTCAATCCACAACCCATAATTCACATGACTTTGTGAAAATTGATATGGTTAATGGGTTATGGGATCCCATCTCACAAAATATATTTGTGAGACAATTTCATATAAGTTTTTGTGAGGTCTAAACTAATGTTAGAAAATTGCAATTTCTCACACACATGATATCCACACACACAAAAAAAAAAAAAAAGAGGAAAAAAATGTACTTATGGACATTCTTGTTAACTTGATCTAGGACTATTTGAGGATTGGGTTGATAGGCCTGGCGAGCGGCTTGTTTGGCTTGTACGGCACGCTTCTGCCAGAATACTTCATCCGAATCAGCATCATTTGCTTTTGTCTTCATGACAATTACCACAAAGGTAATCAAGAAAACTAACATAAACCTAACACTATTCATCATTGAAAAAAAAAGTTTTAATTTATTATACAAATTTTAGTAGCAACTCAAAGGTGGAGGGATGAAGTATAAACATTCATGCACACATTCCAGATTATAAATTAATGAAAGAAGCTAAATACATGTGGTGTTTATTTGTCGGCATTATAGGAATACGATATGAAATATGATTTGCAACCGAGGAAATATAGGAGAATGCGATGTTTGTGGAAGAAATGGGAAGTTAGGAGGCAAAAGTGGGGAATGATTATTAATCAACTTGTTTAATGTCTTTGGAGGAAAATGTGGAAGATTCATGATATATTTTTATTTTATTTTTCTTCTTAATTTGTGGATACAAAAATTGTTTCAAATTTTTACTCTTTGAACCTTATTATTCACGAACAAGTTGACGCCTGTGGCCCTTATGTTTCTTAGGACAAGTCCCCATTCCATTACCTTCAAGTGGAGATCAAAACATGGGCTTTATTAATGGGGGATTTTGTAATGGGCCTATTACAACATGATATATAATACAAGGTTAAAAAAAATCATTTTCCAACTTGAATTATATGTTTTATTTCACTTTCGAACCTAAACTATTTTTTTTTTTCCGATTATAACCTGCATACTACTATCTTCGGTTGCAAATTTCAATCAAAAGTGCATATGTGATTTGCGCATGCGCAGCTGGAGGATATTTTTGTGGAATTAAATTGAAAATCATGATAATTATGAAACCAAAATCGAAGTTGAGTCCATAGTTATAGAATGAAAAATATATGATTTTAACCCTTAAAGTAAAAGAATATACAATTTTCTATATTGATTTTGATCTTTA
The DNA here is from genome assembly GCA_946896805.1 of Scutellaria galericulata. Taxonomy (NCBI): domain Eukaryota; kingdom Viridiplantae; phylum Streptophyta; class Magnoliopsida; order Lamiales; family Lamiaceae; genus Scutellaria; species Scutellaria galericulata. Next base: position 14,854,485 of record OX335785.1, read on the forward strand.
TATAAAGATAGAATTGCATTGTTTTAGATGCGTATTTTAATTTTAGAATTGCATTTTCACTAAATTTAGAGACGAATTTGTGTTTTCTAAATTTTAGCTAGCATAACAAATATTTGAATAACTAATGATTTCATTTAAAATTCATCACTAATATATTTAGAAACTCATATTCTTTGATTTGAGACAAATTCATTCCTTTTTATTTTTATATTTTCTTAACGTGCAATACAATCTCTAAGATCATTTTTATGCATCAACTATTAGTGTTAGAAAATTGCATGTGCCTGAAGCAAGGAATCCTAGGTATACAAAACCATCCCAGTCCTCAATTTAATTTCTATCATTAATATTAATGAAATAAAGTTCATTTTTTCCGACAAAATAAAGAGTAGAGAATCAAAACTTCCAATAATTAGTAAAGGGCCCTTTTGAAGCAACGTCCATGCAGAGTGAGTAAGAAAAGAATTACATTTCTTCCCCATATTCTCTCTTGCAAGATCAAGCCATGTACAACGTTGGAAAGAAACCTCTATGTAACAAGTTTTATTCCCTCTATAAATAGACATTACAACAACATATATATCACTATATATCAATATACTAAAGCATTGATCGATCATCAATGGCGAGGATGGCAGGGAAACGACTAGAGAAGAAAGAATCGAGCTTGATGTTCAGAGAGATTTCACCGCCTCATGGATGGAAGGACGATTCTGATTTTCATTACTTACGTTTAACACTTCCTGGTAATATTCTGAATCAACCTAATCATCAATATCCTTATTCAAAATGCTGCCGAAAACCCTCTCTAGTATTATTACATTAAGATCCATTACTAGAAAAGTATTTCATTCTAGTGAAATAGGTATAAGTAGCCAAAAACTTTATTATAGTCAACATAAATAAATTGTTTTAATAGTGAAAAAGATATGTTTTGGACAAAACCTACATCTAGCTCCCATCTCGTCGCTTGACTTGATTTAATTAGGAGGTGAAGACATTCAGGGGTGGAGCTAGCTAATCAACCTATTGTCTCCTTTTGTTCATAATTGAAGGGTTCGAAGCAAAGGATATCACGATACGCATGGATAAATATGGTCATCTAGTGGTTCGAGGAGACAAGCAAGTGAGTGAACACAAGTACATAAGTTTCGAAGAGACATTCGATGTTCCAAACAATGCAAAACTCGAAGAGGCAGAGGGACGATTCGAAGATAATCAAATTTACTGCGTCACTATGCCTAAGACAAAGGAATTAGGACAAAGAAGTGGACATGCAATCTCCATGCCACATGCTCAGAATATTCATGATCCCACTGCAAAGGATAAGAGAGTTGGCCCAGTTCATAAGTATAATGGCAAGGATAAACCCTCACAAGGATTACCAAATGATCCTTTGAAAGTGATCACAAGAGAAGATAAGTACTCACAAAAGATGATTGTTTTCTTTATAGCATTATTAATTGCATTGCTTATTATTGCTGTAGTTTTGATAGTTAAATTTCGTCGTCGGTAGAACACTCTATGCTTGAACAAAACATTTTATATTTATGTGTATATAAATATAAGAAATAAAAGGTACAAATTCATGATTCATACGTGTATATATATGATAATTGTTCTATCATTAATGGATTGTAAAAGTAATTGGGAAATAATCAATATTCCTAGCTTGCTAGTACCATATACATGTGTTCACTTTAATAAAAGGGTTTAATTTCAATTTTCTACTCGAATTATTGCATTTTTTTCCGATGGGTGTTCAAACTCAAAAACTTTTCCGATTACTAGCCATTCTTTATGAAATTTTCCGATTGCTACCTCGAACTCAATTTTTGACTTATTTTCTGGCCAAAATTCTCCGGAAAACTTGGAAATGCAATTCGCCTCCAAATATTAGTAAAAAATGCATGATTCATATGCCAAAATGACTTATTCGAAGCTAAATTATAACTTGAAGTCAATTTCATTATTCTCATTCGAGGCGAGCACGAATCGAACAAAAATCATTTTAGGGTTTTGAACATTTTTCGTTCGATTCAGGTTTAAATCAAACAAGAATCGTTAAATTAATTTAGGGTTATAATTTGATTCTGAAAGTGGATCATTTTGGCATATGTATCATGAATTTTTGACTAATATTTGGAGGTGAATTGCATTTTTGAGTTTTGTGAGGAATTTTGGCCGGAAAATATATGCTTGGGGTAGCAAAGGGAAAAATTTGAAGAGAATGCACTACAAAAAATAGGCGATATTGCGACGAAATTTACCGATGGACAAATTCCATTAGTACATACTGACGGAATAATGACGGAATGTTGTCGGCAAAAGCAGAATATATCTTTTAAAAAACTCGATGAATTACTGACGAAACACCGACGAAAGGGCGTCAGAAATTGCCGACGCTAGAGTATCCGTTGGAAAACAAGTTTTTCTGACGAAATTCACGACGGATGTTCGTCGCACACTTACCGATGGAAAAGTCCGTCGAAAAATCACAGTGAAACGCTGTCGTTTTTGTAGGCATCGATTTTCAGATACATACGACATTGTTTTTGGCAAGATTGTCGACGGAAATTCCATCGTTAATATTGATAAGGGAAAATGACATCGTTTTTCTCAAATTTAGCGACGGAATGTCTGTCGGTAATTTGGAAATTAATAATCCATTGCAATTTCGTCGGTAAATCCATCGTAAGACCCTGAATTCAGGGTATTAAATATTTTTTTTTATGATTTATCTATCTCCATTAATCTTAATTTAATTATTGTATGTAATATATGAATAGTCATAATATACCAGAAATTTAATATTATATTATTTTAATTATACGCACATGATGTATATATATATGAACTAATTACATATACACACACACATATATATATATATATATCCCGGTCGCTAGCCAACTTTATAATTATCAATTAGATTGTTATCCATCAACTGTAATCTTATTATTTTAGTAATAGCACAATTATGTACTTTTATTATTTATGTCATTCAAACGATTGATTTTACATATTTGAGAATATTTGATCGAATATTTAACATGTACATATATCATCGATCGATTTAGCAAGTTCGTTGTGTTTGATTGAATTGAACTCATTTATAAAATTGAATTATTCATATAAGATTGTAAATAGAACTCAATCTATGGTTTTCGAACAAAAGTCAGGGAAAAAAGTCAGCAAAAAATTTGTCGAAAAAGGAGTGAGAAACATACCGATGGAATTCCGTTGCTAGAGTACTAAAACGACACCGTTTTGCGGATATTGCAACGGAAATTCCGTCCTTAAATATTTATTTAAATAACTAACTAAAAATATTTGAAACTTTGCTGACGGAAACAATATATATATGCAGTCAATGCGGATCAAAACGGATCGGAAGACATACATTCAAAGATCCGTGCCCCGAGTGCACAAAAGTCCCACTCTTGTATTACGAGATACTTTATGTCGAGATTTACGACATATGTAACCCAACATTGTGTGGTAAAACATCAGTCACATATGTGTGTGCATATAGTATATATAATAGAAAAAACAAATATGGTGTGAAAATTGGAGGTTGGATCTAGATAGGATATGCAGCGACCTGATTGGTCCACCTCAAGACAAGATTTCCTTCACAAAATCACACACTCATACAAAAGATATTTCCAGAAAAGCAAACAAGTCCTTGGCAAAATTCATTTCCACCGGAAATGGCAGGGGCAACAAGTGCCACCAATTACCTCAATACCCCCCAACACCGGTTATTTGCTTCCAAGTCCCCGTTTCGTCGCTTTTTTCCTTCCAATTATGCCCCTCGGTTTTTAGCCATGGCACCCCAGAAGAAGGTACTCCACACTCTATTAATTTGAACGTATATATATTTTTCAATTTTTTACCATTGCATATTGTATATGAGATTGAAATATGATAGTATTAGTTATTATTTTTCTTTTTTGGAATTTAAAAATGTATTTTTTTTTTTTTTGGGAATGAAATTGTACTTAGCTGGAACCTTTTTGTGTTTATTTTGATTTATAATAAATTTCAGGAATTTTTTGTACCATATTGAATGTAGTAACTTGTGATGATATTGACACTTTAGAACCATTGAGGGAACTAATAAAATAGAACTGAGTTGCTGAATTGTAGTAAAGACTTTAGTGTAATGCAAGAATTTGATGTTACTATTAAGGTAGAAATATGAGTCGATTGAATTGCATAGATAACATTACATTTTTTATAAGGTAAGAGTTTTGGTGGTAATAATTTTGTTCATAAAATATCTGAGTGGAACTTTTGTGAGACCATCTTGAGAATGTAATTGTGGGTCGATCTACAACAAGTCATAACTCATAAAATAAAGATTGAAACTATGAAAATGAGTTTAGGTCTTAAATAATGATGCTCTTTCTCTTATTAGTTTTTCTGAAAAAATTGCTTAACGAAAAAGATTTCGATCAATGATTGAGATTTGAGAGAAATATTGAGTCAAATTCAAATCTATTTAATGTTGAAGGGACTCCAAATCTATGGTAAATTAATTTTTGATTTCTTAAAAAGTTCACTTTTAGATTCAAAGGAGGATGAACCTTGATTTATAACATTTGTAAAAAGCTTCTTTTTTTTTTTTTAATTTAATTATGAGGATCTATGGATTTCATTTAACCCCAATTTGAATCCTAGACTTTTTATTGCTATAATCTTAATATATTTATAAATTTGTTGCCCCCTTGAGTATTCGCCCGTCATATTTCATATTTGATCTTTCATTTCATTCAATCAATATATGTATGATTCGTAGAATATGGTGACACCATCATCACATACATGATATATACTATCAAATGTGAAATGAAACATTATAATTTATAGTAATTAACCTTACAACACCACCAAATTACACCAACCTCTGTTCTAAAGAAAAATAATATTCTTAAAATATATAAATATTTTTATTTATTTTCATTTCAACAACCACCAAGCTAAATGTGCAATATTTTGGATAGTCATATATGTCTGAAAGATATGATTAATTATCTATTTAAACTATTAACTCAAGCCTAAAAAGTGACTATATATCAATTAAAAAACTCAAAGAGTTATGGTTTTATTTAATTGAAACTTACTTTAAAATAATTATCTCAAAATCTCAGATATCAAACATGACCTTACTTTTATAAATTTAAGTGACAATTTCATCCCTCAAATTTCAAACTCATAACTCCTAATTAACCTATCTTTCGTAACTTAAATCGATGAAATTAAACTCCCACTAAATTTAATAATATTTTATGGATACTAATTAAGTGTGACATGGAAATTATGTTTGAGAGCTAGGTAGACAAGTACGACAAGCAGTGGAAAAAACAATGGTTTGGGGCTGGACTATTCTACGAGGGCAGTGAAGTGCAAGAAGTGGATGTCTTCAAAAAGCTTGAAAAGAGCAAAGTGTTGAGCTCTGTTGAGAAAGCTGGTTTGCTCTCCAAAGCTGAGCAATATGGGATCACTCTCTCTTCCATTGAGAAGCTTGGACTTCTCTCTAAAGCTGAGGATCTTGGCCTCCTCAGTTTGCTCGAAAAGGCCGCCGATGTGTCCCCCGCCGCCTTGGCCTCCGCCGCCCTCCCCTTTCTGGTGGCCGCCGTGCTGACCGTGGTCGTCATCCCCGACGACTCGGCGGCCCTAGTGGCGGCGCAAGCCCTCATTGGTGGCTTGCTCGCCGCTGGGGGTGTTGCCTTGTTTGTTGGCTCTCTTGTTGTGGAAGGATTGCAAGAGGCTGATTAACGTTTAAGATGATTAATTATGTGTTTTTGCTACAATTTTATTGTAATTGTTTTTGTGTAGAAACATGATAAAGTGAGTTTACTCATCCATATATATAATATAGTCTTCTCTTGCTCATATATTTAATCTTTAGCTTTAGTTCAATTTGGATTCCTTTGTTGCGTAATCCTTTAGTTTAATCAGGATTGAATGATAGGTCGATATGAGGATATACTGATCGAAGATTTGTTAAGACTGTATCATTTGTGCTATAATTTAATCGTTTCTGAAATGATCCATATATTACAAAAAGAGATTTCATATAATATATGAAGTTATTTTATAAAATACACAATGTGTGTAGTATAATGAATCCATATGAAAAGACATGGTGTGCACTTATAAATGAAATACTAGTACGTTTGATCTGTCTTCAATTGGGAGAATTAATAATTTAAATATTTTTCATTTTAAAAGATAAAGATCATTCATCATTTAAAGAGTTTGATACAAGTTTAGGCAGAATAACAACCCAAATAAACAGACTAGCATAGTAATGAGATTGCCTAGTCAATACATGATCAACCTTATTTGCTTGTCTTCTAATAATAGAAAGTTTAAAATTATGATATAACTCAAAGAAAGAGCAACAACCTTAAATAATAGCACCAAATTCCATATTATTTTTTAACCCTTTTTTTTTTTTAAAGTCAAAGATCATTCATTATATAAAAAGTTTGATACAAGTCTATGTAGAATAACTACTCATATAAAGGGACTAGCATAGTAACGAGATTGCCAGCCAACACATCATGAACAACTTTATTTACTTGTCTCCTAACATAGAAAATATAAAATTAGAATATAATTCAAAGAAAGAGCAACAACCTTGAATAATAGCACCAAATTCCGTAAGATCTTATGGTTTCTTCTTAACAATATCAAAAATTTGTTTAACATCAACTTCGAAGATCATGCTATCATAACCTAGTGACTTAATCAATGAGAGGGCTTCTTGTAAATCCAAAGTTTCTCTCTAGCGCCTAGGATGAAAACGACACATAATTTATTAATTAAATAATTAAACCCTTAATTGTTTGATTTAATTATGTGTGTTTCAGAAAAACGATAAAATGCATGTTTAATTAATCGGTGGTATAATTTAATCGAAAATCATAGATTATAATTTTATCATAAGGTTCGTAATAGAAAAACGAGAAGATAGAAACGAATTTGAGGTCAATCGGAGAACCGTAGCTCATATCACGAAGAATACGACGAATACGAAAAATCGAAAACGAGATATTTTCGATGAATAGTAAAAAGTAAGATATTTTCGATAAATAGTAAAAAGATAAGATATTCTCAATGAATAATACGATATTTCGAAAAAGAATATAAATAATAAGAAACGAATCGTAAAATGATTTGAACGAAAAGTCAAAAAGTAAGATATTTCATCTCTCTCCTCTCTCTTTTCTCTCTCGTCTGATTTCTGGCCGGCCGCCGCCGCCGGTGCCAGATTCATTTTTCTCAGCTTCGGCCGATTTTCACACAACTTATAGTCTTCGACGAGCCCGTTCTAGATTTGGGCTCGATTTTGCGTTTCGACAGCTAGTTCACCGGGAAATGGCCGGTCAAACTCTGGCAAACCCTCATTTTCTCTCTCCTCCCTCCCTCTCTCTCTCTCCCCGTCTGTTCTCTCTCTCTCTCTCCCTCACCGGAATGGTGGCTGGACAGCCACCTGGGTGTTTGTGTGTGGTGTTGGAGGGGTGGCGCCGTCATGGGCGGCACCGGAGCTGTGTAGTGTGTGTGTTGGGTTGTGTTGTGGGCGATGCTGTGTAGCGCCGCCGTGCTTGCTGGTGGCCGGCGCGTGGTGTCGCGCCGGCGAGTCGGAGGTGGGGTGGTGGCCGATGACGGGTGGTCGTCGGCTGAGGTTGTGTTTACAGGGTTTGCTGCTGGGTGGTGAAGAGGGGTGAGGGCTACTGGGCACGAGCACGCGGGAGGCGCGCGGGGTGCGCGCGATGCACGGGCGAGTGTCGGGGGTGCACGTTGTGCGCGCCGGCGAGCGTGTGTGTGCGTTGTATCGCCGACGACGGGATGTCGTCGGCCGGGTGTCGGGGGTCTCGATCAAAGTCAACTCTTTTCTGAAAATTACGAAAACGCCTCTATACTTTAAAATGCTCCGTTTGAGCTCGTTTTAACTCTGATTAATCTCGTTCTTCTTCCGTTCAAACCCTAATCCTTTCCTTTTCATCTTAAAGTCACATGTTTAACCATCCACACTAGTTTCTTCATCTTTGATCTCTAAATCTTTCGTTTCGTCTCGTTTTTCCCTATCACTTTTTCTTCGAGAGAATTTTATAATTAATACTTCCTCTGTCCCGACTTATTTTGCCTACTTTGACCGGCACGGATTCTAAGAAAATACAGTTGACTGTTGGTTGGATGTGTAAGTTTATGTTTTTTTCACTTTAATTAGGAAAGTAGGCAAAATAAGTTGGGACAAGCAAAAGTGGAAAGTAGGTAAAATAAGGTGGGACGGAGGGAGTATATACGTAATATGGATCTAAGAAACCTCTTTACATGTGTAGGCTTACAATCAGATCAACACTCTTAAAACTTGTTATCTTTGACATTTCACGAGGTTACCACCGAACAAGGTGGGGGTAATTTCTAAATCTCTATATATTTATTGTTTTCCCTATTTGATATATGAACTGTTGAATCTACGTGTCGTGATTATATGTTGTGAATGATGTGTCATACTATTATACTGTGAAAGGACTAAGGTCCACATTCATTCTCAGAGGGATTTATGGTCAGTAAAAAACGTCTCTTTCTCATTCTACCATCACAAAGGGATTGGTGGTCCGTAAAATGCACCAACGGTATAAAAACCATTTTGTAGGGTAAGACGGGAAATTCCCGCACCTGAGGTTGAGTTACGAATTATGTGTTATGCATTCTACGTGCTGTGTCTAATTGACAAACTTATGTATATTTGAATTGTTTAACTGTCATAACATGTTAAGATACGGAGTTTATCCCCACGAGTGTATTCAACACACTCACCCCCATCTGTAATCGCATTACAGAAGATGATGAGAATCAAGATGTATAGAGAGGGTGTTGCCGTATCAAGAATCCTCTTTTTGCTTTCGAAAACTTAATTTTCAAACGATATTTCATTTAATTCACGTTTTGTAAAATTATATCGTATTTTCTGTTGATTGATCCTGTAAAAGTATATTTCCGCTACTTAAGGTTTCAAACTCTTTGAATCGGTTATAGTCGATGTTTCATAAATGTAAAGCTTCCTACCGTCTCCTATCTTCTTCTCCTTAAAAATGAACGTCTCTTTCCCTTTCTTCTTTCACACCAACTAAGAAAACTCTGATATATTAAGAATGAAAACGGGGCGTGACATTAACACTATAACAACCATAAAAAACCAACATTCTAGTCACAAGAAAATGTCACACTTCATCTCGTATAACCATTTCAACCTCCATAGTATTTGTGTTTTCGAAGAATGTACCATCAACATTGCATTTTAGGAAACCATTCGACGAAGTACTCCACATTGTCGGTTGCACACCCCTCTGTATATTGAGCTGACCAATTTTAGGAATGAAATTGTACGCAATCCAATAAAACAAAAGAGAAAAGAGAGCATGAATAATTGTCAAAGGGATAAAGTCATTACTTAGTAATTACGTTTATTGTGTGTGTATATATATATATATATATATATATATATATATATATATATATATATATATATGATTTATTAATAATGTGACCATTCTCATTAGAATTCTTATAAGAAAAAACTATAAGTGAGATCAACACATTTTTATAATATTTTCCATTTTAAGTAAAACTAAAACCACATGAATTGTGTTTAATGATTAGCATATTCATTTAGTTTTATTTTTTATAATGTTATCATTGATTAACATATTTACATATGGAATCTTATTTAATATAGTATTTTTAATATTTATTTTCACTTTATATTTTTAAATTTAATAAAAAAAATTAGTTGAATGAAATTAATCTAATATTAAAACAACAATTCATAATAATATTGTAATAGGCCAAAAGTAGAAAAAAAAAATGGAGATGCGGGGTATCGATCCCCGTACCTCTCGCATGCTAAGCGAGCGCTCTACCATCTGAGCTACATCCCCAATTTATGTATATGAAATCTTTATTCAACTCAAAACTCAAGCAACCTTCAATGGCTTAACTATTTATCTCAATTTTGATCAGTCGTTTCACCCCAAATAGGACCCTATTCAGTCCAACTGGAAGTAACACTCACAGAAAGTGTAAATAATCCAACGGCAATGGCCATTTCAAAATACTGATTATTGAGATGATTATTACTTTCTCCTGTTACTTTTGAGACGAATCTTGTATAGATAATTCTACAGAATTCGGATTCGCCTTTTGGACCTGGAATTATAATATGCTTGTTTTGTTGTTTTAAATCTAGTTTGCAATTACTGAGAAATTCCAGTTTTTTTGCATTGGGAGGATAGGATTTGGTGCTTCTATTTTGTTATTCTTTGTGCGTATTGCCGTATTATTGAATACACTGCACCAATGAGAGTTTGGTGTGGTGTATACATTTCAGCATCATAGTCTCTTTTACTTATTAGTGTTTATCCTTTTGTCATATATGTTGATCTCCATCATTATGCAATATGGTTGTTCAAATTTAGATAACTTATGCATATGTTTTGTTTTAGTATATCATTTGATGAGCTCTAGTTACTTCTCAAACCTTTAGTTCTAGGTTGAGTGAGATTCGGGTTTGTGTCGTCTTAATTGATCAGGACCACACACGAGTAGTTGCCACAAGTTTCGTTCTAGTGTAGGAAGCATTATTCGGTTTAAAGTTGTGGAAGACTATATGCTTGACATATTAATTTGATTGTTTAATTGATAGCATAAAAGTTACTATTAGTTCACTTGTTATAGCTCTTTAGAATGCTAGAGATGAATTATTTGTTAAGTACATGAATATGATGATTGATATTAAATGTCATCACATAGTTTATTTTGCTACATTCTCTCTGTAGCTCAACAAGAATGAATACTAGTGATGAATTCCATTTTTGGTACAATGTTCAAACCTCAGGTGACTCATAAGGCTTTTGAATTTCTTTCTGGCTGTCTGGCCCTTGAGTTTTGTAGCTGTAGCGCTGCGCCCAAAAGAGATAATGCAAGAAGTTCAATCCACTTAGTACACACATGAACCAGTAAAATCTTTCCAAGTGATAATGGTTCAAATTACTGCCATATAGCCATGGTGTATGGCGGAAGGTGCCAGTGACGTAGTTGATTACGTTTACAAGCACTGAACTGAGATAATAACCCATCGCTAAGGAGGCCCATGATAGAGAAGTTGCCAATGATCTCATGCTAATCGGGGCCTCTGTGAAGAAGAAATCCATCAGGCCAGCCAAGCTGAAAAGATCAGCTGAGCCAAGGAAGAGGTATTGCAAAGCCACCCAAAGGAACGTGATTGGTAGAGGTTTGTTTGAGTTCATTAGGCCTGATCGTATGGCCACACTTTTCCTTTTCATCTCCACCAAAGCTGCTATTGCCATGGCTATGATTGAGAGAACTAGGCCCGTTCCAATCCGTTGGAGATGAGTGATTCCCATTTCAGTATTGGTCAGCTTCCTGGAGAAAGGGATCATAATGTGGTTATAGATTGGTGCAAGAATCATGATAAAGAGTACAGGAAATACTGGCAGAGAAGCTGGTGAAATTCTTAAAGATCCGATTTTAGTGTTCATAGTGGCTGCTTGTTGGACTGAAAAAGTGGAAAGCTGCGCGAGGCAGCAATTAAGCATAATGGTTGACATGAATATTGGAAGGATCTTGAGGACTGATTTCACATCTTCTGTTTGCTTTGTGGTGCAATGAAGCCATGATGGGACTGGTGTGGCCTCTAATGCTTTATTCAGAAATTTGAGGTCTTCTGTAACAGTCTGAATCTCAGCTTTTTCCTTAGCATGTTCTTCGTCCTCCATGGCCTCTGTTGAACTTGGTGGGTCTGTGCTCATGTTCTCGATAGCATTCTTGTTTTTCCTTAAAATCCAAGACTTGTATGTTGCAGCTATCAAGACCTATTGAAAGGAAACAATATGGTTAGTGACCTCAGCTTGTTTGTGGAGATTCTTGAATGAGTTTGTATTATTATACCTTAAATATGGTGGTAATAGGGCTTCCTGTGGGAATTTTGATCCTATAAGTAGCGGATCCGAGGAGAAAAAGTGGTATTGAGATCAATATGGCTGCTGTTGCAATTCCGAAGCCCCACTGCCAGCCTTTGTTATCTTCAATCCACACTACAAATGTTACTGCAATTAATGCTCCAGAGGAGAGGCAGAATACATAGTAGTTGAAGAATGCTGATCTGAGTTTCCTTCCTTGTGGGGTCTGCTCGTCGAATTGCTCAGCTCCATGAGGAGGAAGTGAACCTTTAATTCCACCTACACCAAGTGCAACCAAGTAAAGGCCTGCAAATAACATTGCTTCCTTTCCCTTGTCAACTTCCTCACATGAAATGTTTCTGTTGTCTGATGTACAGAGAGGTGGTCTCAGTGACCGAACATGAGCTTGCACTGTGAGAATCAATAAACCCTGTTGCATTTTTTATATTAGCAAATATGTTACATATGTATGTCATTCTAGTATCTAGTAGATCATGAAATGGTAGGAAAAAAGTTTTTCCCTATAGCAATCCATGCTTTGCCCACATAATAGCTTCTCACTAGATAATAGAGATTGACAAATTCTATTCACCACAATAAATTTGTTTTATCATGGCGTAGGATTTTGTTTTTATATTGCATGTGCCCAAAACTGAAGCATGAATCACAGTAATATCTGTTCTAATCAAAGACAGAGAAGTTGAAAATGAAATCCAGTCTGGATGTCACCTTTCAGGCTTTAGTAAGAGCCAGTAGTAATACCCCAGTGGGACATAGCTTTGCAATCAAGAAATGTGATTGGACAAATTTTTTGTGCATATAATTTCATTTATAGGTATCATTTATGAAGATTTTTTCAGTGGTCCACAAGTTATTTGATTTGTCGTTATTGTATTATTTTTTGTATCGGCATTCATTTAGTAAATAGTAATATACAACTGCATGATGCACTACCTTCTGAAAAAGGCCCTTATGATGCTAACTCCACCTATTATATCTGCATATATTTGTTCCATATTTAGCAGGTATGTAAATTCTAATTATTTACTTTTATCTATTTGTGATATAGCATCGAGGTTTGAGCTATAGAGGGTTCTTTTGGTTTTGCCTATGTCACTGATGCTACTAAGCTAACAGAAAACTTACAAAACTGATGGTTTGGAAATCTGTGAAGTTAGTTGAGTAAGTAGGGACACCTTACCAGAAGTTCTGTTATTGCGCTTATTAGATAGATGCAATAGGTAGTGAAGTAGGAGTCAGATAAGAAGCCACCAAGGAGAGCAAGGAGAAAAGCAGTCCCCATGAAGTTGGTAACAGTATTTGCTGAAGTAGATGGAGAAAAATTCATCAACTTTGACAAGTAGACAACCAAGTTGCTTGCATTGGCGAGGTATGCTAGGTTCTCCAAGACTTCCACTACTGAAAAATTGAAATAAGATGTTGATCAAAAAACATGTGATTATGGATGATACTTAGTGCAAAGAGAGAAAATCGATAACATTAAGACATACTAACCAAGGACAAAAGAGGCTGCGAAAACACCACCATGGCGGCCTCTCTGGGCTGGTCTATTCCTCCAGTCTGCATAGCCTTCCCACCTGTTTAAGATTTTCCCCTTGTCCTATAAAAACATAATTTGTAAATATAAAGGAAAGAAAGATGACGTGTTAAAATGATGGAGAGGAATATTTGTAAAACAGAACCAAAATTGAAAAAAATTCAAATGATTGAGCCTAACCATCTCTTAATTCAAATATTTTTGGTAAAGATGTGGCTGTGTGAAACCTTATCAGAGATTGTGCAGTGTAAGGAGCACTTATACTAGAGTGGCCTTTAAATACTGGAATTTTGGCTGTACAACTTGATGGAAAATTCTGGAACTCATAGATATGACCTCACATTCTCACATGCCCTTTTCCCACATTGTGGGTGTAGTTGGTTTTACTCTTAGCTGATTTAGTCAAATGTTGTATTCTGTGAGTGATGGAATTATTTTCTTATATGTCTCCTTTTAGAAAGTAATTATGAAAAACTAAGGTGGTAACTGGTAAGGCTCCATCTCATTTAGAATTCTAGTTATTTAGCTCTTAAAATGTTCCCATTATGCAAATATCCTTCCCTATAGAATAAGTTTGAGAAAACAGAAGTTTAAAACTATATTTTTGCTTACGAAAAGTAAGGCTCCAGGGAACAAAAAATTTAAATAAAAGAGGAAATATTTATTTAAAAAAGGTGTTCCAATATTAAAAGAGTAGAAAATGTACATTTTCTAATACCATTGATTATCTAAACTAAGAAAATTGTTAAAAGTTTCTTTAGGATAAGCTTGATAATCAATAATCTAATGATGTCAAGTTATTATGCTGGAGGTGAATGTTTGTTTTTCTTCTAGATTGTTATAGTGGTCAAACTCAGCATCCTTTTTAACTAATAGTCGAGATATAGAAAAATTCTGTCTAAATCTAGTTTTATTTTCTGGTAATTGATAGAAACAGCATGATTAATCACTATGATAAAGAAATATTATCATAAGACTATTCTCCAGATCTTTCTATCTATGCCACATTTATCCATGGTGGCTTCTTCCTAAAAAACTATATTAGACATGAGTCATAGACTCATTGTCCTTTTTGTATGTCTTTTGTTTTTATCATGCTCATATACCTTCCAATCCATCTATTGTTTTTTTCTTGCTGTTACTAGATATATCTAACAATCAGTTGCTCATTTGTGGTGTAAAATCGATTTTATCATTCTTTAATACGGGTCACTGGATTTTGAATATTCTGAATTGGTGAAAAAGTGGATGTGACAAGCATATAATATGAAGTGCTTCATCTGGAAACAGAAAATTGGGTGGGGGGGAGTCCTTAGAGTTTGTTGAGCTCTTGGTTATGCACTAAAGATTAATTTATTTTTCATGTGTTCTCCTTGTAGCTCGAACTTTTGCATTTTGTAGCATTAGAAACAAGTGAATATTCGGTTATATGAATGGAGTATAAACAATTTAATGGTAAATGAATCGAACATTCAAGAAAAATGCTATCTTATAGATGCCAAATTATGGAGTGTGGACAAGGCATGCTTGCCATCTTTTTCAACTCCACTATGACAAAGTATAATGTATTCATCTACATTAGGATGAAAATTACAGCTTAAATTTGATGCTAGAATGGTCGAAGTTGGCTAAGTAACTAGTGGCAGAGATAAAGAAGTATTGATTCAAAAAATGTTAAGTCTGATCTAATAACTACTTCATATGTCCCAAAATAAGAGTCCTATTTTTGAAAATGCTTAAAATGTTGATTCTGAGATTTTTACTCGTTTTCCTTTTTCTTTTTTTTCTTTTTTACATGGATTGGGGACCTAACTACAATATGACAGGAAGTCTGATACGAGACCCTTAAAATAGAGATTTTTTCTTTGGATCATAGATCAGGATGTACAGTTACGTGTCTTGGACCTGAATATTGTTTAGAGTCTCATCTTCTTAACATTTAATTCTTGTCAGTTCCCTGACTTTACCCAAGAGCTATGACTGCAGATAATTTTATTAGTATGTACTTTGTTTTTTCTTCTTGTATTTAAGGTTATATCTTATGTTTGCTTCATAAGCCATCTCTCTGTCTGACTTCATCAGAGATCACTTGAAAAATTATGAGGTGATTATGAGACATAGGAAGTAATATGGTTCTTACAAGGTCGAACTTTTAATATGAAAGAATGTGCTATCTGGTTAACAAACTTTGCCGGTACCAATAAAAAAACATCTGTAGTTATATTTGTAACCACCTCCAACAATAGGGTATGGGGTCCTTTATCTGTTCTGATAATAATAAATGCCTTATTTACTTCAAACGTGTGTTTCGGTTAAATGTGATACTTTTCTGCATTGTGTAGATGCATTCAATGTTATTTTGAACTGGTATTTCAACTGAACCATTATTGAAAAATTAAAACAAGTATAAGAATGTAAACAGTACTATGGCATTATTACCTGATGTTAGTATTGGTAAAAATTTTCAGTTTTGCTCTTGGTATGACCTCTGAAGAATCTGTATTGGGTAACTTAGGAATTGTTGGTGAACATGTTAAATGCTCTAAATCATTATATGTTGTGTTTGCATCGTAACATGTTAAATGTTCTGTCACTATAATTCATTTATAAACCAGGCAAGCTGGGAATGAAAGGGTTCGAAAGTATCAGTTTAGATGCGTTTGGTTAGTGCAAGTTGAGGAATGTGCAACTGTGGGTTCGGAAACTGTCCTATCTTAAGAACATGTTATGGTTTGGTTATCACACCCCACTTTGGTGAAGCAACTAGACAACTATCAGTTAATTTTACTTTTCAGTTGCCGAATTGATGCTAATACTTGATGCGCGAATGGCCTATCTTAATGAAAGCTCATTGGAGAATGCTCCATACAACTTTGTTGTAATCATTTCTTTCTTCTTTTCTCTTCAATAGGTTATGGTAATTTGATTGTGCTTGAATTCATTACAAGGAATTGGGGCCATTTCAAGATGACAATGCTTAGTTAACGTGCTGCATAAAAGTTTGGATCCCACGTATCGTCTATTGTACATTCTTGACCGTAGGTAACAAGTTGATCAACCATGGCAATATCGGGCTATAAAAAGATGTAGATCTATGTTCTGATTTAGCATTTTGGGTATTTTTGGAGGGTAAATAGTCCTTACTATATGCCCATCATAAGTTGGTTGGTTAAGCAATAGTAATAAGTATGTTTTACACAATTTTGTTTCTTTTCTTCCTCTATGATTTTCTTGAAAGATTTTATTGTGAATGGCTCTTGCATAATTTCATTTATGATGGAAATAGTTACATTGACCTCGTGGTGGAAAAAGACGGAGCATGTGATTGGGCTACACAAAACGGATCTACCATACTGGCCACAGTTCTCTAGCATCCTCTTCCTTCAGACAAAGGGCACTCATGCAGTCATTTTCTAAACTATTATTAGCCATTTCTTGATGGGCCCAGATCGGCTTGAAGACCTTTCTTGCATATTTACTGAGGTAATCCCATGAGTTTACTCTGTAGTAATTCATTTGAACTGCTTAGGCAATGCTTGTGCAATGATTTGCACAAACATTTCTGCGAATTTTTTTAGCTTAAAACACCTCAGGATTGAGCAATATGCTCAATCCACGTATGAACATCAAGTGTTTTAACGTAGACGATAACTTTACTTTCCTTTTTACGTGCACAGGACGATTTCTTTGACATCCATATTGGAAATCTCTCTATCTGATTGCTCTACATTTATAGAATATGATCATGCAGCAATACGACTCTCCTACATTTGTTCTTCTAAATTTTACCTACTATGGAGTCCAAGAAAGTGGCAGGCAGGAAAAAGGTAACATTCTCCATATTGTATGGTTACATTCAACGTTGTTGGATCGCTTTTATGACTCTGCAGAACCTCCAAGGACGAGGTTTTCGTGTCAAAATTCCCATGGGAAATGGCAGAGCCCCACACGAAACCTCCAATAATTTTTCACCTGATTGCTCGATTCTCAACACCGGCCAGGTGGTGCTCTTCGTGCTGGACCATGGGCATATGATGGTCACCCCACCAAATCTTGCAAGTACTTGTGTGGAATGGACCCTAGTTATCATGGGCGTATGGCTGGTTGTAGTTCAATTTTCTCCCCTTATTTCCATAAATAATAGATGCCTTTTGCCCTCAATTGTAACCATTTTTGGTTCTGTGATGCTACACCATATTGGTTGCACTAGGTGTGGTATCCACTGTTGAACTGCACACAATCACACATTCGTGTGGGTGTAAAGTATTGGGTTAGTTAGGAAAAATAATCAACTATTTGTCAATTTTCAATTTCAACATGATTTATCAATGTTAGTTATGAAATATGATTTTTTTTTTTTTTTTTTTTCCGATTACAATGCTTACCTTATTTTCCAACATATAATTACGAGACTATCAACATCATCAGACATGCCTTGACGTTGTGGTTCTTAATTCAACACCTATTTTATATACAATATTGCTACTTCCGTTGATTGACGGGTGTGGTAAATCTACCCTTGGTTCACACTTCATAGAAGTGGCGGTAATGGATGAAAAAATAGGTGGTGAATTTTGGATTACCTCGTCGAAAGCTTTCAATTATTATGGTAATGTTATAGTTAGATTTTGGAAAATGAGGTTGATATTGTAATTGAAAAAAAAATTGTAACTAATATGCATGATTTCTGAAGTTCACTAGTCCTAACAAAATGTATCGCACGTTGCTTATATTAATAGGTAGTATTTAAATAATGATAGAAGTTTAGGGATTTTGGATTTTTCCTATACAATATTTGTATCAAATAAAGACTTGTATGGAATAAAAAGAAAATGTATATGGTGCAATTTTTGTTAGTTACAAAAGAAGCATCTTGTACAAAACAATTATATTTTGAACATTAATAATTATAAATATTTTTAAAAATATATTTGAAAAAATGACATTTCATCATCTATGTGGTATATTGACTCACTCAATTAACACTTTATATATGTATTGTTTCTTATTTAATTCTCAAAAGTGGTTTTCCAATAGTAAGTACTAGTATTATATTCAAAAATATTTTTCAAAATGATGAAGGGTTTATCTGCTCTATACGTGTCGGGTTTGGGTTCTCCCAAATATTAATGGGACGGGAACTCAGATTTTATTAATTTTATTAAAAGAAAAGTATGTAGTTTTAAAATCTTGTGATGAATAAATTAATTTTTTTGTTTTTTTTATTTTTTTATGGGTTGAGGAGTGAGAGAAGTACGGATAATAAAGACTAGTAGTTTGGACGATTCAGATTCAAATTCAAATTCTGTCCAAATTCAATTTACACTTATAAATGTGAGCATTTCATTTGAAATATAAAGTTCTTGGTTATGATGAATAGAATCATTAAACAAATATAATCATGTATTATATATTTTCTGAACTATGAGTTGTAGTTGACCATATTTTTAAGTCCACCATACATTTCATATTTTATAGTGTATTTCAATTCATTTTTGATATTTTCATTCCTCTTTTAATTTAAGTTTAAAATTATGTACACATATATATTTAAAAGGGAATCTAAAGTTTTTTTTCAATACATGTTCAAGTCCTTTTAAACATATTTTCCAACAAAAAAAAAATTCTCATCGTTTTGGTACTTACTACACACATTTTTTCTTTCTAATGCATTTCTTATTTATTTTACAAAATGTAATGTATTTACTTCCATCTTAATGTTATGTTCGTATTTACATCATTCTTTTTCATAAAATATAGGGTTAATTGAATCAAAATCACGAGCTTTCAAAAATTTGTAAATTTAACATGACTTTTGAGCATTAACAAATTTAATATGATTTTGTATATTTCGTACATCCATAATTAATTTTTAAACCTTGGGCATTATTGTGCTAACATGTCAATTGATCGGAAGCATGTATTAAAAATTAAAAGAATTATCCTAGGTGGCAAAAACTCTCTCATCACTCTCCAGGCTTTTTTATCACTTGCCCGCATCTCTCTCTCATAAGTCTCATCACTCACCAAGTCTTCAACTTCATGAAAATAAATTTGTGAAAATCATAAATCACCTTCAAGAAATCTAATTTCCCCAAATCACCGAATAAATTCAAAACCTCAATCACATTTCCTAACGTTGCAGGAGGAGTAATTGTAATTAGAATTTAATCTGTATTTAGACTCGGAGCCGATGAGGCGGAGGTAGAGGGCGACGTCGGCGAACAATGTGGTGGCAGCATTGATTAGCGCCCAGTTAGGATTTTCGTAGCAGCGGTAGGGGCGGTGGTGGATGTTGGGGACGGCGGTGGAGGCGGGACTCGTTGAAGCTGAGAGTGAGGCTGCTGCGGGCGGAGAGAGTGCAGTCGGTGGTGGTGATGGCGACGGTGACGGAGGTGAAGCTCAGATCTAAATTGGAGTCGGCTAAATAGTAGACAGATTCTTGGGAAATTAGGGGAAATTGCTGAAAATTTGGAGATTTTGGGGAAATTGAATTTCTGATTAATGATTTCCGATGAGAGATGAGAATAATTTATTTTTGTGAAGTTGCAGATGAGGTGATGAGAGAGAGACGGTATAGTGATGGTCAAGGAAGAAAATATTCATTTCGCAACACATGATATATCGATATTATATATTGATATCACAAAAAATTTAAAAAATAACAAAAATTTTATTAAAATATTGGAAATTTTATATATTATTTTATAGATTATTATAACATCTAAAAATACATATATTTAATTTGTAATATATAACAAATATATAGATAATAAACATACAAAAACATTACGAAGATTGATATTTATTCAAAATTGATTGATACAACCAAATCACTAGTACCAATATGATGATCCATGAGGTTCAAAAATAACAAGTGCAATGTTATATTTGTCTAAATAATATTCTGTACCAACTCATCACATTTGAATAATTGTGAATATAATTATGCAGATGTCCAATATGATGATCCATGAGGTTCAAAAATAACAAGTGCAATGTTATCTTTGTCTAAACAATATTTTGTATCAACTCATCACATTTGAGTAATTGTGAATATAATTATGCAGATGTTGTTGGTATGTTGTTCCATCTTGTTGGTCCACTTTGATGGCTGTTTTGATACCACTTGTTGGGTCCCAAGTGGTGTCCGAGGTTCAGAGGGGGGTGAATGAACCTTGGTCGATTTTGAAAACTTGTTAAAACTTACTGTTCTGTAAGTTACTCGAACTTACAGCGCCAGCCGGTTACTGCTTACAGCACTAGGATACAGTGCTGCACGCTGTAACCTAGAGTTTTATGCACAGCAGAAATTATATATTTTGACACAAGACTGGCTGGTTTTCACAAGTATGCTCTTTTGCAAGACGTTTTATGCTTATGATATATGAAGATATGAATTGTAAAGCGTAGATAAGAAAGCAATAAAACACTTATGGCTTATAGTGGTTCGAAGGTGGTGTAAACCTTCTACGTCCACTCTACTGCTCCTCGAGCAGGAACTTTGTTAAGCAAGATTGATTTACAGGACTCTCCTAACAATCTATCAACTTACAAAGTGACCACCTACTAGAGTCCAGTGTTTACACAGCTCCTACGAACTCTAAAGGCTAACCCACACAGGGTTCACACTCCCACACAGGGAAGTTGCCTAAAACTAGACAACTATACAAACAACAAGGATTTCTCCTGTCAACTATTCGACACCTAAACAACCTAACCACACAGGACAGAGGTTAAAAAGAAAAAACTATTCTTCAACTGGTGGGGATGCAGTCTTGATCTTCGTGAGCTCCTCTGTTGTTGTAGACTGCTTCCTTGGAGGTTGAGTGGCTGAACATGTGAAAGCTTGAGAAGCTTTTGGATGATATGTGAATTTCCTCTCAACTTTGTTCAGCAATTTCTTCAATCAGCCACACCTCCTATTTATACTTGTAGAGAAGATATCCGTTGAAGAGGATATCTTCCATTTTGAATTTGAGCGTTGATCAACGACATGAACCACATTTAATACGATTTGACTAGTATTAAATGCGGTGGTTGTAGCTCGCAGCTTTCTATGACACGTCAGTCCACGTGGCGTCTTGGTATTGGCTCCGTGTCTGTAACTTTGACTCTCCTCTGGAACGGCTTTATTTATTCTTGCTTGAGTATTCGTTTCTTGTACTGCATCTATCATTTCTTCGAATAACAGGATACTTATGCTGTTTGTCGTTGGCGCTATTGGCTGTCTGAGCAGTGTACTTTAGCGCTGTATCCTAGGTCTGGTTGCAACTGTTTGTTCTTTTGCAGTGCTGCTGTAACATAGACCCTTTTTGCAGTGTCTTCTTATAGTGCTGTTGTATCTTACAGCAGTATTCCTGTAATCTTTTTCTTGCAGCGACTCTGCATGCCGTTTCTTCTTCCTTTGCTGTAATGCTGCCATTGCTTTCTTGCAGCACCCAGCATGCTCAGCTTCCTTGGTAAACTCTGCTGTTGTAACCTGGATAGATTTGTTTGAGCTTGCAGCAGCAGCAGCGTCAACCTCCTCATGAGGTCTCTCTAGCTGCTTAGTGATTACCTCAGCTTTCTCAGCTTCTCCTCGAGCATCCTCTACTCTAAGGGTACTGTTCCACCAACCGCCCTTTCAGAGGTCTTTAGTAAGGACCCTGTCTCCTCGGCCAGTCCTGTAACCTTGATAGTCTCTGCAAGAATGAGTTCTTGCAGCTATCTTTGGTTTCTTGCAGCAGTTACTTGCTTTCTGAATTCTTTATTTCAGAATAGCTCTCTCAACCTACTGACTTCTTCTTTCGCGCTGTATCCTATCTCCTTCTTCCTAAGGATACTTCTTCTAGCTTGCTGTTCCCTACAGTAAGCTTTCCCTTAGAAGTGTTCGCACTTCTTCTAAGGTTGGTTTTCCTTAAATCTTGGAAAACCATTATATGATCTTTTCTTCAATGTCGATACGCTTGAGATCATGTAATGTGGAAACTAGGTATCAATACCTTAAGCAAACTATTCTTATCTTGCTGTATTGTTGTGTTTTGTCTTATCAAGATAACTACTGAAATATCCCAACACATCTCTTCCAATGGTTTGATATTTGAGGGAGTGGATAATGAAATATATTTTGAGTACTCTAATCAAAATGTGAATTCTCATATGTGTCAGAGTATATGATTCTTGAGACATATCATTTTAATTTACGCACATACCTCCAAACTCAAAGAAAGTGATTGATCTATATCAACATTTGAGCTTCCATTTTCGTTCCAAGCACGTCTGAATTTTGAAAATAAAATTTGACTTTTACGATCATTGGCAAAGTTTAAATGATAAATCAAATTAATCATCCTTGTTCTAATTAGTTTTTAAAATATTTCACTTGAAAGAACTATTGCTACTACAAAATATTTATAAAATTTTAATCAAATTTATTTTTGGTCTAGAAATACAAATTTTGAAAAAATCTCGATTTTTTGATAAATATCGATATTTTGCAATATATCCATAATATTTTCTGATTTTTTTCCCAATTTTACACTAAGAACAACGGATATCGATATCCATATGGATATTTGCGATATATTTTTGATATTATGGAAATTATTTTTTACCCCCATATCCACATCGCAACCTGCGAATATATTATATAAATATCGGGATATTTTCATCTTTGGTGACCGATGAAAGATGCTGGAGGGAGGTAAAGAGAGAAGGTCAAATTGAGAACCATTTACTCTCATATCAGATTGAGGAGCAATAATTTTTGCCACCTAGGATAACTTATTTTATTTTCAGTACATGTTAGCAAGTTGATGTGTTCGTTCAGTTGACACATTAGCGCAACAATGCTTGAAATTAAAAAATTACTTATGGATGCACGAGATATAAAAATTGGTTATATAGATATATACATCTAATTCATTACTATTGAATTTTACTTTTATCTCATTGTTACTTTTTTGAATACTACTAAAGTGACATTTTATATATTCATCTTGACTATGTCTACAGTAAACATTTTTATTCGATTGGTTTTCTCCAAACTTCTTGATCAATATTTGTCATTTAGTATTGTTCAATTAAAATTATATTTATCTACAAATAACATGTTTGGGAATGATTTTTGTTAGGAAATTATGTTTAAATTTTGATGAGACAAAACAACATTGTAATAGGAAAGTAGAGTACCCCATTTTTCACAATGTTTAAGTGAAACTTAGATTAATTTTGAGTTGAGAAGACAATTTAATTGAATAATGGAGAAATTCACAATTCAGTAGCCGATTGATCAAAGAAAAAGAAATTGCAAGCAGCAAAGAAAACCGCTACTGAATGCAGCATAGAAAACAATATTTAAACACTGTAAGCATAACAAATGCAGCAAGCTAAAGGAAAGCTGCATTGCTACAAAGGTTGTAGAAAGCAAGTACTGCATTTAAGTCAAAGAAAGACAAAAAGAATAAATAGACAAACACACACACATCAATGTAGTACGAGAAAGATCAAATGTAGTCCGAGAATCAATCAATTCTCAACTAGCTAGTAGAGACAAACTAATAGAAGCAGTACCGAGTGCCAGTAACCAGTCGACACGTGACCTGACAGATTGCGAGAAGACTGCAACCAAGTACAACAACATTAAATAGCCTATAGTACATGACAAGAAAAATTAAATGCAATCCTTCAAAAGCAATTAATACGAGATCAAGAACACTTAAAGAAATTTCAAATTCAAAGAAATATATTTCTCTTCAACGGATATATTTCTTCATCTATAAACAGAGGAAGAATTGACTGAAACAACTACTGAAAAACTAGTCACTCGCTCTCAAGCAAGAATAAGCTTTCAAACTCTCAAGCATCCTTCTCAAAAAGTTTTCAGTCACTCAACCTCTAAGAGAAACAATCAAGCTTTAGAAGAATCTAAACTCAAAATCTATCAATGTTGCTTCAAGCACCAGTTGAAGAACCCATATATTTTTAACCCTTGTGCTGTGTGATTAGGTTGTTTTAGTGGTGTCCTTAGTTGATAGGAAAATTGTTTCCTTGCTGAGTGTTTAGTCTTAAGAGTTTAAGACAATAACTATTTGTGAGTTTTAGAATCCTATGTGGGTTAGTCTTAGGGATTCGAGCAACCTGTGTGGAAGTTGAATCTTAGTAGGTGTTAACTTGTTAGGTTGATGGGTGTAAGGGTCATAGTCTTGTAAAACAATTTGCTTAACGAAGTTCCTCCTCAGAGAATGAGTAGAGTGGACGTAGAAAGATTACATCACCTTCGAATCACTATAAGCCTTTGCGTGTTTATCTTTCTGTTTTAGCATTTCAGCTGATATACCTATTTGCATCTTACATCACATCATACTGCATTCAAGTTTTGCTAAAACCTCATATTTTAAAAATGGTTTTCAGAAAGAAACTCTATCAAAAGTTTTAGTTTCCGCTGCATTGAGAACTCTGGTACAGTAAGTTGTGTTGCGTTGTAGCTTAGTAAGTTGTACTGCATTCTATGTTGTATTCTGTTGTAGAATAGAGTGTTGTAAATTCGAAAAAATAAATAGTTTGAAAAATTGATAGAAGTTCATTCACCCCCTTTGAACTTTTATGCCACTTGGACCAACAATTTTTTTTCCTAGGATTAATCTTATTAATTATCAATATAAATGTGTAAGAACTTAAATTCAAGCACTCTCATAGCTGTCTATATACATGTTATATTTTCATATATCTTTTTATAAATTTTATACAAACTATTTTTATAGATTTTCAATTCTCGCTACATTATATCTAGATTAATCCATCATACATTTGTAAGAACGATAATCTATAAATCTTTTCATTTTCTCTTTATAATGCTCAAACGATCTTACCTTTTTTTTTTTTTTTTTTTTTCCATAATATCATTTATGACTCATTACTTTTCCTATAATCTGCATAATTGTGCATGTCTTTTTTATTTTTATATAAGTGTATCAATGTACATTTGCAGATCAATTGATCGCATTTGCTAGTTTTAATGAAATATTAAATAAATAAGTAAGTTTTTAATCTTCAATTTCTCCAAGATACTTCCATGCCTTAATTGATATTTTCCCTACAAAAGTTTTAATTTTTTTTCAATGAATTTATCAATAGTTTATCAATTTAGGACGTTTGTAATTTTATAATATACTTAATTTGTTACGCAAATTTTATGGCTTTTTTCATATTTTAATCGAGTATAATGGACGGGTCAACTTCTGAAAGAAATTGTGTTTTTGTATTAGAAAGGATAAGTTGAATTGAACCAAAGAATTAGAGATTTTGAAAGAAAATGGATATCTACAAATCACTCGATCATAGATGATATTTTTGTACTTATGTCAATGTTTGAATAACATTTTATGAAAATTTTCAAAGAAAATAAATGACACTAGTGTCACAAAATCCACACATAAAAAAAAAAAAAACTTCGATTAATACACCAAACTTTTGATATTACCAAGTTTTTAGAAAAATGTTTTGTCCTTCAATTCACTTTTAAATTAAAATATTTAGAAAATTTTAACTTTCATATCTCCGGTTCAACTAACAAATATTATTAAGGCATTAATACATTTATTACACTATTATTTGTCAATTCATGTGTATATAACTATTCTGAAAAACTAATTATAATAGCTTTTAACCTGACAAATATATATGATTCTCATAAACTCATGAGATTTAAATGTTTCATTCTCAACCTCTATCAACATTGAGCAATAATAATTACAATTAATTAATTTGAAAATTTATAATCATTCTCAAAAATAATTATAATTTGCTTTTTAATGGTATTTTTTTATTACTAGTATTAACGTTTAAATATTTTTTTTTTGATTTTATAAATCTTATATTTTCTTTTTTCTAATATTTATATTAAAAATTCAACTTTAGATAAGATTTTGAAGAAGAAAATCACAAGAACATAATTTATATAATATGATATTTTATTCAAAATTAAAATTATCTAGTCTGATATTCTTTATTTATGCTTATAAATATCTTATTGCAAACTCATTAGATCTATATTTAATGAAACTAATTTTAGTCCAAAATTCAAAATATTCGAGAGTTTAGAAAAAGAAAATCAAAATATGTAATTTTTTTAAGAAGTGTTTCAAATATATAATTAGGAGCCTTGACTTCATACTCAAATAGAAAAAAAAAAGTAAAATAAATATTAATTTTAATGAGAAGGATCATTTTTACCTACAAATCAAACTCATTTCAACTAATTTATACGTGAATTGTGAAGTGTGTGTTGAGAGTTGACCCGTCTCACATAAAACTCACTCTTTTATTATTATGAGATTTGATGCTTGATTTTTTCCTTTTTCTTTTTCATATTCAATTATAAATTATACTTATATAAGAGTTTTTCTATTTATTAATTGTTTTGGTAATGAAAGTAAATATGTAGTTGAACAAATGATGTAAATATTGTCTTTAGTATAGGGGTCCCATGTAATATATGGATAAAAACTCTTAAGCTTTAGAGTTGACGCATAAAAACATTAAAAAACATACAAAATATTAAATTTGAAAATAACTTTTATTTTTAAAAAGTCAACATAATATGTAAAACTAAATAATGGTAATAATACAATATGCTCTTACCCATATGAAAATTATTATATATATATATATATATGAAGCTCTTGTGCATCTGGGGTACAGATTTAGGATCTGTGGCCCAACCCAACCCGATTCCACATATTTATATATTTTATTTTTTCTTTTTGTTGCTCTAATCTTTACGCTAATCTTCTTCCCCACTTCTTTTTCTCTGTTTTTTTTCTTTCTCCATGGCTGCTTCTCCTTCTCTACTCCTTTTTTTTTCTTCCTCCATTACTGCTATTTCTTCTTCAATTTTATTTTTTTTTGCTTTCTTCATTCTCTGTTCTCTCCATGTCTTGCTCGAATTCACAGGATGACCGCATCAAACAATGGAGGAAGATGTATACATTGGTGCCTCTAGAAAGAGGAGAGAGACCGTAATCAAATTTCTCTACTCCTTTTCCTCAATTCGGTAATCAGGAGAAGGGAATTTTCTTCCAAGAAAATTCATAGCCATGATAATTTTGAGTTTTTATTTTTGATTTGATTTGTAAGATCAAAGAAGAAAAAATCAGATAAGATAAATTGTTAGCTATGCTGATTGGTAATTCATGACCGCTAATTTTTCTCTTCTTGTCCATCTCAATATTGACACTGCCCTTGTTGTTTTCCAAGAATTGTAGAAGAGAGAGATATCAGAGAGAATGTGTGGAAGACAGTAGAAAGTTTGTTAGAGATATCAATGAAACATAATTTTTGATATCAAATGTGATACCTTATAGTAAAATGTGTAATACCTTAAGCCTATAAATGTGGGTATAAACTATGTTGTTTTGTGATATTTTAAAGGTAAATATATAATACCTTAAAGGTATACAAGTGATACTTAATGAGTATACAAGTGATACCTAATGAATATATTATTCATTGAATGAACAACTGATACCTTAAAGAGTAAATATGTAATCCCTTATACTATAAACATTAATACCTTAAAGGTGCATATGTAATAATTTATACTCTATGCATTAATACTAGGGATGGCAACGGGGCGGGGCGGGGCCGGGGGAGCAATCCCCATCCCTGTCCCCGCGTTCACGGGGAATCCCCGTCCCTGTCCCCGCCAACGAATTGGGGAAAATTTCCCCCCTGCACCCCGCCCCCGCGGGTATACCTTATACTATAAACATTAATATCTTAAAGGTAAATATGTACCTTAAATGTGCGCATATGTAATTCCTTATACTATAAGTATTAATAGCTTAAAAGTAAAAATGTGATATCTTAAAGGTCCATATGTAATACCTTATACTATAAGTATTAATACCTTAAAGGTAAATATGTAATATCTTAAGAGTTTACAATAGATACCTTAAGAGTAAACAACCGATAGCTTAAGAGCATACAATTAATATATTCACTGAAAATCTTAAGATTTCAAATGTTTCATCATCATCTTCCTCAAAATTTATGCAAATCATGATTTCATCATATTTTTCGTCAAAGTTTTTGCAAATCATGATTTCATATTGTTTGAAATAATTTATTTTTAATGTTTTAAAATTACTCATAAATAAGAAGGGGAAAAAACTTCATAAATGACTTCATGACAATTTGAGGAAGAATAAGAATAAGAAGATAAACAAGAAGAATAAGAAGAAGAATGTACAAAACAAATAAGAAGAATAACAAATCGATAAGAAAAGAGATTAAGAAGAAGAATAAGGAAAAAGAAGAAGAAAAAAGAGGAAAAAAGAAAAAGAAAACAACACTGTTTCTGCATAAACGATACTATCTAACATTTAGTAAAAAGAGTCCTAAACGATACTATTTCGAATCAACATTTAGTAAAAAGAGTCCTAAACGATAAACCTTGAGATCGAAATAGTATGATATCTCGATGAAATTAAAGTATTGTCGAGATCTTAAATCATTATCTAACATTTCAGGATAAAGAAGCCGAGATACATTTATATAGACTGAAGAGTGTATTTCGACATGAATATTACATCTCGCTAAGGAAAAGGGCGAGATACTTTATGCCACTCAAACCCACGATCTAAAATCCTGGTAACCGCTCTGTGTTAGTGGCTTGGTGATGTGATATTTTAGGAGCGGTTAAACTAATTCGAATTGAGGTATAAATATCATTTTTCTTCATTTGAATGACACATCTACATTAGGAGAGAAAATATGAGTGAGAAAGAAAAAACGATTTCAAGAGGGAACAAATTGGCGCCGTTTGTGGGAAAGTAAAGCTGAGACGTGAGATTGTTAGATCATCGTTATTATGGTGGATACGCGAGGTTCTTGTAGAAGAAGGGAAGTGGGGGAAAACTCAAGAGTTGTGTTGGATAGTAATCAAGTTGAGGAACCAAATGTTGTTCCTAATCCCCTGCAGCGGGAAACTATTACTTTAACACGGGAATAACTATCTGAGTTAGTCGTTGCAACCGTTCAAAGGGCTCTGGATAAGCGACCAGCGGAATCACAACAAGGTGATACAGATAAACAACAAGTGCAAGATCGAGGAGAGAAAAGACATTTTGATGGGAGAGAAAGTCGTTCAGTATCTCCTATGGTCCGAGGTCGATCACAGACTGATCTATCTGAGAAGGTTGAAGATTTACAGAGGGAAATCAAGGAGGTAAAAAGGAATATTAGATCAAGTTCTCGGGGTAGGAGAGGTAATCCTTTTTCAGAGGTTGTGATGGAAGATGAGCTACCGGCCTCCTTTAGACCGCTGAGTTTTGAATATGATGGCACCCTGGATCCCTGAGATCATTTATGTCGCTTCGAGAACTCAACATTGTTACACCGTTATACTGATGTAGTAAAATGTAGAGTTTTCGCTACTACGTTGACGAAATCAGTACAAACATGGTTTAGTCAATTGGCTGAGGGGACCATTCAGAGTTTTGATCAGTTGTCAGCATTGTTTCTGCATCAGTTCGCTGGATCACGTCTACAAGTTAAGTCAACTCAAATGTTGTTTGGGATAAAACAAAAGGAGAATGAGTCATTGAGGAATTTTGTAAAAAGATTCACAGCTGCTACATTAGAATCCCCTGAAGCTTCAGATGATTTAATTACTAGTGCTTTTATGCAAGGTTTGAGAGAGGGTGATCTACATGCTTTGTTGGTTAAGAAAATGCCAAGGAGTTTTGATGATTTACTCCAAAGGGTAACCAAATATATAAACTTAGAAGAAGCAATTCATATAAAGAAGGTGGGAAGTGTTTCTCAGGAGTTAAAAATGCGTGAACCAAGTAAAACAAAAAGGGAGTCAGACCTGAGAAATAGAGGGGTGTTAGCGAATACTCGAGCAGAGATGAGAAGAGGTCCTAGGTATGATACATATACTTAGTTGACATTACCCTTGGACAGTTATTGATGGAAATATGGAGTCATCCTCAACTGCGGTGGCTTGCATTATGGGCACCTAATCCGAAGAATCCTCCGACATTCGGAAATGGAAAGTGATGTCGATTTCACAATGAGTATGGACATGGCACTGATGAGTGCACACATCTCAGAGATGAATTGGAAAGGTTAGTTCGGGATAATAAGTTGGCTCGTTATGTTGTTCGATCTCAACAGGGAATACATAATAGGAGACAGGTAATTGAGGAGCCTCGACGAGAACAAAGGATTTTGAAGTGATTAAATAACCCTCGGGTTGAGTTAACTGTACCCCCTCATGTTCGCAAAGGTCAAACAAACGAGAAGAACGACCGACTATTCATATGATTATGGGAGGCCCTACAGATGGAGACTCAAATTGCGCTAGAAAATTTCGATTGAATTCTATTCGACAAGGGTATGAAGTGCATACTATTTTTCAGGATGTTATAATAGAATTTGGAAAAAAAGGATGTCGTGAATATTCAAGCACCTTAATCTGATGCTATGGTGATAATTGCTGAGATAGGTGGATTTAATGTTGAAAGGGTTTTTGTTGATATTGGCAGTTCAGTTGATATCATATTTTTGGATTGTTTTAAAAAGATGAGGTCGATAATTGAAGTAAAATCAGTTGAAACATCATTGTATGGCTTTTCGGGAGATTCTGTTAGTGTTTATGGGAAGACACAATTGTCCATGGTACTTGGTGAAGGATCATGGAGACAGGCTAAGACCATTACTTTCTTGATTGTGGATACTCCTTCGCAATATAATGTTATATTAGGTCGACCATCTTTGACAGAGTATGCAGCAATTATTTCACCAGCTCACTTAATGATGAAATTTCCAGTTGAGAATGAAAATGGAGCAACAGTTGGGGTTGGTGTGGTGCGAGGTAATCAGCAAGCTGCTCGGAAATGTTATGTAGCAGCGATAAGGCATTCGGAGACCAGGAAAAGAGCAACCCAACAACGAGATGAGGTGGATAAAGCATTGGAGAAAGAAAGACAAAAAGGAAAAGAACCGCGAATTTCTGAGTTTGAACCGGGAGAGTTGATGAGTGTGGAACTGTTACCTAATAACCCTGGTCACTCAGTTAATATCGGAAGTCAGTTGGAGGGAGAAATACAAAATGAGGTTATCGAGGTGCTCAGAATGAATGCTAACTTATTCGTTTGGGAGCCGAAAGATATGACTGAAATTGAAACTAACATAGCCATGCATAGGTTAAACATTAGGCTAGATGCCAAGCCCGTAAAGCAAAAGATGAGGCATTTCGGAGCAGAACAAAAAGAGGTGATCGAGAGAGAGGTGCAGAAGTTGTTAGAAATTGGACATATTGAGAAAATCCAATATCCAAGATGGGTAGCCAATGTGGTATTGGTACCTAAACCGGGGAACAAATGGATGATGTGTATTGATTTCCGAGATTTAAATAAAGCTTGTTCGAAAGATCATTACCCTTTGCCACTGATTGATAGGTTGGTTGATGCTACTGCAGGGTGTGAGTTATTAAGTATGATGGATGCCGCACAAGGGTATCATCAAATAACATTATATTCGGAGGATAGGCCAAGTGTTTTTTTCATTACTTCGTCAAGGACCTATTGCTATACAATAATGCCATTTGGGTTAAAGAATGCAGGGGCTACATATCAGAGAATGATAGATGAAATGTTTAAAGACCAATTGGGCCGGAATATAGAAGCATACATTGATGATATGCTGGTAAAAAGTAGATGAGATGAATCCCATGCTTCAAATTTGAAAGAAACTTTCTCCACAATTCGACATTATGGTATGAAGCTTAATCCCGCAAAATGTTCATTTGGAGTCCAAGCTGGGAAATTCTTGGGTTATATGGTTACTCAGTAGGGAATCGAAGTGAATCCGCATAAGATAAGAGCTATTCTGGATATGACTCCACCAAAAACTATTAAGGAGGTTCAAATGTTGACAGGGAGGATAGTTGCTCTTAGTCGATTCATTTCGAGGTTGGCAGATCGTAGTTTACCTTTTTTCAAAATACTTCGGAAGGGAGGAGAATTTGGATGGACAGAAGAATGTCAAGTTGCATTTGAACAACTAAAGGATTTTCTAAGTGGATTACCGAGATTGAAGCAACCTATCTTTGGATCTTCGTTAATTGTGTACTTGGCGATTGGGAAGAAGTCAGTCAGTTCAGTAGTAGTTCGCGAGGAATGGAAAGATCAGTATCCTATTTATTTTGTCAGTCGAGTATTGCATGGTGCATAGATGAAGTATTCCGATATTGAGAAAATTACGTATGCCTTGGTTATTTTAGCTCGGAATTTGAGACCATATTTTTTGGGATTTACTATTCTCGTGTGAACTAATTATCCGTTAACTTCGGTGTTGGGAAAACCAGAGGTTTCAGGATGAATGGTGAAATGGGCAGTAGAACTTGGTCAGTTCGATATTCGTTATGAGCCACGGACAACAGTTAAAGCACAAGCATTAGCCGATTTCATCCAAGAAACAACCCGATTGAGAGAGAATCCAGAATGGGAATTGTATGTAGACGGGTCATCAAGTCGGTTGGGGGCAGGTGCCGGAATACTTCTCGTCAGTCCCGAAAACGATGAGTTAGAATTTGCCTTGAAATTTCAGTTTAAAGCTTCCAACAATGAAGCTGAGTATGAGGCCCTTTTGCAGGGATTAAAGTTAGCCGAACAAATGGGGATAAGATGTCTAAAAGTGAAGTCAGATTCACAGTTAGTTACCCGATAGTTGGCGAACCAGTGTGAGATTAGGGAAGATCGGATGCGAACGTATGTGGAAAAAATCAGGGAGCTTGAGGAAAGATTTGAAAAGATACATATCGAACAGATATCCCAAGATGATAATCGAAAAGCTGATTTTTTAGCTAAAATAGGGAGTTCATTACAAGATTGCAAGAAAAGAAATATAACAGTGGTGGGAGTTCCTAAAGATCAGGATGTGATGGTCCTGAAAAGGGATGAAGAGGATTGGAGGTATTCGATACAACAATGTTTGAAGGGAGTTCGGAATGGAACTGCTAGAGAAAGAGAAATTATGGAAAGACGAGCAAGATTTTATTATTTGTTGAATAATGTACTTTTCCGAAAAAAAATTTCTCCGATAGATGCAAGATGTCTTTCTCATAGAGAGGGTTTGATGGTATTAAGAGAAGTGCATGAAGGAGGATGTTCGGAGCATGTGGGAGCTAGATCGTTAGCTCGGAAAGTTGTTCGAGCCGGGTTCTTTTGGCCTACTTTGAAGAAAGATGCGGAAGATATGGTGAAAAAAGTGTCCAACTTGCCAAAAATATGGTTCTAGGATCCATACACCAGCAATTGAATTGATTGCAGTTACTTCGCCATGTCCATTTGCAAGATGGGGGATAGATATTGTTAGGCCATTTCCAAGAGCAAAAAGGAATAAGCAATTTATAGTTGTGGCTGTCGATTATTTTACTAAATGGGTAGAAGTAGAACCTTTAGTCAAAATAACCGAATTTGAGATAATGAAGTTTTATGGCGCAATATTTGTTGTCGTTTTGGTTTACCACGAATATTGGTTTCAAACAATGGGCCGCAGTTCCGGGGAAAAATGATAGAGAAATGTTGTTCTGAAATGAAGATTACACAAGTCTTTACGGCTGTAGCACATCCACAGGCTAATGGGCAAGTCAAAGTGATCAATCGCATTTTGTTGGATGGAATAAAGAAAAGATTAGAACACGAGAAGTCGAATTGGGTCGAAGAGTTATCCTCTGTTTTATGGGCTTATCGAACCACACCCAGATCCACTAAGAGGAAACACCTTTCAGTCTAGTTTATGGGGCTGAAGCGATTACACCAGCTGAAATACAAGGAGAAGACATGTGAATTGTCTATTTCGACCCTGCTCGGAATGATGAGTTGTTAAGTGTAGACAGAGTTTTTCTGGAGGAAATACGTGATGGAGCGAGAGCCAGACATGATCTTTATAAGAAGAAAATGCAAGTTGTGTTCAATCAAAGGGTAAGGAAAAGAGATTTCCAAGTTGGCGAAATGGTCCTCCGACAAGCAGACACCTTGCGAGAAGTTGGAGACGACATGGGAAGGGCCATATAAGGTGTCCAAGATCTTATCAAGAGGAGCATACGAATTACAAGATGATAAAGGAAAGATTTTGCCCTGGCCATGACACATCAGTCACCTTAAGAAGTACTATTTGTAGGGCAATGCTATAATATGTTGTAATTTTCTTTATTTTTTCTTTTGTTTTTACTATGTATTTCGTTCAAATTTGGCTAGTAGTAAACCTTTTTAAGACTCCGTGGATATAGATCTCAATTATATGAGATCGAACCACGTAAATCACTTGTTCTGTTTTTTATATTTCGATAACAATCAACTATCGAAAATGGGAGATCGAGATCATCATGATCCGATCTAGGGAGTTGATTAACTAAAAATCAACTGTTGAAATTGGGAGATCAAGATCATCATGATCCGATCTAGGGAGTTGATTAACTAAAAATCAACTATTGAAATTAGGAGATT
This sequence comes from Scutellaria galericulata, assembly GCA_946896805.1. Classification (NCBI taxonomy): domain Eukaryota; kingdom Viridiplantae; phylum Streptophyta; class Magnoliopsida; order Lamiales; family Lamiaceae; genus Scutellaria; species Scutellaria galericulata. Next base: position 14,889,542 of record OX335785.1, read on the forward strand.
GAGATCATTGTGATCCGATCTAGGGAGTTGATTAACTAAAAATCAACTGTTGAAATTGGGAGATTGAGATCACCATGATCTGATCTAGGGAGTTGATTAACTAAAAATCAACTGTTGAAATTGGGAGATCGAGATCATCGTGATCCAATCTAGGGAGTTGATTAACTAAAAATCAACTATTGAAATTGGGAGATCGAGATCATTACAATCTGATTTAGGGAGTTGATTAATCGAATGATGATCAATTATTGAAATTAAGAGATAGAGATCATTGCGATATGACCTAAATAAGTTGATAGCAAATATCGCAAGTTCAATAAAGTGGATGTGATATAATATGATGTTTTCATGATGTAGAAAATGGATTTCAACCACAAATTAACAACACACATACATCCTGCGACATATATCATTGTATTTAGCATATTTCATGCTTCAAACATACATACATAAAAGAGAATTGTTTTTTTACAACTTTTTCATAACCCCACATCTCGGGGACCTTCAGGGTGGAACATTGCTTCCGACAAATTGATCAATGTAGCATCACCTTCCTCACCACCCAGTAAGGTCATTTCTGTCGACGGTCAGGAAGATTCACCAATCAAATCTTGCGGCAAGGGAACTGGATTTGGAAGGGGTTTGGTAAGGATTGCTTGATGAAGGAAGTCTTTCCACCACTCCGCATCCTCCGCTTCCGCCATGTCCCCATGCCAGTTTGGAGGAGGCCCAGAAGATATATGGCTTCCTAGTTCGGCCAAGTTGAAGACTAAATTGTCTTCCGGCAAGGAGATGTTCGCTGCCAAGTGAGCCCACACTGTCTCTAAATACTGATTTACTTTCTCTTGACAGATGCGGACCCTTCGACGAAAAAGGACTTCGTCATTGGAGCAACCTTGGAGAAAAACAACACAGAATTCCACATATGAGCAAACAATTTAGTCCTATATTCTTTCAAAATCTTTTTCATCAGCTCGCTCTCTGGAAAAGCCGAAAACCCTTTCCGGTACCCAGCCCTCAACCCCTCTATTCGTCCTTCATGGAAATAAAAATCAACCTCCATCTTCCTCTTCTCTTTCTCTTCTTCCAATTCCTTCCGTAACTCAGCAATTTCAAGATCACTGCTTTGAATTTCCTTATGTTTTTCCACCATTCCGGCGTTCAAAGCGCGAAGCTATTCATCTTTCTTTTCAATTTCAGATCGAGCCATTGCTAGATCCATTTCTCCTTTCTCCACTTGTGAAGAAAGCTCGTCAATCTTACTCCGGAAGTTGGTAAAATCCTCATCAACAGTTTGCTTCTCCTCTCTTAACTGTTCAATTACTTCTTTCTCTCGTATCATCTCTTTGGCTAAAAAAGTCAGGTATTTCTGAGCCGCCGCTAAGCGAAATATATGTCATTTGTATTCTGTCATCCTATCCGATCCCTTCGAAGTTGTGGTCTTCGGTGGTAATGCAGATTCTTCCACGAGTGCTGCGGAGAAAGAAGGAAGATGAGTGATGTCTTGTGAAGTTTCAGAGGTTCTGGCAGGAGTATTGGAGCGAGTACGAAGCACCATAGACCGAGATGGATGTGAAGTAGAAACAACTTTTCTTTTGTGGGTTGCCTGGCTAGATTCCTTCTCGGTTTCTTCATTATCAGTCTCTCTAGTTAGATCAACTGGATCATGAGCGAGGGAGAGAGGAGGACGAGTAGGAACTAGCGAACTCCCAACAATAATAGCTGGTGAAGGGGAGATTGAACGATCTCGGTTAGCCAACAAATGAGCTTCTGCTTCTGCTTGATTAGCTTGTGCCAGAGTGGGATCCACTACATGAAGAGATGCACGGAAGGTGGTCTGCTCTTCATTGGGAACATCTTTCATGAACGAAAACCACTTGTTTATCGACATATCTACAAAATCAAACATCTTTTGCAAGTTAAACACACTTTATATAAACAAAGGATTTCTCCCAAGACGAACTCACTTTCTCGACAACTGAGGACAAAAATGTGGCTTTCTTGTCATGAGCTCGGGGGGCCACATAAAATTGGTAGGGATTTGGACTGTGAATAAGGAAACATGTCTTAAATCGGCGGGGAGTAGGTTCCACTCCCATCCATTTGCATATTATATAAAAGACAACGAAATATCGAATAGAGTTAGGGTGAAATTGGTTGGGGTTAACACCATATGATCTACCCATGGTGATGAAGAAAAGATGAATTGGTGGAACTAAGCCTAGGGGAACATGTTTGAGAAACCAAGTGCGGAAATGCTCAGGTGGACTTTGTGGTCAATCTGTAAAATCAGGGATGACTATCTCGTATCTCGCACCTTTATGATACCTACCACATAATAATTGCTTTGAGAGGGCGAGATGTTTCTCGTTTATTTTCGATGGACCAAAGAGAATATATACCTGAAATTGCCTGAGGCCATGGATTGGTGGAAATACTAAATTTTAGTAAAATTACTGAGGAAGAGAATATATACCTGAAATTGCCTGAGGAGAGAGGAAATCCTTGGATAACAAAGTAGATTATGCGAAAGTGACTTTTGAATCCTATTAGGAGTATTTATAGAAGATTGTTGAGAAGAATTTGAAAAGCCCTGATATCTGAACTGTTCATACTAAAGCGAGGCAACAGTTAAGATTAAAATATGCCCTTTTTGATTTTAAAAAATAAATGAAAATGTTTGCCGAGGCGGGAAAATAGCAACACGTGTCTCATCCTGAATGTGCCAAACTCACCTCGTTTTTTGTGAAGATTAAGAGGTCCTTTATATCTGATTAATTTCTTGATGTGTGTACACCCACACATCATTTCGGGGGGGGGGGGGAGTGGTTGATATAGTCGAGATATATGACTGGTCGAAATAAGTATCTCGATAGAGGAAGCTAAAAGTGATTACATCAATGCAGGATAAACTAATATTTCGAATCAGCATTTAGTAAAAAGAGTCCTAAACTATAAACCTCAAGATCAAAATAGTATGATATCTCGATGAAATTAAAGTATTGTCGAGATCTTAAATCATTATCTAACATTTCAGGATAAAGAAACCGAGATACATTTATATAGACTGAAGAGTGTATTTCGACATGATGAATATTACATCTCGCTAAGGAAAAGGGCGAGATACTTTATGCCACTCAAACCCACAATCTAAAATCCTGGTAACCGCTCTGTGTTAGTGGCTTCGTGATGCGATATTTTAGGAGCGGTTAAACTAATTCGAATTGAGGTATAAATATCATTTTTCTTCATTTGAATGACACATCTACATTAGGAGAGAAAATACGAGTGAGAAAGAAAAGGCGATTTCAAGAGGGAACACAAATAATAATTAAGGTATAAATAGATCTCATTCAACCTTTCTTCGAAGTTAAATTAGTCCCGAAAGAGGTCTCTCATTCTTCAATTTATCATATTTGATTTACTTCATTTTTTAAGAGAATTAATCAACGAATGAATGTGGAAGAGGAGTGGGAGATAAATAGGGAATGGGGGGAGGGGAGATTGCTTGAGGATAATTTTATTTTTCCTAATTGAGAATAAAAAACTATATAAAATCATTTAAATAAACTAGGTTTTGTCTCGTACAGTACACGATCATAAAATTTAAAATAATATAGTTATAATGCATATATTTTAAAATATTTGAATTTTTGTTAAAAATATAACATTGTCAAAAGGTTTAAAATTATAGAAAGTTATAGGGAAATAAGCATTTGAAATTTCTTTTACAAAAGTCTTTGGATAGAAGTTTATTTTATATTTGGAAGATGTTGTCTAATACTTTAGATTGTTGTATGCAAACATGAAATCATAAATAATATATAGAGTACCGTGACTCAAAGTTTTACAATACTTTTTAATATACAAACGAAACTTTTCAATACACGAACGTCTAACAGTTAAATGAATTGTTGCACAGTGTTGTGTCTGAATTAAATAATATTAAACAAATTAAAATACAACACAGATATCAAAATGGAGGAATGTAAAAAAAAAAAAAAATTCTACTTACTCATCTATCACGAAAAACACATCATAACTAAATAAATTACAACAATTATCTGATGGAGATGAGCTTGCGATGAATTACTTAGAGAAACTTGATCGTGCTTTGAAAAAACGCCGTTGCATGTGGAATTTCCTAGTGCTATTTTGCTACTGCTTATTCTCTGCTCTTTATTTATTATAGGCCTTATGTTTAATAATTTAAGTTTTGGGCGTGGCCCAACTGTGAGAAGTATTTATATAACTTCTTTCTTTGTATTAGAGGATTTTTTGAACAGATTTGAATATTGAAATAAGGGTTTTCCCTCGTGAGCAATGCCTAGTATACGTAGTATCAAGGCGCCTTGACTCATAAGTTCGTCAATTTATTTGTGTTTATTACGCCTACGTTGCGTCATTATCATAAGCATAAATTTTGCTTTGACTCGACAGAGTTTTGTTGCCCAGAATGTTATGAGCGAAAGATTAACATCCCTTAGCATGTTTACGTGATTAACTTGGAGCCAGGTGATTTGAGAAAGAAGCTTACATTTGTGATTTTATAGGATATGATGCTATTTGGATTTTTAGTTTCAAAATTACATAATTCCTTAAAATATTGCTTAAAATTTTGACAAGTTTCATATGAGACCATATTATAAATCTAATTTAGTACCACGAATTCTAATACTGCAATCAACTAGTTATTCAATGTTGATGTTAAAATCCGTATGGAATGAATTGAGTCAAACACCAAATAAAACGGATATAAATCGAGCAAAATAGTGCAAAAAATGAGTAAATAACTCAAAGACCAGGGCTCAGAAGCCTGCCCGGTCAAATCTAGTCAGACGATTCCAGTCGCAGAATGATTTTATTGATTTTTGAGAGACAAATATTTGTATATTGCTCTAATACAATGAATTTCGCATCCCTTAAATGATAATTGAGACTATAATTTTACGGTCAAATTCTAGATTACATAATCTTGGAAACTATATTGAAAGACTCGATTTTAAGGATCTCGATATGGTTAAATCAGATTTGATCCCATTTGGATAAGATTGGATTTGATATTGGATTTGTTTTTTTTTTTCCGGATATTTTGAACTTGAAGAATTCTACTTATCCGAGCTCCGACTGGCCCGATAGGTCCTTTCTCGGTGCTCTGGTCGGCTCGGCTCCTAATCGGTCTCTCATGGTCAACCCCGTATCCGGTTGTTTGATGTGGATCTTTTCAAGAATCCAGTGATGCAAAAGAAGAATCCTCCTTAATATTCTTATTAGAGTAAGTCTCGCCTGACCCGGATTCAGATAATATATATATATATATATATATATATATATTTATTTATTTATTTTACCGTAATCTCTCTTCTCTCTGCTTCTTCTCCATTGCGCTTCTCTCTGTTTCTTCTCCAATGAGCTCGCCCTGAGAGGCCACTCCATCTCCATTTTCCTTCCCCAAAAAGCCCTCCTCCAACTCGGCCACCACAACCTCCACCCCCACCTCATCTCCTTCCACGTCATCACCATCCCCCACGTCGACGGCCTCCCCTCCGGCGCCCAAACCGCCTCCGACATCGACATCACCGCCAAGAACCCCCTGAAACTTCTCATTCTGCATCATCTCCTTAATTCTTCTTCTTCCCTCAACTTCCAATCCGATATGCAATCCGAAAACCTTTATCGAAAAGCTTCTTCTTCTTCTCCATCTTCACATTTCTCTCTGCTTCTTCTCTATGAATTGTAGACAAGAACATGGAAGATGAAGATAAAAATTTCAAATAATCGTGAGAAAAAATAACCCATCTTTATTAGTTTGAAAAACATGAAATTGTGTCAGATTTCATGTTCTTAATGTTGTATGATAGGTAAGTGTTCAAATACAAATGAAATACTTGAGTTCTACTGATGAAGATGGATTTGTTGATGAGTTTGATACAATTTCTGAAATAAGTGAGGGTAAAAAATATATCTCATAAAGGTATCATACTTATAACATAAAGGTCATCATTATATAATTGAAAGGTAACATTTGTAATACACTAGTATTACACCCATGCGTTGCACGGGCTATAATGCAAACTAAAATATTGTAAGGATTTTATTGTTTTGATAAAATTTAATCGTAAAAGAATATATAAGTAATATGTTTATCCATGGTTAATAATTTTTCAAATCAAAGAAATAAAATTGTGCAGAACTTATATGTTTATATTTCTAAAATAACTCAATAATCAGAATCTAATAAGAATTGGAACAATTTATATTTTACAAATTAAAGCAAATGTTCATAACATGAGTTTAAAAACAAATAAATTACAAATTTTGAAAAACTTCTTTATACACAACATTTGTTGTGGAATTTTTCTTCTTATTATCCTCGTCACAGATCAAAATTTTTAAACCCTTGCGATTTGTCACTCTTGAAATAGCAACATACAATTGGCCATGACTGAAAACCGACTTCTTCAGTAGAAGTCCTACATGTGAGAGCGATTGACCTTGACTCTTATTTATTGTCATTGCATACGATACCATTAAAGGAAATTGTCTTCTTTGAAATTTGAAAGTAATTCTCGGATCAGATGGAGTTAAGGACATTCTTGGAATCAAAACTTTTTGACCTGCATTATTTCCACATAAAATCTTAGCTTCCAATACATGGTTTCCGAGCTTTGAAATAACCAATCGAGTCCTGTTACATAAACCAAAAGAATGATCTATGTTCCGCAACAACATAACTAGAGTTCCAACCTTTAATTTAATCTCATGATTCGGAACTCCAGAACATTTAATTCCATTCAAGAATTCTGTTGTGTGAACATCGGCCAATGTATCCACATTTGCATCAGATTTGCATGCGCTATCAGAACTCAAATATGTTTTTACCTCTCGAGAATTCAATGATGTCATATAATCATTTATGCTCTCAACGACATCGAGTGTAGGAGCCAATATAGCACGATCTTTTAAAAAAATTGGGTCATCGAGAGACTTCTCAAATGAAGGATAAGTACTCTGCACGATGGTCGATATTGGATCACCTGAACTATTCAAAAGAATGTCATTTGGAATTTCAATAACAGACTGACCATCAATGTGGTCTCCAATACTTGCAATCCACTCAGAAAATTCTTTTAATTCGTTAAGATCATCTCTTTTGTCTTGACATTGAAGCCTCATATTCTTAGTTAACCTCAACACCTTACAATCCCTCCAAATGTTAGAAGAATTTATCGTTGCATGAACGATATCTTGTCTAGTTCCTTTAGGAATAACTGGCAATATTTGACGAAAGTCTCCACCAAACACAATAGTTTTTCCTCCAAATGGTTTTTCATTATTCAATGGATCTATTGACTGCATTATATCTTTTAAAGTTCGGTCCAAAGCTTCAAAGCAATATCTATGCATCATTGGAGCTTCATCCCATATGATAAGTTTTGTTTTAACAATTAGCTCAGCCAATGGAGTCCCTTGATTGATAGCACATGAAGAATTCTCAGTAGGATTCAAAGGAATACAAAACCGAGAGTGGGCGGTTCTTCCACCACGAAGAAGAAGAGATGATATTCCACTGGAAGCAACATTTAGCACAATCTCTCCCATTGATCTTAAAGCTGCTAATAAAGTCCTCCATACAAAAGTTTTTCCAGTTCCTCCGTAACCATAAACGAAGAACACTCCACCCTTATTAGAATCTACTGCTTGAATCACTGTGTTGTATACATAACGTTGCTCATCCGTTAAGCTAGTGAGTAAACTTCTATGTTCTTCACTTAAAACGTCTCGATCATATTGTAATTCTTCATAAATTAATCTATTTTGCAATGAAGAAGCATTAGACATGTCTGGGAACGACATAGATTCAAAATCTCTCAAACTACTACCAAACTTCCTCAACAACTTTTCAATTTCGATCAAAGCAAGATTCTTGATTTCATCCTCAGTTAAGATTAAATCTAAAAGAACATAAAAAATAAGTTCAATAATATAGAATTAAACATCATGTTAAAAATATTTGAAGTATAAAATAAGAGATTAATGAATGTTGAGTGTACCTTCATGGTTAAGAATAGAACGTTGTCTATATAAAATATCGTCAGATAGATGAATCCAACATTCCTCCCATATGCATTCAGGACGACTTAAACTTTTTGATGACAACATTGTCACAAATAGTTTTCTCAAAGAAAATGCTGAAGCCCACTGACTTGCTTCAATAATCCCATCAATGTATTCTTTATCATCCTCCAATAGTCCTCGGGCATAGCAAGCGTCACGAAACGTAGAATACTGCACATTATCTACAGTTTTTACTTTATCAAAACTAATTGGCCCACGAACCACATTTAGTAGGCAACGCAAGTAGTATAATTCACCACTGCCTAGAGGAATATAAAAAATACGACTAATTGAGAAGCCTCTTTTTCTTGGTACCCATTCTCTGGTTGATTGTTTCCAAACGAACTTTTGAGGAAATTCAGCATATGTTAATGATCTTGCTTCAGGATATTTTTTGTTCGCTTCAAACCATTCAATGAACATGCTATGGTTGACAGATGGCCGATCCAGAACAATATCTATTTTTTGTTTGCTTCAAACCATTCAATGAACATGCTATGGTTGACAGATGGCCGATCTAGAACAATATCTAGGGGATCATTATCAGAGAAAATTATTGGTTGTTGGTTTGGAAGATGTAAGCTTAATCGTTCCACAGGAGGATTTTTAAACTGAATTTTGAATCCAAGTATTCGCCACATTGCTTCACATGGTGAAATATATCTGCAATCATAAAACAAATCTATCTCATCAACAACATGAGCCGAATTATCGTCACTGCTGATTCTAAAGAAAGAAGCAGTAATTCGATCATGACCCTTGTTCACATATTTGAACAAATATTTGATGGACCGTGATTGATTGCACCACTCAACATTTATATGAGCCCCATATTTTAACAATAAGTACTTGTTATGAGGAACGACATATCGATTGTTGAGTTCAATTCCATTTTTCATTACAATTGATCCATCATTTCTTCGTCTGTAGACAGGATATCCATCTTCATCAATTGATGTAGTCTCAACAAAATTCTTTGGAAAATGCTTGGTGCAACGATTTTCAGACATGCATGGTGAATTAGGCCAAGAAGCTCCGCAGGGACCATGAATCATGAATTCACAAACTGCTTTATGATATGCTTGATCATTTGAAACATCTGGTATTTCAGCAGATATGATACGATCAATATCACTTGGAGTGGGATATTTATTAGCATTGTTCAAGAATAGTAAGATGTGAGCATGTGGCAGACCTCGTTTCTGGAACTCAATAGTATAGATGACTATAAAAATAAATTAAATATAATCAAAAATTAATATATGAATGCAAATAGATAAATATGTAAATTTAAAAAAAGTAAAATTACCTGCTCTTACAGTACCGAATACTTTATTTTGACGGAGATCTTTAATCAAACCATCTAACTTCATCTTGAAAACACGACTTACAATATCTGCACGATCTTCAGCTTTAAGTCCTCTTCTTTCCAAATAATTAACAATCTCAGGCCATTTGGGGTTGCATGTGAAAGTCAAGAATAAATCTGGATAACCAATCCATCTGCAGATAGCCATTGCATCCTGATAATTCTGAATCATGTATCTAACACCACCAGTGAATGAAGGGGGTAATTACTCGTCTTCCTAAATTGCATGAATTATTTTCACCAAGTAGGAGAGCTTCAGTTAGTCCTTTATACATGTCAACCCGCAATTGTTTCTGGTGTGTGTGTATATACGTCAATCTTGCGGATTCTACCATAGTGTATGCATCAACAATAAATTGTTGTGTTAATCTTCGAGAAAACAAAATAGATGGAGGCTCAAATTCTCTTTCATGTAGTCTATACGCAAACCATTCCCTCAAACTTGCTTTCTTCCTGCCACCACCCATTGATAGTCTAGACTCTGCAAATGGGATATCTTCTCTATAATCATCTTCACCATAAGGAAAAAGAAGAGGATATTGCAAAGCTAAATATGCTGCGTTCAGCTCATTAATCCTCTTTAGAAGACCTGAGTTTCAACCAATATATCTCTATTTCCTAAACATTCATCAAAATCTCCTACTACCAAAGCAGCAACTTCACTTGCTTGTGGTAAATTGTATCTACGTGGATCTGAACCTCTACCACCAATAAGTCTCAACCTCACATTACAGTTATCACCTTCAAAAATCTTATCCCTTGCCATTTGGAAACTCTTCACTAAAACATTGTATTCATCCAACATATCCTTTAAATCCGAGACTATTTCTGAGTGGAGGGTATTCAAGTTATTATTTCCCCTGCAAACACAATACATATATATATATATGTGTGTTATTGATAAATAAAGATAAAAGGAAAAAAATCATTAACTTGAATAAATTGTAAGACAAATTTAAGTCAATTACAAACATATTATAAAACTTACTATGATCATTTGTGACGTCTTCAACACCAGTTAAATCAATTAAATCGAATTCTTGTAGTCCACGGAATTGAGATATTCTATATGACGGTGCATTCATATGATCAGGACTCGTTAATATATCTTCATTATATAATAGATCTCTCTCCGTTGGCATGATATCATCATCAGTCAAGTCAATTATCATTGACTTATTTGAATCGATGATTGTAGATGGTTTAGATGATTCCGCATTCAAACCAATTAATTTCGAAAATGATTTCTTTGGAACCTTGCTCGATGAACAAACTGCATTCAAACTATATAAATTAATAAAAAAGGCATTATAAAATATTTTTATGGAAATATCAATATAAATAAATATATATATATATATATATATATATATATATTTCTACCATTTGTAACATCGATTAAAGGGGTGGTTGAAAAGGGAATAAATGAGCTTCTAAATCCATGTTGAGAAATTTCATTTCGAGATCCGCTTTTTGAAATATTTTCATTTCCTGTGTGAAAGAACTTTCATTAGCATATTAAATATATATATATATATAATAAATAAAATAATTTATCAAATCAAGCAGTAAAATAAATAAAATCCAAGACCAAAGATTAGTTTTTTGAAATCTAATGCACTCATTATTTGTTTCCCAAAGCCCAGCCCATTATTAACCATGCATTATTTTAATTATGAATGCCCAACTCATATCTCCATTATCCAACTCATAATATTGAAACCCTAAACTCTATACTGGTGAATGAGGTGCATGTGTGATTCGAACTCCAACAATCTCCACAGACTTGTCAACCATGAATCGACTCTCAAATTCCTATCAATATTCTCTGATTCGTCTCACTTCCTTTAGTTTCTGTGTTTTAGGGCTTCAAGTATGTGATTCTTGATTGGGGCTTCATGTTCTTATTCTATTCCTTTTTAAAAAATTTAGATTGTCATTTCAAATATGTTATATCTGTTTGAGTTCGACAAAATCTGTGCTAAATTTTATCTATTCATACCTTGCCAACTGAGGGATTCCTTTATGAAGAGCCTAAAATTGCAGAAAACTCGACCGAAGAATCGAATCAATTCAGATAAGTTGATATTTGTTCTATTATTTTATATTGTTTTGCATTCATTATTGACTATCATCTATAGGAACTTTAGTGTTGAAGATGCAGTTAGTGTAATATTTAAGATTAATCGAAAAAAATTCTCTAAAAAATTATCATCTAAATTGTATAAACTTAACAGTTCTAAAGATAAAAAAAAATCTAACAATTAAATATTTGCTCTTTTCTCATATAGATGTCAGATATGTACATGTAAATGCCTATTTGTCTCATATATAGTTGCAATTGAAAAGTGTTTCATATAAATAATATACAGAAATGAAATAGTTTCAAACTAAAAAACTTACCTTCAATTAAACATTCTTGTCCTGGCCTCTTTTTATTAATGACAGTAGAACTTGTAAGCTTCCTCATCTTTATTATTAGGTGTAGAAGTTGAATGTACCAGTTAAGAGTATAACTTGAGAGAACAATCACAATCTGTTTTCTATCTATGATATTTAAAAAGTTGTAGAGGACAATTATAAAAAGTTGAAGTGCTTAAAGAAACCCTAACAATAATCATGATTGTTTAAGTATTCCAAAAGACTGAAAATCTGCATCTACTGTAATTAAAAAGAAAAAGCTGAGACTGGTAAGAGATATGCATAGGGGCCCGTGATAATGGTTTTCAATTACCACTTTTTCTAGGTTAAATAATCTTCTTATCATGATCTACATTATAAATAACTGTTTGTAGAAATTAAATTATATAATGGACTAAATAAGTATTCTGAAATAATAACTGTTTATACGTATAAAACTGTTAAAAATATAAAATATAAACGTTTTGGAATAATCTCTTTCTAATACATTCATTGATGATACATTGATCATCAGCATTTATGATTACATGTTTATCTATAGATCAGAGATCCTATTATGATGAATATTGTAAATTTCTCATAAGTTTGTATGAGTTGTAATTCTAAAATGAAAAGGAATTTCTTTTTATATGTTCAAAATTTTATATCCACTGTTAATTTTTTTATTTTTTTTTACTTTTATATGTGCTATTAATATTTCATATTGTGGTCATGCAGGATTGCAAACCTAGTTGGATGGAAGATCAAGTCAAACAAAATTCTAAATATATGCTGAAAAATGATAAGTTCTCTTTATGAATACTTTCTACATTTATATTATCTTGTATATTTAGTTTGAACACGATAAAATGCAAAGACAAAGAATTGTTTAGTTTCTGTTGAGTTGAGTAGTACTAAGTTTGCATGTCAATCATTTGTATTTGAGTAAGTGAGTTGTCATTTTTTATATGATTCTCTTACAATTAATAGTTTATATCTATCTCTTTGATTAATTAAATCAAGCAAAATACATCACACAAACTCAATAATGTTATATTTTGAATGTTTATTTTGTAAAATAATGCTTTAAAAACATTATATTACTTCAATCAAAATGTGAGTACATATTGTTTAAGCAAAACATGAGCCTAAGCAAAATACATCACAAACATCATGAGTCTTGGACAATAGCAAAATATCAAAACACAAACTGAATCATGAAACTAAACAAACCATGCGAAAGCATAAAATCTTTTAAAAATGATCATTTCAACAAAACCTTTCAATGTGTTACTTAAATCAAATGTTGATTACATAATGCTTAATCAACCTTGACCCTAAGCAAAAAACATAACAAAACATCAAGGGTCTTAGGCAGTCACTTATCATTAAAACACATCATGAAACATTAACTAAAATAGAGTGCAAAACATAAACACCTTAAAAACTTGATAATCTAAAATAGCCTAATTTTCACTAATTTTCTTGCTTCATAAAAGCCTTTTTCTTCTCTGATGCTGCATTAGTTGAAAATTCATCAAATAACTTCCTCTTTGTCACAGAATCTTGCCCATATCCATTGTTCTTCTGAACTTTCAAAGGTGTGCTCACTTCATCATCAGATGAACAAAGCTGAAAAAATCAAATGAAATCTAGTAAGTTATCGAGCCTGTTATAATGAATTTTATTTATAAAATTTAACGAATAAAGACTTGAGCTATTTCGATTACCTTATCAGATTCATTTTCTTCTTTCTGTAGTTTTGACACAAAACCAGAACTCTATAAAAGTGTATGGGTCAGTAATAACTCATTTAAACGAAGTTTAACTTATTTGAAAAAATGCAAAGTTTTCATGTCAATTTTAATCAACAACAAACCTGACTTTCGCAATAGATAGAAGAAGATTTCGACATTAAAGTTTCATCCTTTGTAACTTTTTTCACATTATTGCACCTTTGAAATTATCAAGCTGGTCAGGCTTCACTTGAACTTTAAATAAAACTTTCTGCCCTAACAATGTCTTAACTGCACGGGGAAGCAAACCACGTTCTTCTCCTTGCATTTACAATAAGAAGAATTAGTAGACTTATATAGCATGTTGTCTTCTTCATTATATAAATGTCAGTAGTATATCCTTCTCCTACCTTATCACTCTCATCTCTGACATCTGAAACCGTTTTACCTGTAAGATAAATGCAATGTTCATCCCACAATAGCAAAAGTGCATTGTTTGTTTCATCCTGTACCCGTACTTGGATATTATACCTATTATATTACAACAAATACAACATTAAACAACCTATTAAAACACTTAATACTATCAGAAATAATGCAATCCAAATAAATATAATCAAAAACCTTGGAGTTCCTCTCCTGTAAAACTTTTCACATTTGGAGCAATAGAACCTCCCCTCCACTTTACTCACTTTTTTATAGCATCTCTCACATGATAAATACCACCAGTCTCGAGCTGCTTCAATATAAACAATGCGAGCTAACACCCAAAAGCTTCCAACCTAAAGTGAAAGAAAAAATATATTTAGTAAATAACTAAGTATTATAACACTATTAATAAAAACATAAAAGATATTGAATTTTAAAATTAAAAAAAACACCTCTTTGTTAGTCTTAATATCTTCAATAGTCTTTGTCTTCATATTTCCACTTGATAATTCTTGTTCAATTGTACTTGCTGATTGGGAAACCGTATTAATTTTGATCTTTTCACTTCTATACTCGAGCATCCTGTTTCACATAACATAAAAAATTCAAAAGTACAACTACAGTTATATATATATATATATATATATATATGTATTAAAAATTTAGATGATTGATAAACTTTTACATATTACCTTGTTTTAAAATCTGAAACCTCTTTGCAATCGCCATCAAAAGTCATTCTTGTTGCAAAATAATCAGTGGAGAGATGAACAACATCTATTGAAAATGTTCACTTTTAGTTAATTTAAGTAATAAAATATTATAAAGATATCAAATAAAATTACCTCCGAATAGTCTTCCACGACAAAACTGTAGAATAAGGACCGGTGGTTCTTCGCCCCCGTTTCTCACACAATCTAGCATTTGATCAACGTAGTCTTCCCATAATGTACAGGTTAATTTGTTCCTCCTACAAAAAAAAAAGTTAAGTTTACATGCTATACATTCATTTTTAAATTAATGACCATACAATTTGATGTAAAATACATACTCAATGTCCTCCAACACAATTTCCATAAGCTTTCTATCATTTCCTTTGCATTTCTTAATTTCTGGTCGATTCACAGTTATAACCCTTCCAATGACATCTAACAGAAATATTTTTAAAAGTCATTAACATTTTTATTATAACCAATAAATATAAGAGTTAAAAATAAGTATTACCAAACATCTCTGCCTCATTCAAGTTTTCAAGGACTGCAATCTCCTTGAATGGCCGAAACTAGTACATAATTGATAGAAATGGGTCATCAAAAATTTCAGCAACTTTTGTATCATCCATGAAAATGATTCTCCATTGGTTGTTCGTGGTTTTATATTGCATGTTGTTTGTAACCACAATGAAGTTCTTCACAGCAAACAACTTGCCATCTTGTAGTTTTGAAGTGTGTCTTGCCACGAAATCTCGATCTATTGTAGCATGCAAACGTACACCCTATAGTATATTTAAAAGTTTCAGTTTATTTTCATTGTAATTTTTTGTGTCTACATTATATTTTAAATCAAATATATCTATTGAAACTTTACCTCTATGTCATGGAAAACACATTCCTGTGACTGAACAACTCTCCTATTGGTGTAAACAGGTATTTGGTACGACCGAATCAAACGAACTTTCAAAGCCTACTCAGTTTTTCTTGGACTGATCTCCTTGATGAGGCTGAACAATGGAGCCATATCTTTGAGAAAGAGCTAAAATGATGAAGAAATTGGTAAAGCGCAAAAGAAAAATGAACTAAGAAGATATGCTCGGTGATGTGGACTGTTTTGGGAGTGAGGTTATATATATAGTAATGATAAAAAAATATGAAGAGTGAGGTTATTTGAAATAGTATTTTGTTTTTTCATCTGAATTATTATAGCTTGTTTTGTATTTTATATTTTCTTTTCCAATAATCATTACATTCTGTCACACTTCTTATGCCGTTTCGTTTCCCAATTTTTCTTCTACTTTTGCTGACATGATTGACATGAGATCAGATTGAGAGGTTTCTTAGATATTTTATCATTTTTAAGTAATCATTTCACTTTACAATCACTTTTGAAAGTTTTTTTTTTCATATTTCCATTTATTTTAATATGTAATGTTTCATGATAGTGATTGTAAAGTTTTTTTTTTCATATTTCCATTTATTTTAATATGTAATGTTTCATTATTTATCATGAAAAGTTATTGGGCTTTTTAGGCGGTTGATCAACCAAAATTGATTCAGTTTTTTATTTTATTTTATATTTTATATTTTCTTTTCCAATAATCATTACATTATGTCACACTTCTTAGGGCATCCGCATCAATATGTTTTTAGCACACCATTTTAGTGTGGGTCCCACATGCCAACACACTAATTAAAAACATCTACTTTTTAAAAACACACCCCTACATCAATTTGACACAGAGAGAGAATGCAAAATCACACAACATTAATGGATTTTTAGCACAACATCTACTTTTATGCCATTTCGTTTCCCTAAATTTTCTTCTATTTTTACTGACATGAGATCAGACTGAGAGGTTTCTTAGATAGTTTTAGTTTCCACAGTTTACTTTACTGACTTGATTACTTTCTTGAGATAGAAAAGTGGAACCTTTTATTTTAAATTAAAATGAAATAATTATTATATGGCTTCACCATCCCATTAAATAATGAAATCATTTTGCAGAAAATATTTTCCCAAAATGGAAAGAAAAATGGGCGGGAAAATCTCACCTACTATTTCTGTCTATGGTCCTAATATTATATAGATATAGATATAGATAAATGTATTACCTGAAATAGAAGTAAGAGTATTACTTGTATCACATAAATGTATTAACTACACTACGTAAAAGTATTAACCATATAACGTAAATGTATTAGTGTATTTACTTAAAAGGTTTTATTTTACTTTACTTTGAAAGTGATTTTATTACTTTATTGAAATATATTAATTGTATCACATAAAAGTATAAGCTTTATTGAATAAAGGTATTAGTTGTTTCACATAAAAGTATTACTTCATTTTCATAAAAGTATTGTCTATTTCATTGAAATATAATGTAAAAGGTATTGTTTATATCATATAAAGGTATAAATCATTTAACATAAAAGTAGTACTATATTAATATAAAGACATTATTTTATTTTAATTAAAAATGGTTGTATATTTCCATTTTTATTGGAATATATTAGTTATATTGCATAAAGATATCCATTGTATTACATAAAGATATTAGTTGTATCATGTAAAAGTTTTACCTTATTTACTAAGATATAACATAAATGTAATATTACCATAACTAAAAGGTCTAATACGCTTAACTTAAAGGTTTGATACGCATAACTAAAAAGTATAAATAGCATAGCTAAAAGGGTATGAAAATTTGACAGAAAGTGTAAATGTATGAAGATCATAACATAAAGGTATGAAACTCTTAACATAAAGGTATGAAAGACATAACTAAAAGGTACACATATTTTCCAGAAAACTGCAGAAACTACACTAAGTATGTTGCGCCCTCTTCCCGACACGTGGGGGCGCGTGGATAGCCGTGCCGGTGAGTAGAATACTGTGGCCCGGCCCGAATTGCACGGATCCTAGATCCGTGCACCAGTTTCACAAGAGTTTTTGCCTTCTTATTATACTTTGTAAATCTTTTTCTTCTTGTTTTTTTTTGCTAATATACTCACTTATCATATCAACGGAATGATAAACTTAAAACATTATGTTAAGTGTTTTGTAATAATAAAACACACACAAAAAAAGAACAAAATCTGTAAATTCAAAATAAAATAACAAACATATTAAAACCTTACAATTTTGAATCGAAGACATCCTTGAGCGGAAGCGTCAGTACTTGATCTTCAAAAGTTTTCCTCAGAATTCTTATTGATGGATTAAAAATTACTTAAAGCGTTTTTTTACCTTCTTCTCTTAAATAATATGGACTAAAACCTTGTCTAAAAATTATTCCCTTAAAATCAGCTAGAGATGGAGCTGGATTATTAGGAAGGAAGGAAAATTAAATCCCTAAAATCTCTCAAATCAATTGAGAGAGAGAGAGATGGGGACGTTCCTTTTTTAAAAAAAAATCCAGCAAACAGAAATCGCATTATGGAATGAATCCCCTTAATTCCGTTGGGGAGAGAGTGAAGTTTTGGAAATGAATTCATTCCAAAAATTGGTAGAAAAACCATCTCCTTTTAAAAACAAAAAAAAAAAGTCCAAATAAAGAAGATTTATTTAAGTATATTCTGAGGCAACCTTTAGCAGATGGACCAGTAAATTTTTTTTCCATCAAAAAATTCAAATACCTTTTTGGTAAAATAAAATTAGTGCACGATAATAACACAGGCCACATAATAAAATAAACTAACATTCTCCCACTTGGCCGTATTGTTATTAAATAATAGCTAGAGCACATATTAAAAGATTGGCCAATATAATTTTTTTTCATTAATCGTAAACTTGCTCAGTTAGAAATACCAAATCAAACTAAAGTAATCAAAATAACAAATGTCGTTATTTGATCCCCATTAATCATAGCATTGACACTCTTTCCAACAATGGTTAATAATCTTCATTCGGTCCTCATAAGTAATTTGCTTAGAACAAACAAACCGATGCGCATCATAATTAGCAAATTTATAAATTAAAGACTTAGTACATAACATAATATATATATATATATATATATATATATATATAGCTTACAACATCAAAATCACAATACATTAACTAAACCCATGCCGACAACATGCTCTTTGTAAAGATTGGGTGGAAGTGCTTTTGTTAGAGAATCAGCTAACATAGCTCTTGTATTAATATGTTGTATCATAATAGTACCGTCTTTAACTTTGTTTCTAACAACAAGATATTTGATGTCAATCCACTTGGATGTACCACTTGATTTGTTATTCTTAGAGAAGAAAACAGCAGCCTCGTTATCACAAAATAAAGTGAGTGGCCTCGCAATACTATCAATTACTTGAAGTCCTGGTATAAAATTCTTTAACCAAATTGCTTGCCCAGTAGCATGAAAACATGCTACAAATTCTGCTTGCATAGTGGAAGATGCCTTTAAAGACTGCTTAGCACTGTTCCATGAAATCGGTCCCCCTGCAAGCATAAATATGTAACCTGATGTGGATTTCTTACTGTCGACACATCTGGAAAAATCTGAATCAGATTAACCAATAACTTCAAGGTTATTTGATCTCTTGTAAGTAAGCATATAATATTTTGTCTCTTGCAAATAGCATAAAACTTTCTTGGCAGCTTTCCAATGGTCTATTCCTAGATCAGTTTGGTATCGACCAAGCATACCAACTGCAAATGCAATATCAGGGCGCGTACAAACTTGAGCATACATAAGACTCCCTACTACCGAAGCATAAGGAATTTACTTCATGTGAGTACGCTCCATTTCATTTTTAGGACATTGAAATTTGCTGAATTTATCACCCTTTGACAATAGGAGCAACACTAGAGGAGTATGTTATATCTTTTGAGTATTTTCTCAATGTATGCCTTTTGGGATAAACCTAAGATCCCACGAGACCGATCTCAGTGAATTTCAATCCTTATAACATAAGAGGCTTCACCAAGATCCTTCATTTCAAACTTAGTTGATAGAAAACATTTTGTCTCGTATAACATGTCTAAATCAGTGCTTACCAATAAAATATCATCCACGTACAAAATGAGAAATATAAATTTACTCCCACTAATCTTGAAGAATATGCATTGATCTATTGTGTTTTCTTTAAATCCAAACTCGTTTATAACCTCATCAAACTTGAGATATCATTGTCGTGATGCTTGTTTTAAACCATATATTGAACGTTTTAACCTACATGCTATATGCTCCTTGCCTTCTACAACAAACCCTTCCGGTTGTTTCATAAAAATTTCTTCATGCAAGTTGTCATTGAGAAATGCAATTTTCACGTTCATTTGATGTAGTTCTAAATCATAATGAGCTACAAGGGCCAAAACAATTCTTAATGAATCTTTCTTTGAGACAGGAGAAAATGTATTGTCATAATGTACACCTTCTTGTTGTGTAAACCCCTTAGCGACTAGTCTGGCTTTAAATCTTTCAATGTTACCTTTGGAGTTAGTTTTAGTTTTATAGACCCATTTACATCCTACAGGTTTAACCCCAACAGGTAACTCAATAAGATCCCGAACTTCATTAATTTTCATAGATTTCATCTCGTCATTCATGGCTTCCAGCCATTGAGATGATTTATCACTCATAATAGCTTGCTTGAATGAGATAGGATCATCTCCATTACCTATATCACAACCCTCCTCAGTAAGGTATACGATATAATCATTAGGTATGACATATCTTCTTTCTCTTTGAGATCTACGTAAGGGTTCTTGTGGTAGCATAGGAGCTTTATCAACAATAGGTACATCATGAGTTTCTTCATTAATCTCTTGAACAAGTGGTATAGAATTTGTTACCTCTTGAATTATTGGAATTGGAACATAAATCCGATTTTCTTTGAGGTTTACTGTTCTATTACTCTTACTTAGTTGCCACTTTCAAAAAATACAGCATGTCTAGTCTCAACTATTCTAGTGGTATGTGATGGACAATACAATTTGAAACCTTTGGATCTCTCTGGATAACCAATAAAATAACAACTGATGGTTCTGGAATCAAGTTTCTTTAGTTGTGGATTATAAACTTTTGCTTCAGCAGGACAACCCCACACACGTAAGTATCCTAATTGTGATTTTCTGCCAGTCCACAGTTCATAAGGTGTTTTTGGAATTACTAGGAACCTGATTTAGAATATGTGTGGTTGTTTTCAAAGCTTCTGTCCACATAAAATCCGGCAATGTGGTATTGCATATCATACTTCATACCATATCCATTAGTGTACGATTACGTCTTTCAGCAACTCCATTTTGTCGAGGATCTCCCGACATAGAGCACTGATGAACAATACTATTTTCTTGAAGAAATAAAGCGAACGAGCCTGGATTTTGACCAAGGTCGGTGTGTCTACCATAATATTCACCACTCCTATCTGATCGCACCACTTTAATCTTAAGGTTATGTTGATTTTCAACCTAAACCTTAAAAATTTTGAATTTATCTAGTTCTTCACACTTTTCATTAATCAGATACACATAACCATAGCGAGAATAATCGTTAATAAAAGTAATAAACGATTTATGCCCGTTAATACCTGGAGTAGGAAAAGGACCACATATATCAGTGTGAATAATTGTCAACAGTCCCCCACTTCGAGTGGCTCCTTTCTTATTTCCCTTTACAAATTTTCCCTTGATACATTCTACACAATTATCGAAATCAGAAAAATCTAATGTCAAGAGAATTTCATTTCTAATGAGGCATTGCATTCTTTCTCTTGAAATATGGCCCAACCTGCGATGCCATAATTTAGAAGAATTCCCAACATCACGATTTCTCTTGACTCCACGTTTATGATTAACACTAGTAATATTCATAGATAACAGAGATTCACAAAAGGAATAATTCAAGCATAATTCATATAGATTATCACATAATAATCCAGAACCAACAAATTTAGAGTTTTGATATAGTTTTAACTCATTATTCCCAAACTGAAATACAAAACCATATGTATTAAGTTTAGAAACAGAAATTAAATTTCTAATCACAGTAGGAATATAAACTACATCATGTAAATCAAGAATAAAGCCACTCTTCAAAACCAAATAAAGAGTTTTAACAACCTCAACTTCAGCCTCTAATCTGTTGGCAACCTTAAGTTTCCTTTCTCCCCTTTGAAGCATCCTCACGGAATGGAATCCCTGCAATGAGTTTGTAATGTGCACAGAGGCACCAGTGTCAACCCACCACGTATTTAAGGGAACATCAACTAAAAAGGTTTCACAAATCATGAAATTTAAATCATTACCCTTTTTAGCGAGCCAATCTTTAAACTTCGCACAGTCCTTCCTCACGTGTCCATGCTTCTTATAGTGGTGACACTAAGGACCATGCACGGGTTTTGTATCAGATGTGTTTGTCTTGTTAATACCAGTAGCTATATTCACTTTGTTCTTACCTTTACCATTGTCCTTATTTTTCATTTTCGGACGTTGAACGACAATGTGTGCATAGTCAGGTTTCTCAACCTTAATCCTTTCTTCTTCTTCAACACACATGGTAATTAATTCGCTCATTTTCCACATTTCTTTCTACGTATTATAATTGATCTTGAAAGGACCAAATTATGCAGGAAGAGAAGTCATGATGAAATGAACTAAAAACCCTTCAGAAATTGCTATATCCATCTCGTTCAATTTTGCGGTCATATCATTCTTCTTCATGATATGTTCACGTACACTGCTTGTCCCGTTATACTTGGTGGTGAGCATTTTCATTATGAGAGTACTTGCATTAGCCTTAGAAGTACTTTTAAACTGCTCTTCAACAGAAGCCAAATATTCTTTAGCAGTAAAAACGTTATCTGCATCATCCTTTTCAGGAATACCTCCTCTTATAGCAGTTGTAATAGCACTTTTCATAATCATGAGAGACATGCGGTTTGACCGCTCCCATTTAGCAAAATTATTCTTTTTATCATCAGTACTTGTTGCTATAATAATAGGTTTGTCCATTCATAATGCCTTGTCAATATCCAGAACATGCACCAAGACAAAATCTCAATTTGCTCCTTCCAAGTGGAAAAATTAGTTCCGTTCAATGACACTATTCCAGAGATTTGAGCATGAACATTATTCAATGTTGCATTAGATTCAGAAAAAAAAACAAAATGCTTACAATTATCAACTATATATCCACAATTATCAACTACATTAGATCAACTGTATATGGAGGGACTACCAATTATTATACCGAAGTATATAATAAAACGCTAAATTATATTTCAGCTCCATCGTAATAGTTGTTGCATAAAATTCAATTCATATCACCATTGGGCAGAAATAAATTGAACAAAAAAATTCATCTAATAAATTACAATGGCAATTAAAGTTGGTAAAATTAACCTTCACAATTTATTAAATGTAAGAACATAATTAATTTGTATCATCGTTGGGTAGAAACAAATTAAGACACAATATATATATATATATATATATATATAATAAATCATAATGGAAATTAAAGTTGGTAAAATTACCATCATAATTTATTAAATGAGAGAACATAATTGTGGCGTAAACACAAAATTATTTTAATAAAGCTATTTCAGTCACTTCAACCATCCGAATTGAATGGATTCATGAATGCACATGCCACAAATTGAACCATATCTACAGAACAAGAGAATTAACAATTCATGATATAATACTGTTGTCTGATCATATCTTTATTAATTAACTGGGCAATGAATGATACTGACCAATTACGTGAATGCAACCAAAATAATAATAAATATTACCACCATCAAGAACTTCATTTTGATACATCATCAACCAATGAATTTCATAAAATGCATTTTATATGAATTTACGATTGCTCTGATACCAAATGATAAACTTAAAACATTATGTTAAGTGTTTTGTAATAATAAAACACAAAAAGGAAAAAAAAAAGAACATAATCCGTAAATTCAAAATAAAATAACAAACATATTAAAACCTTACAATTTTGAATCGAAGACATCCTTGAGCGGAAGCGTCAGTACTTGATCTTCAAAAGTTTTCCTCATAATTCTTATTGATGGATTAAAAATTACTTAAAGCGTGTTTTATCTTCTTCTCTTAAATAATATGGACCAAAACCTTGTCCAAAAATTATTCCCTTAAAATCAGCTGGAGATGGAGCCGGATTATTAGGAAGGAAGGAAAATTAAATCCCTAAAATCTCTCAAATCAGTTGAGAGAGAGGGGGACGTTCCTTTAAAAAAAAAAATTCCAGCAAACAGAAATCCCATTATGGAATGAATCCCCTTAATTCCGTTGGGGAGAGAGCGATGTTTTGGAAATGAATTCATTCCAAAAATTGGCCGAAAAACCATCTCCTTCTAAAAACAAAAAAAAAACGTCCAAATAAAGAAGATTTATTTATGTATATTCTGAGGCATCCTTTGGGACCAGTATAATTTATGACTAGCAGTCTAAATTTTTTTTTCCACCAAAAAATTCAGATACCTTTTTGGTAAAATAAAATTAGTGCACAATAATAATATAGGCCACATAATAAAATAAACTAAAATGGGAGTCTTAAATCTCTTTGACTTATGAATTTATATACTGCTTTACTTAGCTGATTATTATTATTATTATTATCATTGATGATTTGTCATCATAAAAATTTGGGGAAATTATTAGGATACTTTTAAAATTTGA
Organism: Scutellaria galericulata; assembly: GCA_946896805.1. Taxonomy (NCBI): domain Eukaryota; kingdom Viridiplantae; phylum Streptophyta; class Magnoliopsida; order Lamiales; family Lamiaceae; genus Scutellaria; species Scutellaria galericulata. The sequence continues at coordinate 14,913,959 of OX335785.1, forward strand.
TGATGGAAAAACTGAGCTATAACAGCTACCCTTGATAGATCTTTAAGTTTAGTCATTATGTATAGTTTATTGAGTAAAAGTTAAGAATAAATAGATTAGTTAAAATGTATAGTCAGCTCACAATCCAATGTTTTTAATAAGTTATTATCAAATATGTCATACATGAAGATTGAAAAACTCAAATGCTTACGTGGAAATGAAAGCATGGTGACGTGGAAAGTTAGCTAGACAGTTATACATATCACATTGGGGTGTAACTAATCGAAACAGACGAGATCAAACACAAGAATCAGCTGCAAACCAGCTCAGCATAAGAAAACTGAAAATTAGGGTTTCTGGCGCATGAACGGTTACAATTGATGAAAGTTGTGAAGATCCGTTGGGGTTCTGTTAACATTGACAGAGGGCTTTTGATCAGCACACCTCCATGCATATTTGATTGTAGTTTCAGTTAATTTCATCGTTAGATTTAGAAGTTATATATAGTAGGGTTCTTAGCTCAAAACCCTAATCTGCGATTTCATTTTCTCTATAAATTCTCTTTCGATTCTTTGATAAGATCTGGTTCTCTACCGTGGATGTAGACTCAGTGGAAGAGTCGAACCATGTGAATCGTTGCGTGCATTATTCTCAGTTTAGTCTTGCATTCTTGGTTGGATAATTTGGAACTAATTTGCGTTTTCTTGCTTGAAGTTTTGGGAATTATTCGTGGTTGAAGAAGCGAGTTTGTGGGCTTTGATTAGTGCTTTCATAATCAACAATTGGCGTCGTCTATGGGAAATCAATTCTCTGATTCAGACCATGGCATCGATGAAGATGGAAGTCGGGAAATTCGATGGAAATGGTGATTATGGTCTGTGGAAAGTCCACATGGAAGCTCTGCTCATTCAAAACAATCTGGAACAGATGATCCTGGATGATGAAGCATCATCAACACTGTCAGAAGAAAAGAAGGCTCAAATTCAAAGGACTACTAGAAGCATGATCATTCTTTGTCTTGCTAATAAAACCTTGCGTGAAGTATGCAAAGAATCAATTGCATTGGCGATCTTCGCCAAACTGGATGAGTTATACTTAACCAAATCTCTGGCCAATAGGTTGTATCTGAAGCAGAAATTGCTGAACTTCAAGATTCATGATGAGAAGCAAATCATTGAGAAATTGGATGAATTCAACAAGATTCTTGATGATCTACTGAATATAGATGAGAGAATCAAAGATGAAGACAAGGCTTTGATGTTGCTGAATTCTTTACCAAAATCTTTGGATTCCTTCAAAGATGCTTTGATTTATGGCAGATCTGAAGCTCTAAGCCTGGAATAGGTTATGAACTCTATTAAATCAAAGGCCCTCTCCAGCAATTCAGGCACTAAAAGCCAACCTTTAGGAGAAGGGCTGAATGTGAGAAAATTCAAGAAGAATCAGGATAAGAAAAAGAAACAGGTGAATGTGAATCAAACCACTAAAACAAGGAAGTGTTTTTCTTAGCATAAGGTAGGACATTTAAAGAAAAATTATCAAGAAAAGAACAAGGCTAATCCTCTAACAAAAGGACCTGAAGCTGCAATGGTAGAAAATAACTATGATCAAGCCGATATGCTGTGCATATCTTCTTCAAATATGGCAAACGAATGGGTTTTGGATTCAGGTTGTAGCTTCCATATGTGTCCTGTGAAAGAGTGGTTCTAAGAAATCAAAGAAGGAGATGGTGGATCTGTACTACTAGGGAATGATCAAGCATGTAAAGTGAAGGGAATAAGAGTGATTGCTCTCAAGCTTCATGATGGAAGTATCAAGAAACTCCCTGATGTAAGATACATTCCTGATCTCACAAGAAATCTCATTTCTCTTGGTTATCTTAACTCTGCAGGTTATGACTTCAACACCAAACAAGGTATGATTGAGGTATCTAAGAATGACAAGGTCATTCTAAAGGGAAACAAGTGTAATGGTTTGTACATCTTGATTGGCTCTACTGTAGAAGGGAAATCATCTGCAGTGATGAGTGAAGATGAAGCAAAGCTATGACATAAAAGATTAGGATACCTTGGAGAGAAGAGATTACAAGAATTCTCAAAGAAGAAGCTCATTGGAAACAACACTGTAACCAAGTTACAATTTTGTGAGCATTGTGTGTTGGGAAAATCAAGGAAACAACCCTATGGAATTGGAAAACACACCTCAACAAAACCTCTAGAGTATGTACACTCAGATATATGGGGGCAAGCTAGATCAATTACGCATGGTGGAACAAGATATTTCATCACCTTCATAGATGATTACTCCAGGAATGTGTGGGTGTATACCTTGAAGCATAAGAATGAAGCATTTCAAAGTTTCAAAGATTGGCTCACACAAGTGGAAAAAATAATAGGTAATACTCTTAAGCATTTAAGAACTGATAATGGCTTGGAGTTTCTGTCTTTGGAATTTCAGGAATTTTGTAAAAGGAAAGGGATTACAAGGCACAAAACAGTGGCATCTAATCCCCAGCAAAATGGAGTAGTGGAAAGGATGAATAGAACTCTACTTGAATGAGTAAGATGCATGCTATTGGATGCTCAATTGCCAAAATCTTTCTGGGGAGAAGCTATTATAACAATAGCTTACTTGGTAAACAAATCTCCTTCCTTTTCTATTAGTTTTAAAACTCCTGATGAATTGTGGTATAGAAGTACTCCCAGCTATTCACACCTTAGAACCTTTGGTTGTCAAGCTTATGCCCATATAAAACAAGATAAGCTTGAACCAATGACAGTAAGGTGTATTTTCATTGGATATCCAGTAGGCACTGAAGGCTACAAACTTTGGTGCATGGAAACTGGACATCAAAAGTGTTTTATCAGCAGGGATGTGGTTTTCAATGAGAATGTGATGGGATATTCCAATAAGCAAGGTGGAGAAAATAGAGTCAATGATGATGGAACTCCATTTGAGGTGGAGAATGACTCTGAAGATCATCACAGTGATCAACATGACCAGCCTGATATACATATTCAAGAAGATCAGCAGAATCAGGATGAAGCTCATAATGACCAATATGAATCAGAAGAGGAAGATCAAGGTCAAGATCAAGATCAAGATCATACAGATTTGAGGAATTATAGCTTGATAAGGGATAGAGAAAGGAGGAGAGTTCATCCACCTACTAGGTTTGGACAAGTTGATATAGTTTCATATGCCTTGGCAGTAGCACAAGATATAAACTATGATGAACCTCATGATTTCAAATCTGCTATGATGTCAAAAGAGAAAGAGAAGTGTTGGAAGCCATGAATGAAGAACTTATGTCATTAGAAAAGAATCAAAATTGGATACTTGTGGATAAACCACCTGACAAGAGAATTGTAAGAAGCAAATTAATGGATATTCAAGAAAAAGGTTGAGGTTGCAGGTCTAGAGAAAATCAGATTCAAAGCAAGGTTGGTTGCAAGGGGTTTTACTCAGGAAAAAAAGATAGACTTCAATGAAATCTTCTCACCTATTGTAAAACACTGTTTCATCAGAATTTTGCTTGCATTGGTAGCTCAATGGAACATGGAACTTCAGCAGTTAGATGTTAAAACAGTCTTCCTACATGGTTATCTAGAGGAGACTATATATATGAAGCAGTCAGAGGGTTTCATCTTACCAGGAAATGAAAGCAAGGTATGCAAATTACAGAAGTCACTCTATGGTTTGAAGCAAAGTCCAAGGCAATGGTATAAAAGGTTCAATGATTATGTGCTGAGCATTGGTTTGATAAGGTGTTCTTATGATAGATGTGTTTATCTTGGAAATGAAGGAGATCAAATCCATACCTATTTTCTAATCTATGTGGATGACATGTTAATAGCTAGTAAGGACAAACACCACATTCAGAGTTTGAAGGATAAGCTGAAAGCATAATTTGAAATAAAGGATTTGGGGGAAGCAAGAAGGATCTTAGGAATGGATATCTTCAGGGATAGGAAAATAGGAAGATTGAGTTTAAATCAGTCAGATTACATAGCTAAAGTTCTAAAAAGATTATTTATGCATCAAGCCAAGCCTTCAATGACTGTTATGGGGCAGTTTACACACTTGTCAGCAACTCAGAGTCCATCTACAGCTGAAGAGAGAAAGTATATGGAGAATGTGCCTTATGCAAGTGCATTGGGCAGTATAATGTATACTATGGTATGTAGTAGGCCTGATTTGGCATATGAGATAAGCCAAGTCAGTCGATTTATGGCTAATCCTGGTAGAGTACACTGGGAAGCACTCAAATGAATGTTTAGATACTTAGTTGGATCAGCAGATAGAGGGCTAATGTTTGAGAAACAAAGCAACTCTAAAATACAAGAAGCTCTTATTGGTTTTGTTGATGCAGATTTAGCTGGTAACAAGGATAATAGGAAATCACTCACAGGTTATATTTTAACATTGTTTGGAACAGCTATAAGTTGGAAATGTACTCAGCAATCAATGGTTGCTCTCTCTACTACAGAGGTAGAATACATGGCCATGACTGAAGTAATTAAAGAAGCAATGTGGCTTAAGGGGATATTGATGGAATTGGGAATAATTCAGAGAAAAGTGCAGGTGTTTTGTGATAATCAGAGTGCCATACACTTAGCAAAACATCAAGTATTCCATGAAAGAAGCAAGCACATTGATGTTAAGTTACACTTTGTGAGAGATATTGTTGAAAGAGGGTTCATTAAAGTGATGAAAATACACACATCAGAAAATCCTTCGGATATGTTAACTAAATCCTTGAACAACTCAAAATTACTACATTGTATGAGATTGGTTAAGATTCTAACCTATCATACTTCTAACAGCAATTCTAGTTGAGTGTTGTGTCTTGCAGGAATCAAATTGGAAGCATTCAAGTTTTGATGGAGAATTGAAGATTGAAAAACTCAAATGCTTAGGTGGAAATGGAAGCATGGTGACCTGGAAAGTTAGCTGGACAGTTATACATATCACATTGGAGTGTAACTAATCGAAACAGACGAGATCAAGCACAAGAATCAGCTGCAAACCAGCCCATCATAAGAAAACTGAAAATTAGGGTTTCTGGCGCATAAACGGTTACAATTGACGAAAGTTGTGAAGATCCGTTGGGGTTCTATTAAAATTGACAGAGGGTTTTTGATCAGCACACCTCCATGCATATTTGATTGTAGTTTCAGTTAATTTCATCGTTAGATTTAGAAGTTATATATAGTAGGGTTCTTAGATCAAAACCCTAATCTGCGATTTCATTTTCTCTGTAAATTCTCTTTCGATTATTTGAATTAATAAGATATGGTTCTCTGCTGTGGATGTAGACTCAGTGGAAGAATCGAACCACATAAATCGTTGCGTGCATTATTCTCAGTTTAGTCTTGCATTCTTGGTTGGATAATTTGGAACTTATCTGCGTTTTCTTGCTCGAAGGTTTGGGAATTATTCGTGGTTGAAGAAGCAAGTTTGTGGGCTTTGATTAGTGCTTTCATAATCAACAATACAAGATGTGTATTTACATTGTATAAATACAGAGTCCAAAGAAGACTAGCTACTCAGAAGAGCTCTAGTTTATCAATAGTATGATTATATGACCATGCAATTAATTCCACACAAAAACTCTCACGTGAGACCAACTCTTTAAAATTGATATTACTAAAAATAATAATCAACAACATTTTTTTTTGTAGACATCATCAAAGACACTGGTAGGATAAATAGATATTGAATTTTTGTATTAAATCAAACCATATAAATTTTAATAATGTATGATAAAACTCAAGCAGAGATCCGTACTACATATATGATATATAAACTAAAGACATCTTAAATATATTCTTTTTTTTGTCTGAATATAATTTTTTACATGTTTAATTTTATAAGATAGACCAATCTACAACTTTAATCTATAAAATGAAAACTAACATTTTAAAATAAGATTTTATTTTAAAAAATTATATTTGAGATATACTTTCGTATAAAATTTTATCTGGCATTCACGAGCATTATTAGAATGACGTGTTTTTTTTTTCAATAGTACGTATGGAGTGATGCAATTAGCTGAGAATAAAAGAGGATAAAATATAATAAAATAATAGTTTATGGAATTGAAGTCATCAAGTTAAATATAGAAACAGGTAAAATCTATATATATATATATATATATATATATATATAAAAGGAGGGTTTGACTCTCTCAAATTATACCACATGTGTTTTTTAAATGAACCTTGGGCTGATATTTGACGCTTTGAAATGTTGACACATAAGCATTTTAACTTAATTAATATGAGTTATATAATGTTGACATATCAGCTCTTTTAGAGTCACTTACGCTATATTACAAAGGCATCTCTATATAGGAAAAAAATCCATATTTTAATTACAACAAAAATGCACAGCTACTTTAGAAGAGCAACCCACGCATCTGTTACAAGAGAAACGTACGGCAATGTAGATGCCCAAGTTTAATGAGATAGAGTAAATGAGAGCGAGAGAGCAGGGAAAAGAGAGAGAAACCTAAGGGGCCGTTTGGTACGCGGGTTGGGATTGTTTATGTTGGTTAGGTTTTTCGGGCTTTTACTGTTCATTGAAGATAAAATAACACTTTTTGAGTGTTTGGTATGTGGGTTTTGAGATGGGTTTGAGTTAAATTTTGTGTTTGGAATGAATGTTTAATACTTTGCAAATATGGGTTTAAAGTAAAAATTGTGTTTGGTTTGTGGGTTAAGTTTGATAAAAAAAACCTGAAATTACCGAATTACCCTTAACATAAAATTGTATGCAATAATTGTAAATGGGAATTCTTAATATAAATAATATAAAATAATGTTTTAATTAAAAGACATAATATAAAATAATGTTTGGATCCCTAAAATATCTTAATATAAAATAATATTTTAATTAAAAGACATAATATAAAATAATATTTTAATTAAAATACATAATATAAAATAATATAAAATAATGTTTTAATTACAAGACATAATTTAAAATAATATTTGGATCCCTAAAATATCTTAATATAAAATAATATAAAATGTTTTAATTAAAAGATATAATATAAAATAATATTTTAATTAAAAGACATAATATAAAATAATGTTTGGATCCCTAAAATATCTTAATATAAAATAATATAAAATTTTTTAATTAAAAGACATAATATAAAATAATATATTTTGATATAAAATAATGTTTTAATTAAAAGACATAATATAAAATAATGTGTGGATCCCTAAAATACCTTAATATAAAATAATTTTTTAATTAAAAGATATAATATAAAATAATGTTTTTATTAAAAGACATAGTATAGAATAATATAGACATAATATAAGATAATGTTTTGAAAAAGTGAGGGCATTTTTGGCATATTGAAAAATTCAATAATAAACCCACCAAAAATGGTGGGTTTATAAACCAACCAATAGTCAAGCATAAACCCTCAAATAGACCCGGGCCGTAAAAAAATATATTCGGGCCCAAAAACAAAATTCGGGCTTGAAACCCATGAACCAAACATGGGTTTAGGTTGGTTTATAATTCCAAACCAACCTAAACCCACATACCAAACCGGCCCTAAGGGGAAAAGTATGTTGTCTCAGAAGATAATCGAATATATGAAGCATAACTACAGTTCAAGTCATCCTTTGCTTCTTCATCTCCAAAAATCAAGATTCCTCCAAAATCAGGTAGTAATTCCTTGACTTCTTCTACACCTTCTTCTTCGCATATGTGGGATCCCTATCTTGCAGCTGATAACCCACCGTTCTCTACTTTGTTCATTTCCCTTCATCCTCAGTTCACTACCAAGATCTTGAATAATTTTTTTCTTACGGTTTTCTTGAATTTTATTTAAGCAAGTTTGAAACTGGAAGAAAATGGCAGCAATTCAGGCTTTGGTTTGGCACTAATAACAGAGTACGCCTCTCCGAAAATTCTGAGTGGTCTTCATCTGAAAAATGGAAGGTAAGGAAGCTTTTGAAGATGAAGTTGTTGAAAGATTAGACGGGTAGACCACAACCTCTGAAGAAGAGCCTGTCTGGGCTCCTTTTGCCTCCTAGATCACTGAATGGTACATTTAATTTTGTTTGAATCCTTTGACTTTACATTCATTTGAAGTGGTATTGTTTAAAGCTCAATTTTCTTGCTAGAATAATGTATAGAATGTAATTGTGTTTCTATTTTCAGAAATTTTTGTTCTTGCGATTATCATGTTTATGAATGTAGGAATTTATGCTTGATGATGATAGCAAGCTTTTGGTTAATTATACTCTTTTTTTTTTGCCTGTTTAGGCGCTTCGTAATAAAGCTTACTTTATTTGTTACCTAATTTAATCTTTGTGTATGTGCCCCACATTATTGAATTTATCCTAATTCTAATCGTGTAGCTTATTCTTTGATTTGAGGCTGGTTTACGTTGGCTAATTTTTAAGATTCACTTTGTATTTAAGTTCGTGTAATGCTTATATTTGCAAACAAATCTAACCTTTGGATTATATACTTTTGGGTTGTGCCTGTCTTGGATTTGTGGATCGATTTGAAATCTATTTTTCTCAGTTTTAACTAATTTGCGTGATCTGTTCAAAATCTCTTCCATTTCAAATACCTCACTACAAATAGTCTTCTGGTAATGTGAATTGATTTTGGATGGATGATAGTTTTACATGATCTTTGTTTTTAGTATGTAACGATTATCCCTTTTTGATTGAATAGAACCAAACAATGGCATATGGTATATGAAATATTCATTATTTTTCCATTTGCATCAGACTGTTTTCTTTTTTTCCATTATGATTCAGAAAACAAGTTTATGTAGGTTGGTTTTTTTAATTTCAGTTTTAAGGTAAACTAGCTTCTCAAACAATAGAATAAGGGATTTTGATGATAGTACTCTGAAATGTTATTGGTGGGTTTTGTGATTGTTAATATGGTAGGGCTTAAGCATTACCAGAGAACTATAGTGGCTTCGAACTGGTGGGATTGATTTGTGAAGAGTTGATCCCCCATGCTTCAAACGCCATTAAAGTTCTCAATATGGTTTCTCGGTACAGGTGGGATACATTGAGCTCTCCGCCCTCACCGGTTTGTCCCATTTGATTGATGCTGGTTTGATCAATGTTGAAGGTATTTTGATTTTTGTTTGAATTGTGTCAGTAAATATTGGTAATCACAACAAAATTGTTCTTCAAAATTATCCTTCGTAATATGTGTTTACATGGAAACGAATGTGTAAAGTTAGGGAAAATGACTCCTTTTATCCATTATCTTCTGATTCGATTATATGATGTTTGTTAGTGTCAAGATTTGCACATAAAACCAATGAAAACTACAAAACAACAAAGAGATCAAATCAAGAATCAATCACAACTCTCACTTCTACCACTTTATAAGGATTTCACCCTCAAGATGACCTCTTTATAAAGACGTCAAGAATTTGTAGATTTCGAGCCAATTAGAAATGAATGAAAACTTGTAACTTCTTTTCAAGTTGATTGCTATGTTGAAGCCAAATTTGGTAGTTGTCACGTCTTTTCCAATTCAAATCATGTTTAATATTTAACAACATCATATGTATTGAACATGTAACATACATTAATGTGCCAAAACCAGTGGGGAAGGGAAGAAAATATAAGATTCCTTGTCAAGTTCACAGTTTTGCATGTGAAGAGGGGTTTAAGAGAGTTGAAGTGTTGCTAATTAGAGGCGGGTTGGAGTTAGTTACAGAAAACAGTGCTACATTTACGTTATAAGAGACAATGTCATTATAGGGGTGAAAAGTTTAGATGAGATATTCAAGCTATTGGACTTGCCAGTTAGAAAGAAATGAGTATTGAAGGCATTAGAGCCACCAAAATAAATTATAAAAACAGAGTTGTTTTTGCATCAGAAGGGAGGTCTGGGATGGATTGTTAGTAGAGAGAATTCCTGTGAATTGCCTCCTTTATTGGGTAGAGAAGAATGGGGGTTTATGTGAATCAGACTAATTTCCAAAATGGTTTATTCCTTATTCCTTATTGATTAGTTTAACGCCATACAAATTTCCTTATTGATTAGTTTAACGCCATACAAATTTCCTTTCTTTTGTGGATTTGAAGTGATTGAGATGTATAATGCCTCTAGGTGTTAAAACTTTTAAATTGTGTAGTTAATTTGTTTTCTTTGATTTTTTCAAATAGGGTTAAAGGGTGCTTACTATGTTTTGTTCCAGTGAGTTAAAATACAATGAATTATATGTAAAGAATTAGTGTCATGTATCACCCTTTTAATTGGCATGAAATCATGTTCTTATTGTATGGTTCTTATGGCAGCCATACATTTAAGGAGAACAAAAGAAAAAGGCTTGGTTGGTCGTCATCTAAAACCATAGAGACAGTTTTTGTGAACGTTTATGCAGAAGAGCGTGAGCTTTATGAAGAGATGGAAGCACATAACAAATTGATTGATAGTCACTTTTATGATTGTGAAGGTGTGGAGAAAAACCCAAGTGTCACCACTTGAGGGAACAAACTGTTAAGGCTTTGTTTTTTGAATGAGATTTTTATAAATTTGAATTAATTATGTTGTATAATTATGGTATTATTTTGTGTTATATTTACTATGCAGTAGTGATGGTCATCAAAATTTGGTCATCATAGTCACGATAGGATATTAATCTTCTGATAATAATAGTTAACATATAAAATTAGATGACAATCATGTAGCTCGTGCAATACACAGATCCAAACCTAGTGATATTTAGAGTAAACTCTAGTGGATGAAAATGAAATTAATATAAAAAGAATAGAAAAAATAATAACAGCCCACCTTGTTGTGGTTCCCACCCAAGAGATATTGATTATCCTTGTCATTTCTAATACTCTATTTCCCTCTCATTGTCAAACCTCAAATGAGCTCCATTATTCACAATATTAATTTATTTCTAGATTATTATGTAGTGGTGGTGGTGTGGAGGAAGCAATTCAATTTGTTAAATACCTATATATCAATATATTATGAGTACTTGGTTAATTTTTATATACACCATTTTCATAATATTTTATATTTAAAATTAATCATTTTTGAACTTTGAAACGGCAAATTGAAAAAGTCACTCGTCATGATGCAACAATTTCATTAGTTATAATCTTTATATATATGTATGTATGTACGTGTGTCTATATATATAAATTTATTTTTATTGATTATATTTAATTTGTTAATACATGAATAAAAAGATGTTGATGGAACTGTAATCAAGACGGATTTCTATTGTTCCGTGTTTGAACGTTAAATTAATTGGGTATGTACTTATAAATATAATGATTATGAAAGATATCTAATTTTCATGAATTTTAATTGGTTGGATACAAATCAGGTTTAGATTCGGATGGTCTTTTCACGTTTAGTTTTTTTTTTTTTATTATTATTTTTTTTTTTAACTTCAAGGATTATTCATCAACCTAATACTCGTTTAACATCTAGAACTGTGATATTCTTGTGTTAATTTTAGGAATGAAAATCTAAAAAATCACATCCAAGCTTAACACGAAAGATTCTCTATTTCCAATGCTAAATAAAAGTAAATAAAAAATGAATTTCCCACGTCTACTTATCCGTGTTGCCAAACGCACCTGAATATTGAATAGTGAATAGGAATAGGAATAGGAATAGTAATAGCCGAATAAGGAATAGGATCCTCCCTTTGAATCATACAGTTTTGAACTCTGCAATTTCTCTCAAGAAAAAAAGCGATAACTTTTCTCCTTCCACCATCGTTGGCGTTGCCTTCTCCAACGAAAACCTCGCCAATTATCTCTCTCTCTCTCTCGCCTTGAGAAAAACACTTAGTTCTTCCCCGTTTCAGTTTCTTCTGTGAGAAAGTGTGGAGAAATGATGGGTGTGATGAGCAGGCGATGTTCCCACACTTCCCACATCACAGAAATCATCATCACCAGCTTCTTTCGCCACAAATTTTGATCTCTCTTTCTTATTTTGATAGTTCCAAAAGGAGATTCTCGTCAAGGATCTGCTCGGAAATTCGAGACATAATATAATTACATTCACTGTACTGCTTGAGTGACAAGTTTGGACATGGCAGGTAGCGCGGCGGTGCACGGCGGCGATGCTGCTCTGAATCAAACGCCGAAACGCAAATTTTCTTCCGATGATCACGCTTTTGATTCCGTGGTTTCATCTCTTTCTTCAAATCCTTCTCTTGGTATGCAATATCCCTTCAATCACACTCTCATTATCTGTGTGTTGTGCTGCGTTGACTTTTGCTTATTCACTCTCTGTTGGTGTTTATGATTTAAATCGTAATTCTGTGAACTGAGTCCAAGGCCTCATTTTTATGTGGTTTTGTGTTTGGAAATTCTTGATTTTTAGTGGGATTGTGAATCGATTGTTGATCATTTTTATTTGGCAAGTTATTTTTGTGTAGATTGCAAAATTAGTCTCATAATTATATGAAGTTGACATTTTTGATCCTCTACAAACATGGACTGGTAATTAAGTGCCCATATGTTTCAAAATCGTGTAATTTGAGGAGTATATTTCCAAAATCTTCTTTAGTACTTGAGCAATTTGAGGACCATTTTCGGATTTTCCAGCCAAAAAAGTCTTTAGATTGTGTAATTTTTTCAAGATAGAAGTACAAGATTGCTGGTTTTGGAAACATGGTCCTGAAATTACACAATCTTTAAACATTAAGGTATTAAAATGGCACACCCTTTTTCCGAGGACCAAAATGGGATACCTATTAGTTAAGAATCTAATTTTGCAATTTTCCCATTCCTTCATTGGAAAATTAAAGGACTGTCTTTTTCTTTAGCTTATAGACAGCATACTTGTCTCTAGATTTCTTTTTTTTGTTGTTTATTGTTTATGTTTCTTTCCTTTGTCTTTCCATGGGGTTTGAGGGATACAATTTGTGTATTTTTGGGATGAATGACTGATGAAGTTATCTTATATACTTGATTTATTGATGGTACTGAAATACGAGATGAAACTAGAGTATCCTGTGTGGAAATGGGTTGTAAACTGTCTCAATTCAATGGCCCTATGGTTTGTGATTCATTTAATATTATCGTTATGTATAATGTGTCTATTATAGGCTCAACGGCAATGCTTTGCTTTGGAGGCGATGGTGGAGTAAAAAGATTAGGTTTTCAGTACTTTGATCAAGAAGAGATCGGAGATGAATGTTTTGATGAGTATTTCAATCAACCGGAAAAAAAGAGGCGACTTACTGTGGACCAAATCCAGTTTCTCGAGAAAAGTTTCAAGGCAGATAACAAACTCGAACCAGAAAGGAAGATTCAGCTTGCTAAGGAGCTAAGCTTGGAGCCTCGACAAGTTGCCGTTTGGTTCCAAAACCGGAGGGCACGATGGAAGTCTAGACAGCTGGAAACAGATTACGAGACATTACATGCAAGCTATAAGAGCCTGAAAGTCGACTATGATAGCCTTCTAAAGGAGAATGAGAACCTAAAAGCGAAGGTGATAGTTATATCAAGCAATCTGAAATACGAATTTTCATTTGTGAAATCTTCGACTTTCTTACACGATATTACTATTTTTTCAACCAGGTTCTTCATCTCAAATGTGATGGGATTGCTAAAGATGTCAATGAAGCGCCCCATGCAATGCCTAAAGAAGCCATTGCTCATATTTTGTCTGGAAATGAAGAATTCGAAGTGTCAGCATTGGTTTTCAAGAATGAAGAAGATAGCTCGTCGAAAAGTAATGTAACCAATGTGGAGAGTCCTGGGTTGACAAATGGGATTCACTCTCATTTCTTGGATTCACATGAATTATCCCGTGATTTTGGACCTGATCACTCGGATTTGTCACGGAATGGAGAAGATGACTTGATTGAGGAAATGTTGTTGCCTGATTATAACTTTTCTACGATTGAAGATGCTCGTTGGCACACCCCTGTGAGTTCCTTTTACTATGGATTTCCCGTTGAAGATAATGCCTTCGGTTTCTGGTCGTCTTGAGCTCTATTGGTGTGACTTTTTACTTCTTTTTATGATCTCCAACTTATGCTCTGGCCACGTTGCAAAGATTTTGTATGTACTTTTGTGTTTACACTTTCTCTCTTTCTGTATGTGTGAGGGTAAAAAGGAGATCAAGTATTGCTTATTTAGAAGAGAGATTATCTGTGTTGAATAAACAGCATATTAGTTTTCACATTATGGAAATGGCTTGTGATTTTTGTGAGGTTTTTGAGCTTACTGTCTGGATCCTTTCATCTAACTTCTAATGCCATGTTGAAGTTTCGTATTTCAAGTTATTCGTTTTTGTTGTACTTAAAATATGCCATTATATATACCTGTGCACTCTCAGGAAGATTGAAATAGAGAGAATACAAAATATGTTGTGTGGTCTCGATCCAAATATCTAAAATAATGGCTATTTAAAAAAATTGAAAACGGGACTTGTATTCATTAGACAAAATGAGATAATTTGTGTGTCAGAAGGAGAATAGAGGTATGGATTTTAGCAATTTTCATCTTTTTAAACCTTGTCATGCCTTAAGTTTGGTTGGAAGTTTATCTCTAACCTTAGTGCTCTGGTTTGTCGTGTTCTCAAAGTCAAATGTTTTCGTAAAAGGGATTTCCTTAATGTCATTATTGGACATCAACAAAGTTCTACTTTGAGGAGCATTTGGAGTTCTCAATATCTTGTTAGAAGATTGATTAGATGGAAAGTGAGAAATGATAATTCTATTAAGGTGTGAGCAACCTTGGCTCGGGAATAATGATCATTTTTTCATTAAGGTTATGTTTGGACTAGACTTAACTTTGGAATAATGATCATTTTTTTATAAGGTTATGTTTGGAGTAGATTTGGCCCATCAGGATTTTGGATGAGTTCAATTCAATCTGTAAAATCCTATAATCCTACTTTATTTTTCCTATTTTTCTACAATTTCAAATAAAAACATCTAATGTTTTCCACTTTTTCTACAAATCCCAGCAAAGAACACCTACTTTTTCTAAAATTTGCTATATGAACATGACAAATTAATTATGGTCTTATCCTATAAAATCCCAAAACAAACACACAAAATTCAAAATCTATACTCACAAAATCCTCATAAATCTCAAATTCAAATTTGCAAAAGCCACCTTAATTCCAAAACAAACATAAGATATCAATTCATTCTATATTTCATGATTTGAAAGTGTGGCCTCTTTGTTTCAAAAAGGAGGAGTTGGAATGTTGAGATAATTCAAGAAGTCTTTGATCCTGTTGATGTATTTGAAATTCAGAATATTCCTCTTTTTCATAGTAAAAGAGAAGATCATCTTATTTGACACTTCTCTAGGAATGGAAAGTACTCAGTAAAATCAGCTTATAAACTTGCTAGCTCTATTACTATTGATAATTCATTGGCTAGAGATGGGGATTGAAATTTTATTTGAGGACTTAAAGTACCAACGAAGGTGAAACATTGTATGTGGATGGCTTGTTAGGATAATTAACCTACAAAGACAAAAATACTGAAACATTGTATGTGGATGGCTTGTTAGGATAATTAACCTACAAAGACAAAAATATCTGGTTGGGGTATGGATGTAGATCCTTCATGTGGTTGATGTGCAAGAGCAAATCCAAGATTTAATAGTGGGATGGGATGTAAAGTGCACACTTCGAATCATTAAAATTTATAACAAAACAAAATATTTCGATGTTCACTTTAGTTGTACTTTACAAGAAATACTTTGAAGGCTTAAAGTTAAGTTTTACAAGAATATAACCATATGAAAATAAAAATTTAATAACTAACTATTTTTTTCAAAATAATGTGTCGAATTTAATTACCTACACCTTAAGTTAAATGAAGTGGTACGGGTAGCCGTATGCAAGGATGAACATATCTCAAAATATCGCCAATATTTTTCCGATATTTTCATTTTTTTCATGTGATCGATAGATATCTCCGATATTTTCATTTTTTCATATGGTATAGAAATGAGAAATTTCGTCAAAATATTATTAAAATATCGATAAATATGGGTATCGATTTCGATATCGATGGCTTTTATGGTAGAAATTATAGATAAATTGGGGAATTATCAGGAAAATATTAAAAAATATCAACAAAATATCGATATCAATTTCGATATTGGTGGCTCATGGTACAAATTAGAGGAAAATTGGGGAAATATGTGGAATATCAGGAAAATTTCGGTAAATATGGGGAAAATATCGATAAATATTGGTACCGATATCTCCACCGATACCGATATTTCTATCGAAAGCGAAATTTTCATCCTTGGCCGTATGTTGATTTAATAACTAATTAATTAAATGGATTACTTAATTGAATTAAAAGTTTCCTAACCTAATTGAATTCAAAATTCAAAACAAATCTTAATATAATCCAAAATACTAATTGAATAACTAACTAAATTACTAATGAATTCAAAAGATATAACAAATAAAAAATATATTATCCATAGATATTTCAAGACAAGAATATAAGGGAGTCATAGGACATTATTCATACATATTTATACTTTATTCATATATATTTCATAAACGTATTAAATGAATTGAAAAAAAAAAAAAAAACATTACCTTTAATAATGTGGTGGGAGATTTCAAGAAACTCACATCTAAACTCACAAAAAAGTTGATCTTTATTGTTGATGAAGATTCTCATTGTCATCTAGTGTTTATATTTTATGTTTGGAAAAGAAAAAAAATAAAAGAAAGAAGAAGATGTGAACACAATTTATAACGGGTTTAAATTGAGGGGTGACTTTACTTTTTAGTGGGTTAATCCAATTTTTGGACTGAGCTCACTTAAAAAATATAACTTTAGGCATATATATATATATATATAAGAAAATATTTTGAACTTACATTGGGTTGGAGCCCTGTACTGCGCATCCAATCCATGTTTATGTGGGGTTGGTTATGAGAGTGTATGATATCCTTTCTTTGAATGTCAATATCCAGTGGAGTGTTTGCAAATAGTGGCTATTTGGGATAATATCTATGGTTACAAATGGTGTTGAATTCTCAATCAAGGTTTGTTTCTTTTACTCAAGAATTTTAATTCAGTTAAAACAGAGAAGTTGATTATTGGCTTGTGGTCAATATGGAAACAATGAAACTTGTTGCTTTGGAATCAATCTTCTCTAAGTGCTAGCTAGAGAAGCAATCACTAATGATATGAACCTCTTGTAATTCGGTTTAATGCTAAAAATGGGAGTTTGGAGGATGGTGGTGGAGAGTTGTACGTCTGAATGTAGGGTTGGCACAAACCTCCAGTTTGGTGTCTCAAAGTTAACTCGTTCATTGAAACTTGTTTAGCGTAATGTCAACCATGTTGCTCACAATTTCCCTAGGGCTGCTCAATTATTTGAAATATTTCATTGTTGGGTTTAACCTCAAAATTTTAGGCAGGTCTTCTCAATATTTAATATTTGTTCTTTTCCTTATTATTAATGAAAGTTTTTGTTTAAAAAAAAAACAAAATATTGAAATAACTATAATAATATAATTATTAAAAAAACTGAAATTTGTTTTAAAAAATTTGAAAGTTGTTTTAAAAATTCTATATATTATTTTAAAATATGAAAAATAATTGCAAGAATCTCAAAAAAATTATTGATATAAAAGTTAGCATATACATTATATCTGATTTTTAAAAAAAATTACCCTTTATTTTCGATTTTTTTTTTGTTGATATTAGATATTCTAAATAATATTATGATTTTTTAAATAAATAATTTAATTTAATTTAGAAAAATATTGTCACACTAATTATTATAAGTTGGGAATACGACATTGTCATCAACTTTTCCAAAATTAAATAATATTATTACTCCATTTGTCCCACAAAAATAGATATATTTGTATTATCACATAAGTTAAGAAAATATTTGAAGTTTCAATTGTATTCTTGTCTTTCATTAATTATAGCAATGAATGAAAGCTTTTTTTGTTTCAAAATGTACATAAGAAGTTGTAGTATGGTGATTTAATATACATTTAATTAAGAGCATATGTCACGCCCCGTTTCATATTTTAAAATATCAGAGTTTTCTTGTGGGCGTGCAGGAAAAGAGGGAAAGAAACATGCATTTTAGAATTATAGATACAATAAAAAAGTAAGAGTTTAAAACGATATACAAATTAGAAATTTCGGAGATCAGTTTAAACTTACAACTTGCATATACAAAACCATAGGCATGCCGCCGGAAGAAAACATGTTAAATATAGTAGCGGAATACAAACAGGATCCATCGAAAAGAAACAATGTAGTTTTACAAACGTGAAATATAACTAGCGTTTCAACATCAAGTTTTGAACAAAATAAAAGGGGAACTAGATATGGCACCTCCCTCTCTGCGTTTATCTTAATTCCTGTCATTTTCTGTAGTGTGAGTATAGATAGGGGTGAGTGCGTTTGAATACACTCGTGAGAGTAATTTCCGTATTTAAATTGTTTAAGCAATTAAATAAATTAAACTAATATCAGCACATCAAGTAAATCACAGCACATAAAATGCATTGCACATAACATAATGACACGTAGTTGTAGATAGGTGCGGGGGCAGCCCGTCTTACCCTATAAACGGTTTTTATCCTGTTAAATCTTTCATTACAGACCATTGGTCCCTCTGTGGTTTATTCTTGGACCGTAGTCCCTTCGTAGCATATTTATGACATGCATGTATATTCATATAATTCATAGCACGTAAGCACGACACATAAGGTTCAACGATTCATAGCGATCAATAGCATTTTAGTAACATCAGTGTTGGGATTTCAGTGTTTAGATTTTGATGAGACAAACCAAGAAAGTAATAGGAAGTTTAAGTACCCCATTTTTCACAATGTTTATGTGAAAATATAGACTAGAATTGAGTCTTGTTGTAGAAGCTGAAAGATGGAGGTACACATGCATACAATACTGCATCGAAGATTTCAGAACGAAGCTGTTGCAAGAAACCATTACAGCAATACTGCAAGAAGACAGTTGCAGCATTGCAGCAAAGTAAGAAAGAACGACATGCATCAATACTGCAAGAAGGTCTAAGTTACAACAACACTGTAAAGGACAAACAGCTGCAAGCAAACCTAGGATACAGCACGAAACTTACTTTTCAAACTGAAAACAGCGCCAACGACAAATAGTCAACTAAAGAAGTATCCTGCAATCCGAGGAAGGATAAATGCAGTACGCGGAACGAAGATTCAAGCAAGAATAAATAGAGCCGTTCCAGAGAAGATCAAAGTTGCAGATACGGAGCCAATGCCAAGACGCCACGTGGACTGACGCGCTGCAGAAAGCTTTAAGCCGCAACCATCGCATTAAATGCTCAAGGAAGAAAATTCAAGTAGCATTAAATGCAAGCCAGACCTTTGATCAAGTACACTTTAATTCAAAATGGGAGATATCTCCCTCAACGGATATCTTCTCTACAAGTATAAATAGAATGAGTGGCTGATTGAAGAAATTGCTGGACAAAGTCAAGAGGAAACTCACATATCATCCAAAGCTTTTCAAGCTTTCACATGTTCAGCCACTCAACCTTCTAGGAGCAGTCTACAACAACAAAAGAGGTCTCAGAGATCAAGACTACTTCTCAACAGTTGGAGATTTATTTTCTTTTTTAACCTTGTTGCTGTGTGGTTAGGTTGTTTTAGGTGTCGAACAGTTGATATGAGAGATCATTGTTGTTTGTATAGTTGTCTAAGTGTTAGGCAACTTCCCTATGTGGGAGTGTGAAACCCTGTGTGGGTTTGCCTTTAGAGTTTGCAGTTGATGTGTGATCACTGGACTCTAGTAGGTGTTTAGCTTTGTAAGTTGATAGATTGTTAGGGGTGTCCTGTAAATCAATCTTGCTTAACAAAGTTCCTGCTCGAGGTAGCAATAGAGTGGACATAGAAGGGTTACACCACCTTCGAACCACTATAAGCCATAAGTGTTTTATTGTTTTCTTATCTGCGCTTTACCATTCATATCTATCTCTGTCATAAAGCATAAAACATTTTGAAAAGGATCATATTTGAGAAAACCAGCCTTGTGTCCTAAAATCGTATTTTTCCGCTGCGTATAAAACTCTAAGTTACAGCGAGCAGCACTGCATCCTAGTGTTGTAAGCAGTAACTGACTGGCACTGCAAGTTCAAGTAACTTGTAGAACAGTAAGTTTTAAACAGATTTTCAAAATTGACCAAGGTTCATTCACTCCCCTCTGAATCTCGGACACCACTTGGGACCAACAATCAGGATTACATACAAGCATTCATTCAGCGTCATTATAAATTAAAAGTAGAAATGTAAGGTCATTAAAGATCAGAAGTTACCCCCACCTAGTTAGGTGGTGTTTTTCCTTGTGACTTGAACTCTAAATCTACGATCGTCTCTAAAAGCGAAAGTCTACACATGCAAACGTAATCTATTAGTTCCTTGTTATGATCATTACGTTTTCATTAAAGAATTCTCTCGGAAAAGAAACAACGAGGGAAGGAAAAATGAATCAAAAGCTTAAAACTTGATCATATGATGTAGAGGGTTCGATAAGGGTTCGATAGACACAAGAACGGGCTAAAACAGACATGAAATGAGCTTAAATGGAGCGTTTTAAGGTGCATGGGCAGTTTTGTAAATTCTGATAAAAGGGTTGACTTCGACCAGGGGCCTTTTTGTAAAAACAAAAGAGTTTTGGGGTCACTTTGATATTTTCAAAACTTCAGGGACCGAAAAGCAATTTTTGAAAGATTTGGGGGTCAAAGTCAAAAGTTTGAAAACTTTTATGGGTCAAAATATAATTTGTAAAAGTTTGAGGACTAAAACGAAACTTCGAAGAAGTCCAGGGACCAAATCGTAAATACATCAAGAACCTAGGGTTTGCACCCAGGTCCTTAAACTTTCCAAATTTTCAACCCAAGTATCTGCCCCCCAAACCCCTACCCCGCCTCTGCCCCCATCTTCGCCGTCGCCTACAGACCTTCGCCGACGACACCATGTCGTCGGCCAACACCCAAATACACACACACCCTTGTTGGCACATCCCGCGTCGGCCACCACATCACACAGCGGCACTGGAAGCGCCGCCCACCACATACACACATGCATGCTCACTGTTGCAGCGACATACAGTCGGCCGCGACGATTCTGACGGTGGTGCAACGAGGCATCGCCCCAACCACTCACTCCACGACACAACCTAACGGTGGCGGCGACGGAAACAGGCGAAGGAGAGAGAGAGAGAGAGTCGCGAGAGAGGAAAGAGATGGAGAGAAACAGAGGCTTTGACCGGCCATTGACAGCTGAGGAGGCGGCTGATCAGAGATCCAAGCCCGGATTCATGACGGGCTCGCGAGACCTTTGATTTGATGTATAAATCGATCAAATTGGAGAAAGAACGAAGAGGATACGAAGAGAGAGAAAATTGGGGTGAGGAGAGAGAAAGGTCGCGCCTTTACTGGCCGATTCTGGTGGAGGCGGCGGGGGCTCGGCGATCCGAGCCCGAATCCGTGATGGGCTCGACGAGGGCTACGTTTTGACGTAGGTTTGAGTGAAAACAAGGGAGGAAAGGGTGGTGCCGGTGGCGGCACGACGACGCTCCGGCCAGTCGCGTTGGAAAACCAGTAAGAGAGAGGAGCAATCTTTTTTCTTACCTTGGTGTAAACTTTGGCAAGTGTGGTTAATTTTTTCCAACTTATGTGTTTTATCATTTCACCTTTAACTTTGTTTTGGGCCTAGATTGGGCCTCGGGCTTCTGATTGGCCCAGTTCTCGTTTCTATCTTTTCGTTTTTTGATTACAAACCTCTCTATCACATCATAATCTAGGTTTTCGATTAAATTATGCTTTCGAAAATATAAACATATGCTCTTCGATTTAATTATATTTTCGATAAATTAATCATACATTACGATTAATTAAAACATGCATTATTCCGATTAATTTGAAATGTACATAATTAAGGGTTAAATTATTTAATTAGCCAATTATACATCGTTTCGTCCTGAGCGTTACAGCAAATATGGAATTACAAATTAAAAATTATACTAAATTAGTAACAAACCTATTTGTATGGGACGAACGTAAATAATAAGAGAGTATAATTTTTTAGAGATATTGGATATGTGTATCAATAATATAATGCTAACAAACTTTTTACTAGTTTTTGGGAAAATTAAATAAGTGAATAACTAATCTTTACATTAAATGGGCCCACCACTGTCCAAATCAGTCACCGCATCTGGGCACCGCCATCAACTACCTCGTAAATTTAATATTGCAAGACCCAGTAATGAACCAACAACCCATTCTATTATCAACTAATCTATGATTACCAAAAAAATAATAGAGATATAAAATTTTAAAACTTGGAGCTGAGTTTCCTTGTGGGACAGACTATCAGAACTCCTGAGGTTATTTAAGTGGAGAAGGGCTATTGAACTTCTCGAAGCCCATTCTTGGATTAAAAGACTTGAACTTAATTGAACTTGTTTCCTAAATTAAAAGATTTGAACTTTGAACTTTTCATTTTTTAGATTAATGCTAAGATGGTGATTGATGCAATTTGTTCTTTAAAATTAGTTTTTTTTTTCTGAGTTTGGAACGATTGTTGAAGAATGTAGGAAGGTAATCACACTTAATCCTATTTTCATTGAAACTTGTTCAGCGTTATGTCAACCATGTTGCCCACAATTTCACTAGGGCTGCTCAATTATTTGAAATATCTCATTGTTGGGTTGAACCTCAAAATTTGAGGCAGGTCTTCTCAATATATAATATTTGTTCTTGTCCTTATTATTAATGAAAGTTTTTGTTTAAAAAAAAACACAAAATTTTGAAATAAATATAACAATATAATTACTAAAAAAACTGAAATTTGTTTTAAAAATTTGGAAGTTGTTTTAAAAATTCTATATATTATTTTAAAATATGAAAAATAATTGCAAGAATCTCAAAAAAAAAAAAAAAAAATATATATATATATATATATATATAGATAAAAAAGTTAGCATAGACATTATATCTAATTTTTTTTAAATAACTGGTTTTTAAAAATTACCCTTTATTTTCGATTGTTTTTGTTTATTTTATATATTCTAAATAATATTATGATTTTTTAAATAAATAATTTAATTTAATTTAGAAAAATATTGTCACACCAATAATTATAAGTTGGGAATACGACATTGTCATCAACTTTTCCAAAATTAAATAATATTGTTACTTCCTCCGTCCTATAAAAATAGGTCTACTTGTATTTTCGCATAAATTAAGAAAATATTTGAAGTTCCAATTATATCATTGTCTTTCATTAATTATAGCAATGAATGAAAAAAAAAAAATTAGTTTCAAAAGGTACATAGGAAGTTGTAATGTGGTGATTTAATATACATTTAATTAAGAACATATATGGAATTACAAATTAAAAATCATACTAATATAGTAACAAGCCTATATCTTTATGGGATAGACGAAAATAATATACAAACCTATCTTTGTAGAACGAAAAATGTATAAAATTTTAGAGTTATTGGATATGTGTATCAATAATACAATGCTAACAAACTTTTTACTAGTTTTTGGGAAAATTAAATAAGTGAATAACTAATCTTTACATTAAACGGGCCCACCACTGTCCACATCAGTCACCGCCATCAACTACCTCGTAAATTTAATATTTCAAGACCCAATAATGAACCGACAACCCATTCTATTATCAACTAATCTAATCATAAAAATAATAGAGATATAAAATTTTAAAACTTGGAGCTGAGTTATTTCATTATTTATATAATGAACCGGAACGTGCTTAGCAATTGAATTCATTGACTAATCTGATTGTACCAATTCAAGTGTGAAATTATATATTAGAAATTAATTTATATTTATTTGAGGGATTAATTAAATATAGTTTTAAGTTAAATACTCAAAATTAATTGATATTTGAATATAAATTTTGTTGGTCAATTAAAAGCCATCTATGTCTATATCTTATTGATATTATTTTGATAATTGTTGAAATAAATAAAATAAAACCACCATATGCAAGAAGGAAGTCTGATCCATGATGCAAATTGTATTATTTTCATCATCTCACAAGAAGAATTCAAGGAGTTCTTTCTGAGTATATTCTTCAAAGAAGATTGGAGGTTTTTTTTAAAAGGAAATTCCAAGACATAATTCAAATAATACTACCAAAATCGGCATTTGATCCAAACTCATATCGACATTATCAACAATTCATAAGTATTTTTTTTTTAGATTCAACGATGTTCTTCACACATTCGAAGACATTCTTTACATACATCTTCAAAATTGAATTCAAAACAAGGCTTGAAGCCTTCGAATTAACATTATTCAAGACAAAATATAAACTTTTGTTAGTTTAAAATTATTTGTTTGTTTAACAAACTAAGATCAAATAAACTTTTTTAACCAATCAATCTCACGTTAAGCATTTTGCATATTTCTGCAAGAATAATTGTAGTATTTACAAAGATTAATTACAACAAAGGAGCAAAAATGCAATCAAAGAATTGATGATTGCAATTTATGTGCTATTTCAAACATGATTGGATTTGGTGGTTAGCATGATTTCTTCTTTCCCAGAATATGATCATCCTCTTCAGCTTTCCTCAATATACAAGGATGCATTAAACTTCCATAGATACAATTTGTGATTACACTCAAAACTTCAAGTTGTCCTTCAAGTAACACACCAACTCTTGCTGCATAAAAGATCAAAGAAAAAAATCATAAAATCATTGAACAAAATACATTAGCACATAGTAAAAAAGTATCATTGAATTTTCGTTGAGAGAAAAACTTACAATCAAACAGAGAAGAATACATGCAGCAGCACCAGGGAACAAAGCATACCAAAAATTCAAATAGTGCAGCTTAACTCCATCGATAAATAGTAATGGCAAGCTTGCAGCTGGAAGATATTCAAAGCATCGGTATTAATTTTTTCGTTTCTAAGAAAATGTAGGCAATGTATTTATCTGAGATAATTGCCTGGTGGATGTACAGAGCGGGTCAAAACCATGAAGGCGATAGCAGCAGCAAGGGCGGTGCTCCTAGCTAGCCAACCTGGACCAAAAATCAAGAATGCCAAGACACCGATTGCTGCACAGCCCATCTGAGCTACAAACATGTTGTACTTCTGCAGGTCGAAGCAAAAGTCGTAGTTTAAATGCTTGTTGGATCACTTCTAATGAATTTGTGTGAGATTATTGATTAAACATAGGAATATATATGCCCCAAAATTCAAATGAAATTCACACACATGTATACATATAGTTCATCTAGTGGCAAGACTAGACACAACCCCTTTTGTTACAGAACTAAGTTCTAGCAGTAAATGGTTTGCAAATTAATCCATAAGACAATGTATACGACTTTTCAAGTTCTCATATATTTGTAGGAACTACTATTACAAGTCTAGACATTCCCACAAACATGTCCTAGGTTGTGTTCACTAGAAGATGATATTAACACCTAGAAACCTTGCTTGAGCTATGAGTGAACTCAGGGAAAGATTAGTACCCATTTGAAAACTTTCGAAACAGGTAATTTTCATCGTGATTCAAGAATTTCATATAGTATCTAAATACAAGAAGCCAAAAGACTAACATATGAGACATTATAATATGAGGAAAACAATGCTGTACAACCTTCATAATGCTTACAACTCTGTCATCAATAATATATTTCCTCAACACATGTTGTATGCAGAGATTCCCAAAAACAGAGCACTTAAATATCTCTCTCTCTCTCTCTCTCTCTCTCTCCTCCAAAAAAAAAAATTGTTTGATAAACATTTAAATAGAAAGAAAGGGGAAGAAGAAGAAGAAGAAGGTATGTACCCTAGCACCAGGAGAAGCTGGTGTGGTGAAGAGAACTGCGCAAACAGCTCCCAAAGGCGCAATTGTCATCGAAATTCCTTTTGGTGCCAAAATCTGATCAATTTTTCCCAATAAAGCCATTGCAGCAAAACCTCCTGTTACACAAACACCATCAAACAAACTATTATCAACACCACATTCCCACCAAACTGAGACATAATTTGATCGAATTTTGATTTCCGAAAGGAATATCTGAACAGACCAACAGAAGGCCAAAGAACATCGCTGAGAGAAGGAGCTTTAGAGCTCTTCTCAGGTGCCCAATTTTCCCATACTGGCGAACTCACGTTGCTCGAAGAGGCCACATAAAACTCCTTCTTTCTCACCCCTTTTGATCTCCACGACGCTGCAACTCTGTCGCCATTGTTGAAGCCACGTCTTCCAGTGATTGAATTGCAGGAGGACAATAGATTCGGCAGAGGAGTTTGTGGCAACAGAAATTTATCAGCACGGGCATGGAGGTGGAATTGCAAAGCCATCATTGGTTGATTTCTGATTCTTGTTGATTGGACCAAAAAAAAAAAACAAAGAACTCAAACAAAAATGTGGGAATTTGTGGATTTTGCACAAGAGGGATTAAAAAAAGATAGAGAGAGAGAGAGAGAAAGGACGATTGAAAGACGAGAAGAGAGGTCTATTGGAGAGGTCGAAGGGGCATTATTATTAGATAATGAAGAATATTGCAAGAGTCACCTTTTTACTATCTTTTAATATTAAAAATTAGATAAAATTCATTTTTCTTCTTTCCTGGGTTGCTGTCCAATTTTAGTTCTTTTATTTTCCAATCTTCAATTTTAATCCTTCTATTTCTAGGGTTGTCCAATTTTAGTCCGATTATCCAATTTTGGCCCTCCTATTTTAATTTTCTGGTTGGACTAAATTCATTTTTCGTCCTTCCCTACAGACGTTGTCCAATTTTAGTTATCTTGTTAGTCCTCCTATCTCTCCGGTTGTCTAATTTTAGTCCGATGGCCCAATTTTGGTCCTCCTAACTCAATTTTCCGATCAGCTCCGGGCGAGTGCACAACACTCACCCCCAATTTCATGAGTTCCAACATATTCCAACAGCTAGCGCTTATGTGGCAATTATTTTCACATGTGGTATTTCTTTTTGTTTTATTTTTCTAATTAAAATGTCACATCATCCGTCATGTCATTAAAAAATTAAAATATATAAAAAAAAGAAAAAAATAAATTTAAAAAAAAACGAACAGAATAAAAAAAAATTTGTTTTTTATCTTTAATTTTGTTCCTATGTTTTTATATATTTTTAATTTTTTAATTTTTTTATTGCATTTAAATACAATAAAAAAACAAAAAAAATGAGAAAAATTAAAAAAAGGAACATAATTTAAATTTAAAAAAACAAAACACAAACGAATTAAAAAAAAAAATTTCTTTAATTTTTTTTTTGCATTTAAATGCAATAAAAAACAAAAAAATGAGAAAAAATATAAAAAAAGAAACATAATTAAATTTAAAAAACACAAACATAATTATTTGTTCCTTTTTATATATATTTTTAATTTTTTAATTTTTTCTCTGTTTTTTTATTGCATTTAAATGCAATAAAAAAATTAAAAATATATAAAAATACAGGAAAAATTAAAGATAAAAAAACAATTTATTTATTTTCCTTTTTTATATATTTTAATTTTTAATGACATGGCGGATGATGTGTCATTTTAATTAGGAAAATAAAACAAAAAGAAATATCACATGTGAAAATAGTTGCAACATAAGCGACAGCTGTTGGAACTCATGAAATTGGGGGCGAGTGTTGTGCATTCGCCCGGAGCTGACCGGATAATCGAGTTAGGAGGACCAAAATTGGACAACCGGACTAAAATTGGACAACCGAGATAGGAGGACTAAAATTGATGATCGGAAAACAAGAGGACTAAAATTTGACAACGTCCCTAGGGAAGGACGAAAAATGAATTTAGTCATTTTCTAGTTAGCTCCGGGCGAGTGACACACACTCTCGCCCCCTATTTCATGAGTTTCGACAGCTGACGCTTATGTGCCAATTATTTTCATATGTGGTATTTCCTTTTATTTTATTTTCCTAATTAAAATGTTACATCATCCGCCATGTCATTAAAAAATTAAAATATAAAAAAAGGATAAAAATAAAATAAAAAAACACGAATTGAATTAAAAAAAATTCTTTGATTTTGCTCCCATGTTTTTATATTTTTTTTAATTTTTTTAATTCCATAAAAAATTAAAAAATGAGAAAAATTTAAAAAAAAGGAACATAATTTAAATTTAAAAAACCAAAACACAAATGAGTTAAAACAAATTTTTTGTTTTTTTTCTTTAATTTTGTTCCTTTTTTATATTTTTTTATTACATTTAAATGCAATAAAAAAACAAAAAAATGAGAAAATTTAAAAAAAAAAAGAAACATAATTAAATTTAAAAAAAAAACAAAAAAAAACACGAACAAAATTAAAACATTTTTTTTGTTTTTTTACTTTTATTTTGTTCTTTTTTTTAAATTTTTTTTATTGCATTTAAATGCAATAAAAAAAACAAAAAAATTAGAAAAAATATAAAATAGAAATATAATTAAATAGAAAAAACACAAACATAATTATTCTTTCATTTTTTTTCTATATATTTTTTATATTTTCTCTGTTTTTATGTTTTTTTATTGCATTTAACTGCAATAAAAAAATTTGAAATATATAAAAATATAGAATTTTTTTTAATTCTATTCGTGTTTTTTTAAAATTTAATTTTGTTTTCCTTTTTTAATATATTTTAATTTTTTAATGACATGGTGTATGATGTGGCATTTTAATTAGGAAAATAAAATAAAAAGAAATACCACATGTGAAAATAGTTGTTATATAAGCATCAGCTGTCGAAACTCATGAAATTGGAGGCGAGTGTGTGTCACTCGCCCGGAGCTGACCAGAAAATTGAGATAGGATGACCAAAATTAGACAATTGGACTAAAATTGGACAACCATAGAGATATGAGGACTAAAATTGATGATAAGAAAACAAGAGGGCAAAAATTGAACGACGTCCCTAAGGAAGGACGAAAAATGGATTTTGTCCATTAAAAATTCATAACCATCATAGTATTTTATTTTTTTGACTTCATACGTATATATATATTTTTTAATTCTAGGCTTACACTTGATTGATTTGAGATTATTATTAAATTTCTTTAAATTGCTATTTAATAAGACAAAAACTCTTATGCACCTGGTGTATATATCTAGGATCTATGTACTTAGGTCAATCATCAAATCGCGCACAGATTTGCCCAAATATGTTTCAAAGTGTCATATATTTATGTTATGTTGTCATACCTTTTAGTAGTGTTAGTCATACCTTTTAGTTATGTTAATCATATATTTTAGTAATGTTAGCTATACCTTAGCATTTTTTTAGACGAACATATTAACCTTTCATACCTTTTAGTCATACCTTTTAGTTATATTAGATATACATTTTAGTTATATTAGTTGTACATTTATATATTACATAAATGTATGACAATGTTGATTTATATGTACAAATTGTGGTGAAATTGTTTTTTTTTTTAAATAAAAGTATTAGATAAAAGTATGATATTTGTACATAAAGATAGGACAAATATAATATAAATGTAAGACTAATATAGTATAAATGTCAGTGATTTTTTTTAAAGTTAAAATATTACATAAAAGGGTATGATATATATACATAAAAATATGACTAATATAACATAAATGTATAACTAACATAATATGAATGTAAGGACAGCAAAAGAAAAAAAAACACGGATCCAAATCAACCCGGATCCCGACACGCGTATATGTGCATCAGGTGCACAGGAGTTCAACTCATTTAAAAATCACCTCTGAGGTTTATTCAAAAGGAAGTAAAATTTATTTCGAATGTTACCATATTACTAGTCTCTAATATGATTTTACAATTAAACTATTTATTGGAGGTTTTTTTTTATAAATTTTATTTTAATATTAATATGAGTTTTTATCAATTTTGAATCTAAAATATAGTAAATTATCAACTTCTGGCTTGAAAGATAAAATCTCAACACCTAAAGGCCAAAATAATAATAATAAATAAATAAATAAATATATATATACATATATATATATATATATATATCAACAAAGACTCAAATATGAGGTTTAGTTTGACACTTTATGATTCCTTATTATTAAAAATTATTTTTGAAAATGAAAATCTCAAAAATATGATTGAAGAACTTCATTTATATGAAAAAAAATAGAAAAATGTAATTTTATACAAATAATAAAGTAGTTAAAATAAAATATCAAACATGCTCTTATTTTCGTATTTTCTTAGTGATAATTAATATTTCAGACTTTGAATTAATAGTTTTTATCATTTAGGTCGGGATGATAATTAATTTATACTTTATGATTTAATCTTAAACTGATAAAAATCTTTATTTTATCGATGGATGAGGGTGATGATAGTATAATACCGTTTGATCTTTAAATACACCCAAAATGACCAAGCACTTAAAGAATCCAACTCGACGTGAACATGATTAATTCAAAAAATTATTCTTTTTAATTTAATTAATACTCCCTCCGTTCTAGCTGAACTTGCATACTTGTCATTTCGGTTTGTCCCAACTGAACTTGTCAGCCCATAAATGACAAATTTTTTTTTACATTAATATCTCTATATTTCAACATTATTACAAAAATGTCATCCAAAAGTGCATAGGATTTGATTTGATGTGTATATTATTAGAAAAATGTCATTCAAAAGTGCATATCCACTTGAATCAACTGCATTTTCTTAACCTTTGTACCCGATCAATGTAGGCAAGTTGAGACGGGACGGATGGAGTATACTACTTGAATTAAATTTATGTTAAATAAAAAAAATATATAAAAGTGTGGTTGAGACTCTCAAGTGATGACACTTAGTTCTATAAGTAGGCCACACAAGCTTCTTAAAAAAAAGGCAAAAAGAAAAATAAAAAACTTACCTTTCAAGCATTTAAGAGAAACGTAACGACAAGAAACAGAAGAAAATGACTTTAAGAAATGAAGAGTCCTCCTTAATTATGAGGGAGAAAAAAAATAAAAATAAAGAACGCTAGCAAGGAAATAGCTTAAAGGAAGATGAGGATTAGAAGTTTGAGTAACAATATGTAGAAAAAGAAGGAGACACAAAGCAGAGAGGATTTTGAAGAGTGCTCAAGAAGCTCACTTTGATATGCTGAATTAGCTTACAAAGTATATCAAGTAAAGTGTTGGAGAAGGGTGATGTTAGAATAATTTGCATCATGTTATTCATGAATATACTACAATAATTCTTGGATTACAAACCATACATTTAGGTTGATGGTGGTGGTAGTTGTAAAAGTTGACTATTTTTTAAAGGTAGTTAACAATGCATGTTGTTTGCATAGATAAGGTTATACCATCCAATTTCCAAATATGACAATGTTCAATGTTAAGAATAAATAAAAATTTTAATTTCTAATTCCATAGAAGAGTTGAACTTCAATTACATTAGATGCATGATAAATTGAGCATGCAACCAAGTAGAACATTGATAATTACTGTAGTTACAATAACTTATAGTGAGACAAATTGAGCAACTTTGCAATTTGTAAATTAGAATCGAGACATTTATCAAGAGGAAAATCAAGTAAAGATAGATGCCCTTATTTCAATTTCATATTTGCATTGAAGAATTCGAATGATGGATTTGAAACATAAATACAAAATTCATGAATGAAATTCTTAGCTATTGTTGTGACGCCCCGTTATCCTTTTAAATGGAAATAGGTCGTCACCCTTTACTTATTTAGGAACTAAAGAAATTATAATTACTTTCTAATATACAGCGGAAGACTTAAAATGAAGACACGAGAACTATATATATATATATAATTTTTTTTTAAAGTGTAACATATATACATATATATCCAACTATAAAAAGTCCAGTCGTGTCTCACCCACATTTCTAGGTAAAATTGTAACATTCTCGACCAAAACATACACGTCATTTGACATTCATTTCATGCATTCCTTTCATAATGCATTAAAAACATATCATATTGGCATTCGTAAAGAATTTAGAATAATACTTGGTTTGAAAATAAATAGTAGAAATCAATTAGAAATATAGAAAAGAATAAAAGAAATATAAATTTGATATATATAAAAAAAAGGGTGGTTTGAATTGATATATATATATATAGTAAGTGCAAGTGTGCGTGTGTTTATGCAATAGAAATTTTGTAGCGCCCCGAATCAAAACAAGCATAATAAATTAATTAAATATTTAAACCTATGATTTAATAATTTTGTGCGTATGCTTTGACTGTTTAATTAATTTATTGCGTTTCAGATAAGTGTTTAATGCACGTTAGAGATCAATAATTTTATTAGATGTGGAACATAGGATATTTTTACATCAATAGATGCGTAACGGAAAAACGAGAAGATAGACACTAATTAGAGGTCAATCGGAGACCCGTAGCTCAAACGGCGACGAAAAGGGCAAAACCCGAAGTTTTGGAAAACCGGAAGATATTTACGTGAATAGTAACGGAGACTTTTCAACCGATGAACAGTAACCAAGGCTTATCGTGAACAGTAACCCTATCCTATGAACAGTAACCTAGCCTAGGGTGAATAGTGCTTTCCATTTCTATAAATAGGGGCTCATTCGATTCGAAAATTTACTGTTTTCCCGAGTGAGCCGAACGAGCCGAGCGCGACGAAAACACGTAAGTTCTCTCTCCTCCTCTCCCTCTCTCCTCCTCGAGGCCCGTCGCTGGAGTGCCGGCGCCGGAGATGGACAGTGTGTATATATGTGTATGCATGCATGTATGTGTGTTGTGAGGTGTGTGAGTGTGTGTTGTGTTGCATGCTGTTGGTGGCAGCGCCTGGGGGCGCCGCCGAGAGAGAATGAACGGCCGGCGACGGGAGGTCGCCGGCGAGGTGTTGGAAGAGGCGGACGGCGGCTGGTGGCCGTCGGCAAAGCTTGGCAGTAGGGTGTGTGTGTTTATGCGTGTGTATATATAGGCTGTGTGTGTGTTAGGTTGGTCGGGAAAGGCTGCCGACGACGAGGGGTTGCCGGCGGAGGTGTTGGGAGTCGTCGCCGGCGACAGGAAGTCGTCGGCCGGAGTTTTGAAAATTGGAGTTGGTATTCAAAAATCAGTGTATTGAAGGGTTTTGCGGCATATTTTTCAGGCACTATTCATGCTGGAATCCGGCGAGGGATGGCCGGAGGTGGTAGCCGGCGGTGCGAGGTATCCGGCGGACTAGGTGGAGACGGCGGAGGGCGGCGCCACCGCGCAGGGAAGGAGGCTGGTCGAGCAGGCCACCGTCGGGGAA
Source organism: Scutellaria galericulata (assembly GCA_946896805.1). Classification (NCBI taxonomy): domain Eukaryota; kingdom Viridiplantae; phylum Streptophyta; class Magnoliopsida; order Lamiales; family Lamiaceae; genus Scutellaria; species Scutellaria galericulata. The sequence continues at coordinate 14,947,181 of OX335785.1, forward strand.
ATCTGGGAAGGGGTTGCCGAGAAAACTCGGCAGCCAGCCGAGGGACTTTACTCGCTGCCGAGAAAACTCGGAAGCCGTCGGGTGCCGGGAGCCGCGCGCACGCCCGTACGCGCCCGTCGGGTGCTGACGTGCACCCGACGCCGTGTTTTCGATCCGAACCTCGTTTTTTTTCCGTCGTTCATGCGTATCGAGTCGTCGATGATGAGACGTCGTTGATCGGGGTTCGTGGGCCCGGTCAAAGTCAACCCTTTGACCAAAATTACCATTTTACCCCTAAACTTATAATGCTCCGTTTGAGCTCGTTTTTAACTCCGATTGAGCTCATTCTTTTTGTGTTGCGAACCTTATTTCATTTCCTATCTTCTCAGCCACTTGGACAGATCTGACCCTCTCGTTTCTTGCATTTCAAATCTTTAGATCGTTCGAATCGTCGTGTCATTAACGAACGTTTTTCCGCCGGAATCCTTTACAGCTTTATTTATATTATATTTAGGATCTAAGAAACACCGTAACTATGTAGGCTACTTGTTGGACTAATCTTTGAGGTGTTGGGTTATCAAACTTACTGTCCTAGCTACTCACGTGGTAACCACCGAACGAGGTGGGGGTAACTTCTAAACCATAATCTTTATATTTCCATTAACGAACGTATGTATGTAAACTGGATATTATTGAAATGCTGTTGATTGTTATGAATTTGTCGAAACTTATGTGCCTTGGGTTATATGTTGTGATTATATGTTGTGTTCGGTAGGATCGGGTGATTACCGTACCTGAGGTATGTAGGGTCGGGTGATTCCCGTACCTGAGATAAGTAGGGTCGGGTGATTCCCGTACCTGAGATTCATAGCGGTGAGTCGGGAAATACCCGCACCTGAGTTTGGGTTACGAATTACGTGTTGTGCATTTTACGCGTTGTGACTAAGTGCTGATTTGGTATACTGTGTTTCATTTATCTGTCGAATGTTATAAAACATGGAATTTTCTCCCACGAGTGTATTCAACGCACTCACCCCCACCTGTACTCACACTACAGGAAATGAAGAAAATGAAGACGCGTAGAGAGGGGTGTCCTATCTGCTGTGTCCATCTTCTGGTTTTGTCTTTTAAAGATATGTTGTTCGTTTGTAAAAGAAAAACTGTATTGCTCCATCTTTGTAAAAGATCCTGATGTTTTTCCACTGCATATGGTTTCAAACATTCTTTTATCGGTTGTATCCGATGTTTTAAGTGTACCGCTTCTTATCCTCTCCTGTTTCTTTCTATTTTATATCATGTACGCCTCTTTTCCCTTTCTCTCTTAACGCCCAAAAACGAAAAACTCTGATAATTCGACCGAAAGATTTTGGGGCGTTACAGATGGTATCAGAGCCTAGTTCTACCCTTTGTAGGGCTTTGCTCAAACTTGATTTAAAAGGATAAAACTTGATTTCAAAAGTGTGATTTTAAAACGTGGAGATGTTTTCGAAAAGAAATAGATAGGCACCATTCTCTCTCCATAAGTGACTTTCCCTGAACATAGGGCTTGATAGAATGAGTGCTTACCTGATATGTGCTACCTTGATAGTATGATATAAACCATTTAGGTTTGAAGAGGTGTTGAGAATACAAGTTTCACGATAAAAAGATTTCTTAAAAAGAAACCCTTCGGTAATTAAAAAAAACAGGGTAAGAAGAGAATTCTCTCCCGTATGTAATTGTACAGGGTAAGATGGGAAATTCTCTCCTGTAATTTAAAAAGGAACGGGGTAAGACGAGAATTCTCTCATGTACTTAGTGTACGGGGTAGGATGGGAAATTCCTTCCTGTAATTAAAAGAAACGGGACAAGATGAGAACTCTCTCCTGTACTTAGTGTACAGGGTAAGATGTGAAATTCTCTCCTGTATTAATTAAATAGAAATGGGGCAAGATGAGAACTCTCTCCTGTACTTAGTGTACGGGGTAGGATGGGAAATTCTCTCATGTAATTAAAAGAAACGGGGCAAGATGAGAACTCTCTCCTCTACTTAGTGTACAGGGTAAGATGTGAAATTCTCTCCTGTATTAATTAAAAGAAACGGGGCAAGATGAGAATTCTCTCCTGTACTTAGTGTACGGGGTAGGATGGGAAATTATCTCATGTATTTAAAAGAAATGAAGTAAGATGGGGAATACCCTCCTGTACTTGGGATACGGGGTAAGATGGGTAAAACACAGGGTAAGATGGGGAATACCCTCCTGTATCGAGGGAATTCTTGAAGGAGCAATGCATTCTTGTGTGCTGTTATAATAAACAAATGAGAGGGAGATCTTTTGAAGTTAAATTGATTTATAAAATAATGTTCATATGTTATATGGTTATCTGAATCATATTTGTCTACTTCTTGTTATTCCTGTTGTTGCTTTTATATATTGCTAGTTTGCGTGGGATAGATGCTAAGGGGTAGATTTTCATACGTTGTAGCTAGAACAGTATGCCTCGTGGCCGCCCAAGACGATACCAACCACCAATGGATGATCAACCGCCAGAAGAAAATCCTCGTCCACTACCCAGAGACAACCAACCACCATTGAATGATCAGCCGCTAGAGGGAAATCCTCCGGAGCATATGGACACCGCCGAGGGGGATTTGGTGTCAGTTTTGAGAGGGTTGGCTCGACATTTCGAGACACTACAACCAGTACCATTCGCCTTGGCAAAGAGCGACACCAATTTAGCGATCGAGCAGTTCCGGCGATTCAGCCCGCCGACTTTCAACGGAAGAGGAGAGCCCTCGGAAGCGGAAGAATGGCTTAGGGCTCTGGATCGTTTGTTCGGGCACCTGACTGACACAGAGGAACCAAAGATTTTCTGTGCCGTTTTTCAACTTACTGAAGAGGCAAGTCATTGGTGGGAATCACGAGTTCGAACGATGACCCTGGAATAGATATGCGCTCTGAACTAGGAGGCCTTCAAGGAGGTGGTCGTACAAAACTATATACCCCAATCTTATCGCGACCAAAAGGAGACGGAGTTTCTACAACTCCGTCAGGGGTCATCCACGGTGGGTGATTATGAGAGAAGATTTAATCAGCTGAGTCGATATACGTCCCACCTAGTGGACACGTACACAAAAAGGGCCCGACGCTTCGAAAAGGGCCTTCGTCTGGAGATCAGCACCATTCTGACGGGGCAAGGTGTGATTACGTACGCTGCTGTGGTTGAAAGGGCTCAAGAAATCGCTTACCGACTGTGCTTGGACGTGGCATCACCCAAGAAAGTGGAAGTGACAATAGAGAAAAGGAAGAGGGACGGGCCCAGTCAGGATTTCAACCAAAACAAGTCCCCACGGACCCAGAATGCTCCGCTACTCATTAAGCCTAGGCCAGAGAATGTCTGTCCCAAGTGTGGGAAGATACACGTGGGGCCATGCCTCCAAGGGACCCGAAACTGCTTCAAATGCGGTGAGTCGGGCCACATGGCATACAGCTGCCAGAATCCCCGAAATCCAGGAGTTCCCACCCCGAGGCCAAAATCAGGAGCAGGCCAAACTTGAACATGCGCATTCTCTCGATCAAAGGTGGATGAAAAATAGTTTACCGATGATGAACAATTAGTATTATATATGTAAATAGGTATGTAGTGGTTCAAACCTTGTAGTGGTATACGTAATCCTTTGGATATGATGTATGAGCTGCCATCTTTTGCCTTGGTATACACTATACCAGATCGTCTTTTGTTAATCGATGGAATCTACGTTTACTTCTCTCCTCGATTTTCATGTTTAATTTCCTCACCTATAGTGTTGTTACGACATCGGGTCTATTGAAGTATGAGAACGTTAGGGTAGTCGCTGAAACTCTAGAAGCTAGTATCCCATTAGGGAGGACAAGATTTCGTCTTCTTATCAGGATCGGAAGGGAGAAGTCAAGAACGCACCTTGGATGATCCTTGACTTGTGGTGTTAATCTTGGAAGAAGGAAAAAGAGAGTTTACACCACCGGACGAAGGTTGTAGGTTCGGGTATTGACTCTGGTCATTACTCAACAAGATATAATAAAGTAAATAAGAAACCAAAAGTCTCCAGCTAATCTGTTGTTACATGTAACCATTACATTTGTTTATCTCAAACACCGCCAGAGAATCTAAGAATCGTCTTTGAGAAGAGGATCCAGTGGCCGGGATCCATCTTAGACCGAGAGATTCAAAGATTGAGAAACCGAACTTAGCCAAATAATCAGGCTCAGTAATGTGGGCTTATAACCCGAATAGGGACGTTAAAGTGATTGAACGTTAGACCCGTGGGGTTGGGGCAGCGGCCTAAGCAAAGAAATGGGCTACGTGTCTTCTAGAGTGGAGGGCACCACTCCAGGCTGGCTACACAGAGCAGCGATAACTTCCCTCTCTCATGTCATTCCTAGGTACAGTCGAATTTCGAGGACGAAATTCTTTTAAGGGGTAAGGGATGTAGCGCTCCAGATCAAAACAAGCATAATAAATTAATTAAATATTTAAACCTATGATTTAATAATTTTGTGCGTATGCTCTAACTGTTTAATTAATTTATTGCGTTTCAGATAAGTGTTTAATGCACGTTAGAGATCGATAATTTTATTAGACGTGGAACATAGGATATTTTTACATCAATAGATGCGTAACGGAAAAATGAGAAGATAGACACTAATTAGAGGTCAATCGGAGACCCGAAGCTCAAACGGCGACGAAAAGGGCAAAACCCGAAGTTTCGGAAAACCGGAAGATATTTACGTGAATAGTAACGGAGACTTTTCAACCGATGAACAGTAACCAAGGCTTATCGTGAACAGTAACCCTACACTATGAACAGTAACCTAGCCTAGGGTGAATAGTGCTTTCCATTTCTATAAATAGGGGCTCATTCGATTCGAAAATTTACCATTTTCCCGAGCGAGCCGAACGAGACGAGCGCGACGAAAACACGTAAGTTCTCTCTCCTCCCACCTCTCCTCTCTTTTCTGCCTCTGGCGCGGCGCCGCCGGTGGCCGGAAAATCTCTACTTCGTCGGTTTCGGCCGATTTTCGCACACGACGTTCGTCTCGATAAGACGAATCTAGGACAGCTTCCGGAATTCAATTCCGAGTTTTCGTTCGCCGGAAAACGGCGAAAACAGCCTTGAAACCCTAACCCTTGCACCACCCTTTCTCTCTCCTCTGTGTTTTCTCTCTCCACCGCGCTGGAGCTAATGACGGAGGCAGCCGGAGGTCTAGGCCCGTCGCTGGAGTGCTGGCGCCGCCGTGGGTGGCAGCGTCGGAGATGGACAATGTGTATATATGTGTATGCATGCATGTGTGTGTGTTGTGAGGTGTGTGAGTATGTGTTGTGTTGCATGCTGTTGGTGGCAGTGTCGGGGGGCGCCGCCAAGAGGGAATGAACGGCCGGCGACGGGAGGTCGCCGGCGAGGTGTTGGAGGAGGCGGACGGCGGCTGGTGGCCGTCGGCCAAGCTTGGCAGTAGGGTGTGTGTGTGTAAACGCACCTTACGTTGTGTGTGTGTGCGTGCAACTGTGTGCGTGTGTGTGAGTGTACGGCGGTGGTGGTGGCCGGCCAAGGCCTTAGTGGACGGTGGTGGTCGCCGGCGGTAGGTGGCCGTCGGCCAAAGAGAAGGAGGTGTGTGTGTTTATGCGTGTGTATATATAGGCTGTGTGTGTGTTAGGTTGGTCGGGAAAGGCTCCGACGACGAGGGGTTGCCGGCGGAGGTGTTGGGAGTCGTCGCCGGCGACAGGAAGTCGTCGGCCGGAGTTTTGAAAATTGGAGTTGGTATTCAAAAATCAGTGTATTGAAGGGTTTTGCGGCATATTTTTCAGGCACTATTCATGCTGGAATCCGGCGAGGGATGGCCGGAGGTGGTAGCCAGCGGTGCGAGGTATCCGGCGGACTAGGTGGAGACGGCGGAGGGCGGCGCCACCGCGCAGGGAAGGAGGCTGGTCGAGCAGGCCACCGTCGGGGAAATCTGGGAAGGGGTTGCCGAGAAAACTCGGCAGCCAGCCGAGGGACTTTACTCGCTGCCGAGAAAACTCGGAAGCCGTCAGGTGCCGGGAGCCGCACGCACGCCCGTACGCGCCCGTCGGGTGCTGACGTGCACCCGACGCCGTGTTTTCGATCCGAACCTCGTTTTCTTTCCGTCGTTCATGCGTATCGAGTCGTCGATGATGAGACGTCGTTGATCGGGGTTCGTGGGCCCGGTCAAAGTCAACCCTTTGACCAAAATTACCATTTTACCCCTAAACTTATAATGCTCCGTTTGAGCTCGTTTTTAACTCCGATTGAGCTCATTCTTTTTGTGTTGCGAACCTTATTTCATTTCCTATCTTCTCAGCCACTTGGACAGATCTGACCCTCTCGTTTCTTGCATTTCAAATCTTTAGATCGTTCGAACCGTCGTGTCATTAACGAACATTTTTCCGCCGGAATCCTTTACAGCTTTATTTATACTGTATTTAGGATCTAAGAAACACCGTAACTGTGTAGGCTACTTGTTGGACTAAGCTTTGAGGTGTTGGGTTATCAGACTTACTATCCTAGCTACTCACGTGGTAACCACCGAACGAGGTGGGGGTAACTTCTAAACCATAATCTTTATATTTCCATTAACGAACGTATGTATGTAAACTGGATATTATTGAAATGCTGTTGATTGTTATGAATTTGTCGAAACTTATGTGCCTTGGGTTATATGTTGTGATTATATGTTGTGTTCGGTAGGATCGGGTGATTACCGTACCTGAGGTATGTAGGGTCGGGTGATTCCCGTACCTGAGATAAGTAGGGTCTGGTGATTCCCGTACCTGAGATAAGTAGGGTCGGGTGATTCCCGTACCTGAGATTCATAGCGGTGAGTCGGGAAATACCCGCACCTGAGTTTGGGTTATGAATTACGTGTTGTGCATTTTACGCGTTGTGACTAAGTGCTGATTTGGTATACTCTGTTTCATTTATCTGTCGAATGTTATAAAACATGGAATTTTCTCCCACGAGTGTATTCAACGCACTCACCCCCCACCTGTACTCACACTACAGGAAATGAAGAAAGTGAAGACGCGTAGAGAGAGGGGTGTCCATCTTCTGGTTTTGTCTTTTAAAGATATGTTGTTCGTTTGTAAAAGAAAAACTGTATTTCTCCATCTTTGTAAAAGATCCTGATGTTTTTCCGCTGCATATGGTTTCAAACATTCTTTTATCGGTTGTATCCGATGCTTTAAGTGTACCGTTTCTTATCCTCTCCTGTTTCTTTCTATTTTATATCATGTACGCCTCTTTTCCCTTTCTCTCTTAACGCCCAAAAATGAAAAACTCTGATAATTCGACCGAAAGATTTTGGGGCGTTACAAATTTTAATTAATTCATAAGATATATTAAATAATAAACTAAGGATAATAATAATAATAATAATAATAATAATAATAATAATAAAGTCTTATAGTTTAGTTTGCTGGCGGTGGAGTAGGTAAAAGAAATAATAATAAAAAGGTAGAAAGAGAAAGTGCAGCAGAGAGAGGAAAACGAAAACATAGAGAAAAGGAAAGAAGAGTAGAGGAAAAAGAAGAAAGGAAAGAAAAGAAAGAAGAAAGAAGGGTTGGTGATTTTGGGTTCGTTTCTTCATCGATTTTCTTTAAATTTTGAGAGGGAGCTCGTGGTGACATGCTCTTCGATTTGATCGGAGTGAATTCTCAAAGATTATCCCAAAAAGGTACAAAGAAATTAGTGAATTAGATATATCTCAAGTTATCGTAATTTGTTGGATGTTTTGGTAACTTTAAAGGCTGAATTGGGGAAAACTTAAAACATGGAACTTATAGCTCTATCTCTTAGTTAAACTCAGAAGAAAACCATAGATGACTCAGTTAAATATTGAGTGAGATAATGTCAAAAGAATAAAAGTTGCTAGAATTTAGTGTTATATATGAAATAAATGAAATTAAGCATACATGTATTGCATTTCATTGCATAATAGAAATATATATTAAGAGGACGATTAGGCTAAATTGCATTGAATTCTATAGGAGCACGGGCTGTAGAACGAGAGGAGGAACCAGAGCAACGAACGAATTACTTATCATAGTCTGGTGAGTATAAACCGTATATGTGATTTATATGCAATGTCTGTTATATAAGAAATATGTATTGATATGAAATTGTCATTAGGTCAAATGATATATTGGTAAATGTATACGTGATCATATATTCAGATGAATGCTATGTTGCATTACAATTTGGATGACATTAAAAGGTTTGTGACTGTCTTGCTATGGAGCTGTATACAAAGTGGAGATCTTCGGGTCAAATTCATATTGGAGACCTACGAGTCTATATACATAGTGGCATATTTGAAATCTCGGGACAGATCCAAGCTTGAGCAGTTCACAGAATAATAAACCGGACATAGTGGCATTTGCATATGTTTGATTATATTTTTGATTAATGTTAATGATTGTTATCTGCTTATTATTTAATTAAGTTAATGGTTTATATTCACTGAGTTGCGACTCATAAAAATCGCATATATATATATATATTTAGGTCAATAACTCTTTTGACGTGGGTTGTATATATAGACGACATGCTATACAGGTTGGCTGACTGATGCCTCGTGCAACCTTCTCCTCCTCATTTTACATTTTGGAACACGTGCATCATAATTTGTATTTAATACGACTTATGCTGAGATATTGGTTGTGTGTTTTAATCTTATACGATATTGGTCTTTAAATAATATTTGTATACTTATATGGATCAATGAAATGTCAGAATGATCTATCTACATGATGAATATTTTATTGTTATATATACGTCATATGGGGGTAGGGTATTACAAAAATGTTCAAACCAAAACCTATATGAATTTACACAACAAAACATATATATATATATATATATATATCTATTATACTATATAAGTATGAATGTTTCGTCCATTTTTCATAATACCAATTTTAACCCTCCTACATAATTAAATCAAATCAAATTAAATTAGAGTCCTAATGAAAGAAAACTCTTTATTAAGGATAGTAACGTAATTTAATATTTATTTTATTTTTCTATTTGATTATAAAAAAACAAGAGTCCTTTATATTTCAAACTCTTCTTAAAAAAATTATATGTTTTGATTATTATTCTTTTGTAATCTTGAACATTTTGAATCTTAAACTAAAATTAGTCTTATATTAATATATATTTTAAGAGCTTTTCAATTGTATATTATAAGCATTTTTTTGAATAATATTAATATATACGAAAATTAATATACATCCAATTCTTTAAAATTCAATGACAAATTTAATTTAATTTGATTTAATATGAAGGTAATATCAATAATTGAAAGAATTTAGTTGAGAATTGAAATATTAAATTGGAAGATATAATAGATTATTAAATGAAAAAAAAAAGATTTAGTTTAAGACATAGGGAATTCTTATCGGTTAGAGAAAGTGATATTAAAAAAATTATCTCTTTTATGTTTCATATAAACACATTCATGCACGTAAACAAATTCAACTATTTACATGAGTGTATCAATCAGAGTGCTACCAAAGAGAAAATCGAATAAAAAAACATTTTAAAAGAGGGAGTGGGATTGAGCAATGATCAAAGGAACGAAAAATTGATAAAGTAGATGAGTTCTTTTTATAGGTTGTATGATTATTTTAGAGAGTAATTGTATGAATGGATTTTGTAGGTTGTAAATAAAAATTTTCATTTTTTAAGGACGTCGATGTTTTAAAAATTTGATGGTGGAGATAAATAATGGAGTTGTATTCAGAATTTTCGTTAACAAAATTTTGACTTCATTATTAAACCAATTTATTATAACTCTAATTTAAAAACCTAACTAATGCTTAGTAAATTAAATTCCTAATTAAAAAAAATCTCCATATCTAATTTAATTAGAATTTTATTAGGACTTTAATTTAGAGTCCTAATGAAGGAACACTCTTTATATCTAATTGCATTAGAAGTTTATTAGGATTCTAAACTAATATGAACACATTATATATATATATATATAGTACTTGTTATGTTGTTGTATAATTAATACAAATATGTCATATATATATATATATGACATATTTGTATTAATTATACAACAACATAACAAGTACCATTGGCAAGAGCACAATTATATTACGATTATCTCAGCAAAGTTTTCATAATTGGTGATATTGGTTTGTCTTCAAATTTATTTAATGTTTTGTATGATCAATGTGAAATTCATGAGGATTGTATATTTTTGTTATTTTTTTTCTTGACCTTTTCTTAGATTCTGTATTTCCCTAATTTTCATATATTGGGGGGGGGGGTTTAATTAGTTTTTTTTCATTTTTTTTAGTAAAAGAATAATGTTGCATAGTCAATAAATGATGAAATCTGTCATTATTCCTTGATTATTTTTTATTAGTATTATAATCTTTACATATTTGTATTTTCGAGGTTTGAACTTCTTTCGCTGTTATCATTGTTCAAGATAGCATAATATGATTTATATAGTTTTTCAAATTCTCTTGCATAATTTACAAGTCTTAAACAAATACCGTCCCAACCAACAATTCACCAATGAATCAAAAGTTTCCACATTTATCCCCAATTTTTCTGTACATCTATTCCAAGGGGAAAACAGTGCTTAGCAACCATAAAGATAAACTAAACTTATTTTTGTGTCGTAAAAGGAGAACATACACATCAATAAGCTACTCAATTCCTTCAATTCAATCTAATATAGCATATGATACAAAATCCCAATTCTTTTTGCTAATATTTCAACTCTACTTGTAAATTTTTTTTATACGTTTATTTGTGACAATAATAATTTTTAAGAACTTAATTAATTGCACAAATAGATTTATCAAATCTTAAAATCTTCAACTAAATCCAATAATTTTAATTTATAGTATGATGACAAATTTTAAAAAAGATTTATAAACATAACGAAAACTTATTTCTAAATTTTTTTAGTAACTCTTTTTTTTTTTGAAATATAGTCAAAGAAAAGTGGCAATGTCTGAGACGAGTGGAATTGGTACCGATCTTAAAATTGGTGACATTTGTAAGATCTAATCATTCTTTGTTAGAATTAAATTTGATTATATTTTTATTTTATCTTCATTTATTATTATTTAACCTTCTTGGATTAATTTTTTTTGGAATGATTGTATGTTTGAACAGTCGACACCAGATATATATGTCATCAAAGGAAACTTGCTGGACAAAAGAGAAGATATGCAAATCTTAATAATGCTAAGAAAAAAAACTATGTAGAATATGTTTTGCAAAATCATGAAAAGAGACAAGCAACATGTAATTTACATGTTCAAGCGAATCTAAGTAACTCTGAAGGTATATTTTTTTAATATTCTTTAAACTTTGTATTGAAGTACATTTTTCATATAAAATTGAAAATTATATATTAATATATTTATCTAATTATGAATTTTAATGCCAGGGGAACATAAACTAAAAACAATGCCAAGTTGCATTCATTATGGAGCAACAAGATTTGAGTATGAGTCTTCCACGTTTTGTTGTGATAATGGAAAAGTTAAACTTGTAGCTTCACAAGTTCCAGAGAAATTGTACGAACTATACACTTCCCAATCGGAAGAATCTATTGATTTTCGGAAAAATATACGTTCATACAATTCCATATTCTCATTCACTTCATTTGGAGTGAAATTGGATAAAGAGCTTGTTTCAGCACGACGAGGAATTTTCACTTTTCGAGTACAAGGAATGATTTATCACAATCTCCCAATTTTGAGTCTTAATGGAAACAAACCAGCTAATTTTCAGTTATATTTTTTTGATATTGAAAATAAAACTACAAATAGAATGTGCCTTAATTCACATGTATCAGAAGAAATTGAACGGAAGCTCACTGAAATACTAGAGGAAAATCCATATGTCAAAATCTTTAGAAGACTAACAGAGTATTCTTCTCTAGATGATGTGCAACTTTGTATCACAAAAGATGTGAGACTAGATCAGTGAGTTTATAATGCTCCGACAGCAGATCAAGTTGCAGCTGTTTGGATTGAGGGAAATAATGATAATGTAGGGTTTAAACGAGATATTATTGTTAGTATTCATTCCGAAGACCAATATAGAATAATGCTTTATTTTGGATGTTATGACCCTTTACAATACCTTCTTCTATTTCCAAGAGGTGAAATAGGATGGCACCAAAATATTCATAAGGAAAAAGGTACATATTTATGTTATAATATATTTCAAGAACATATATATTTTATACAATAATTAACTTTTTTCAAAATTTAATTTTATTGGATTTTTTAATACATATATAATTGCAGCAAATGTACCAAATGTCCTAAATGCTTCTAGACTTACAACAAGGTCTACTCCAAAGGAAATTATCTCCCAAGAGCAAGAAGGTATGTACTACAACATACGTATTCCTAAAAAATCTGATCAAAGAGTTTATGTTCATTCTAATCATTCCAACCATTGTTTCTCATAATCAGTTGTCGCAAAAGAAAATGTAAAAAGAGTCTCTTGCAGAGAATACAGTTGTTATAAGTTACAAATTAGAGATCCAAGACACTCTACTCTATTATTTGTGGAAGATTGTTACAACAATATGCAGTTGACAGTTATATAAAATTGGAGACAACAAGATTACAATTTTTCCGTTTAAACCAAGCAAATTTGAGAACTGAATTCTACCAAGGGATCATGGATAGTGTTTTTAGAGGTGAATTTTGTGGTAGTGAAGTTTGATCAAGAATTTTTCTTCCTGCATCATTTATTGGTGGCCCAAGGATATACGAAGGAGATATCTTGATGCATTGGTGTTAGTCCAAAGATATGGAAAATCAAATCTATTTATCACCATTACTTGCAATTTGATTGGAAAGAAATACAAGAAAATTTGTATGAAGGTCAAAAAGCTCAAGATCGTCCGGATTTAGTTGTGAGAGTTTTCCGAGCAAAATTACATGACATGAAAGATCAATTATTTAAGAAACAAATATTCAGAAAAGTTGTTGCATAAAAGGGGATTACCACATGTTCATCTACTTATAATTTTAAAGGGTGAATATAAAATTCATACAACTGACCAGTTTGATAAGTTTGTATGTGCTGAAATTCCTAATGAAGAAAATAATCCTCGGATATATGAATTGGTGAAGAAACACATGTTACATGGACCATGTGGTGAAAAAAATTTGAAAAATTCATGTATGGAGAAAGGTAAGTGCAAATGTCGTTATCCATAAAAATTGGAAACTCATTAAAATATTTGTATCAAATTATATTAGAATTCATTAGTAATCAAAGATTTCGGTGGAAAAGTGATAGCTTTTTTAGGAGATTTTAGACAATTTTTACCTATTATCCCAAGGGCAACAATTTTACAAACAATTTCTGCTAGCATGGTCCAATCATATCTATGGCCAAGAATACAGAAAATATTGTTACCTAAAAATATGGGAGCTGCAAAAGATCCTAATTTTAGTGAATTCTTGCTATGAATTGGTAATAGAGAGGAACCAACAGATGAGGAAGGAAATATCTCAATTCCAAATGAAATGATCATTGAGTATGATAATGATGAAGATTCTATACAACGACTCATCAATACTATTTTCCCAAACTTACAGAAGAATGCAGAATTAGCAAAATACATGACAGAGCGAGCCATATTATCTGCAGAAAATGAGCAAGTTGATAAGTTGAATGATAAGCTGATATCCATATTCCCAGGAGATGCAAAAACTTTTAATAGTTTTGATGAAACAGATAAACATTATGGAGAGGAACTTTTAAGTTTTTTTGACTCCAAATGGTTTACCTACTCATAAATTGGTGTTGAAGAGAAATTGCCTAATAATTCTCTTAAGAAATTTGGATCCTTCAAATGGTTTATGTAATGGTCTTCTTTTACTTGTTCTTATGTAATGCCTATAATTGGATTTTCTTGGTTTCAGCAACAAAACCCCACTCAAACTTGAAAAAAATAGTGTATTGTGAAGAGCGCTCTCTTTCACATCTCTCTCGTACTGTTTGTATGTGCAAATGGAGGGTGTTTGTTTCTGGTTATTAAAGCAGATGAAAATGCATTTTTTCAATTATGATTTTATAATACAATCTAAATTTATATATTTTGGTGAGACAATGGAACTCAATATCAATATAAAACTATCCCTTGTACAATTATAAATCAATGCATGTCTAAGAATTTTTATATACATTGCTAAAATCTATCTTTCTTGTTCTTTTTAACAAAAAATCATATGCAGGGTCAAAGCACATCTGAATACTACAGATGGTTGATCTTACAAGGAGTAAGTGAGGTCCGTTTTCTAATTGTCCTAAACTACAATACGAAAGTTGAAGGGGGAGATTGAGTGCAGTAGCTGAAGCAATAGAAAAACTGGAACCCGTGGAGATAGGAGATGATAAATTAAACAATACAACCACGACAACGACAGTAACAGTGGCCATCACAACATATGATGAAAACAAGAAAAAAACGAAGAATTAGGAAGATAAAAACAAGGAATGCATCCACGTATCCAGCAATGAGGAGGATCATACAATCAAAAATTTATTAATCAAATCACGAAGAAAGAAGATTAGGACGGAAAACAAGATCAAACAAGAAAAGATATAGTTAGTGGTCAAATTAGAATTATAATCTTTCGTTTTAGATTTATTATTCATTTTTTTATTAGGAATAGTGGAACTAGAATTTTTTAATCGAATAATATTTTTTAATAAATTATTATTGTTATGATATCTATATTAAATTGAAAAGACATTAACTTATAATAATCAAATGTTAAGTAATTTAAACATACTTCAAAAAAATATTAAAAAACAAGTGAAGGGAAAAAAACCCACAAAATCAACCAAAAAATGGTTCTCACGAGTTTGTCTCTCCACGTGCAACGCACGTGTTCTTATCTAGTATATATATATATATATATATATATATATATATATATATATATATATGACATGATATAAGTCTAGGCCCATAGTTTATCATACTATACATATTTAAACTTCTCAAAAGGAAACATTATTCTAGTACAACAACTTTATAGGGACAGTGAGAAGCCAGCCCAGCCTGCTACACGTCCACGTCATCGTCTGCCGAGCCTGGAAATATAAAAAACAACGAGACACCTCCAGAGAGGAATCCTAGTGGGATGACTTTACTGTTTAATACATTGAAGCAATTAAACTATTAAGCAAGTACTACATGTCATTCGGGTACGCTCACCCTGTACCATACTATAATATAAAGGAATGTGGGAGTCACTCGCCCACAAAACCTTGCTTTCATAGACCAGACACTCTCGCCCTTATGGTCGTCGCCCAGTAGGGAAGCTACCCACTGGTTATAACTACGGGGCTTCGGCCATAGATTTCATAAATAACTTATTAATTCAATTATCAACACATAATAGAGAGTAGAAGTTACCCACTTGTACGTTGATTGTGTGAGGATCGCTTCTGAATTCACCGATCGTCTCAACTGCGCTCGACACACTTAATTGTTTAGTCTCTTATGTCATATAACATAATATTTTGTATTTTATATTAGGTTACTTTAACCTAAAGCATAATCATTAGTAATTTAATGTAAACACTTCGTCCTAAATGCAAATATTAACATGATTCTATACACATCATTCAAGAGTTTATAATAATCATACTTTACTCAATACATACTTCATTTATATATAAAGCTTTAAAGATGATCCTATCATACATAATTCATCTAAGTGAGATTAGAACATTAAATACACCATCATACTTATAACTTAATTGTTAAACATTTAAACTAGTAATTTTAGACCTAAAATGACATATAAAGATGTAATAATTTTAATAATTCATACATAATTTCTAAAATCATAAAATTATTCATATAATCACATATCTTATTTTAGTATAACATACTGAAAATTCATAAATTTTAACTGTTTGTACAAAGAATTAAAAACCACACATTTAACTAGTTTTTCACTTCAATTTCAGCTGAAAAACAACCTTCAATGAAAAATTCACCATACCTTATAGGATTGATGAAAACCTTTCATATTTTTAAAAAATTTAGAAAAAATGTTGAAGTATAACATATAAACATTTCAAGTAGAAATAAGGTTCATATAATTAGTTATATATTTTAAAATTTGGATAAAAACAGTGCATAACATAGGCTGAAAACAGGGTTACTTGTAAATTTTCTTATAAATTTATTTGTACTCCAAAATT
Organism: Scutellaria galericulata; assembly: GCA_946896805.1. Taxonomy (NCBI): domain Eukaryota; kingdom Viridiplantae; phylum Streptophyta; class Magnoliopsida; order Lamiales; family Lamiaceae; genus Scutellaria; species Scutellaria galericulata. Next base: position 14,963,418 of record OX335785.1, read on the forward strand.
CACAAGGTAAATTTTATCATGCTATTAAGAGTCAGTAATACAACATAGTAAACAATGGATTTTAAATATGATTCAAATAAATAGTTATGAATTTTAGAACTAGATTGAGAATAGGACATGGTCTATGCAGAAAACAGGCTATGTTGTAAAATTTGGCATAAATCGTACAAGACTCAAAAAAATGCATACTAAATTTTTTCACATACTTAAGAACTGGTTCTAAAATATAGTAAAAGATCATATATAAAATAGAAGGATATAGTTCAAGAAAATTGTCTGATTCTGACCTAAAAAAAGAATGAATTTGTCACAGAATAAGGTTATGTTTGAAAATTCATAGTAAATTCATATTCTATACTTTGGTAAAAGATTTTAGCCTAAATCGATTCGTACATCACTCAGAACATTTCTGAACAGAGAAGCAGAGCATAAAATTGAATTGTAGCATAGCAAACTATTTTGTTTCATTCAAAAAATTTATAAAAAACTTATTCTCAACCCTAATTCCAAAGAATATCTTTGGACTTCATAATATATACTTAAAGTAAGAAAATATCAGAATTTAAGAACGAAATAAGAAGGTTTTAGCTAAAATACCTTAAAAGTTAAATGATGTAGAACTTAGTGAATTTTTGGTTTCTCTTTTCTTTGCTTGCTGCTTCAACTACTTATGACTTATTTTGTTTCTCTACATATCAAATAGTTTGGATATGAGAGAGTATATCATCAAGTAGTAGGTGTGATGCATGTTATGAAGTGAAGTAGGAGGTGTCAAAACAAACCCTTACTCATCACCATGTATGCATAAAGTATATTTATTTCTCCTTTTCTTATTTATTTATTTATTTGATCTTATATATTTTATATATATATATATATATATATATATATATATATATACTCATGTACACTTATTTGTATATACTAAAAAAATACTACAATAGCATAATTTATGCAAAAGTATATTTACTTAATAAATTTATTTATAATGGGAGTCAAATTATTTATATGATTTACTTATGTAAAAGACCATATTTTGATACACATTATGATGCATAAATTCATGTTCAAACAATATGTTTTATCACATAAACTTATACATAAAGATCATAATTAAATTTCATAAAATAAAAGCATTCTCGACACAAACGAATAAGCTTAGCATAAAAACCTAATATCATTTTTCCTCATTTAAACTTATTTATTATCTTATCTTTTTACTTTCATCCATGTTTATCGAGTGAGTTGAGATCAAGTTCGGTTTCCTCCATGAGCAATCCTGCAAAAACCCTTAAATCTCGAAAGAAATTTATGTCATAAAAGTCTTTGAAAATTATCAAGTATAAGGTAATTCGTAAATCATAAATTTAAGTAATATAAGAAGTCACACTTAAATCATTTATACTCAAACGATAAAAGAAATTTTATAAAATATGCAATGTAAAGTTTCTTGAAAACGGGATATTACAATTGTTAATTTCAAATCATTCCTAAAAAGATTCAATTCAAGCAGGACGTCACTATATTCATTTATTATGGGGATAATTACACGAAATACCCTTGTATTTTGGAAAATCGGCGTGAAACCCCCTATGCTTTAAAAAATACACGAAACTCCTTTGTGGTTTTGTAAATGTAGCCCGAAATCCTCAACTCCATTAAGGTTAACGGAAGTGCTATGCACGCGCTCTTCATACATTTTTTGGTGTTTTTTTTTCACCTTTTGATGAAAAATGACATATTTACTCATTTTTGACTATATTAAAAGACTAATTCTCTTGTGGGGGTTTCTTGCAATTGCAAACACTCTCTTTAAGCTTGTTTTCTACATTAACATTTATGTATGATTTGTTTTTTTTTTCAATTAATTTTTTTACAATGTTTATTTTTTATTTAGTTATTTATTTTATTTTTATTAATGCTAATAGTTGGTATGTATGTTTTTTTTTTACTTTTGTTTTCTTCCATTTATTTTTTTTCAACGTTAATTTTTATTTAGTTATTTATTTTATTGTTATTAATGATGCATGTTTCTTTATTTGCTTTTGGTTTTTTCAATTCATTATTTACAATGTTCATTTTTTATTTTATTGGTATTAATGTCGACTATTGATGAGGAGGATGTGAAAATATTTTATAATATATTATTTTCACATCAAATTAACCTTAAAGTGTAATTAACGAGTCTCTAAATATAATTAGTTTACTATCTTACTTCAAAAAAAATATTCGATGTCCATACAAAAAAAAAATCCATTGAATTTCGTGGAGAAATATAGATGATTAACGGCATGATCAATGAGAAATTTTGCTATTGAAGTACATTTTGTTTTAGAATGAGAACCTGAAACTAGTACAAGGTATGTTCCAAGTTTTTCGATATAATCTTTTTTATCTTTTGTTTATAGTTACAAATTGGTATGTTCCAAGTTTTCTTGCATAATTTTTATTATTATTATTTTTTGTTTATGATAAATTGGTATGTTAATTGTTTCTTGGTATGGTTAATTTTTTGGTATGTTAATTGTTTCTTGGTATGCTAATTTTGTTTGTTATACCTAACAATTATTAAATAATGAGTCTTTTATTTATTTATTTTATATTTTCCTTAATATTGAGTCTTATTTATTTAATATAATCTTTATGAATAGTTGAGTTAATAACAATAAAAAATAACTAAATAAAAAATTCAACATTTTGAAAAAATGAACTGAAAAAAAAGTAAAGAAAGAAATATACGTATCAATTGTTGCAAAACAATAAAATTAATTGAAAAAATAAAAGAAAAGAAAGAAAAATCATTAATAAAAATAATATAAATAACTAAATAAAAATCAATATTGAAAAAAAATAATTGAAATAAACAAAAGTAAAAAAGAAACATACATATCAATTGTTAGTATTATAAACAATAAAATAAATAACTATATATAAAATTAACATTATAAAAAAATTAATTAAAAAAAAAAAAATACAGAGTTGTTAATGTAAAAAATCAGATTGGAGGAAATGTTTGCAATTGCAAGAAACCACACAAGAGAATTAATCTTTTAATATAGTCAAAAAAAGATATATATATCATTTTATAGCAAAAAAGTCAAAAAAACACCAAAAAACGCATGAAGAGCGCGTGCATAGCACTTCCGTTAACCTTAACGGAGTTGGAGATTTCGAGTTACATTTGGAAAACTATAAGGGGGTTTCACGCCGATTTTCCAAATCATAAGGGAATTTCGCACCATTATCCCATTTATTATTATGACGTAACGCCGATTTTCCAAATCATAAGGGGATTTCGCACCATTATCCCATTTATTATTATGACGTTACACAGGAATTCATGCACAATAACTATATTTTTATTCTTACAACCTGTAATTTGTTGTGTTGAATTATAGATTCAACGGCCTCATCAACAATAACACTTATGAAAATAATTCTCTATATTTTGTTTTATTTTAATATAATCTACATAAAATAAATATATATTTTTTTAGATTTTGTTGGTTGAATCTATATTGAGTTGGGCATTGGTTAAATTTTCAATAATTTTAATAAAAATCTATATATCTATCAATAGTTATTAAAACTAATAAAATGTTAAGATTTTATTAGTCCATATAAAATTACAAATAAGAAAACTAAAGATAAAATTTATTTATATTCAAGACTCCCTAAGTCCGAATTCTGCAGTCAGAACTCCAACTCGCGAATTACAATAATATGATAGTTTCCTTAACAATTTCATATTTTGACAATTGTTTATTTATTTCACAATTTTTTTTCTAAATCGTCGATCCTTCATTAGATCTATTTCTTAATATTTTAAATTTTTTCTTATATAAATTGTGTAGATCTCACAAATTAAGAAAAAGAAAAAAAAATTAAATTTCTAATATTATTATAAAATAAAATTATTTAGAATGACATAAATTCAACAAAATACAAAAGTTCCACACTATGGGGGGGGGGGGGGGGGAGGTTTGGTAGAGGCCGGGGCGAGGTGGGTATTTATTTATTAATTTTTTAAATCTAAATTAAATAAATTATTTATTGAAAATTTAATCTTTATGCATGATATATCAATATATCGTTTTCATGATTTTTAATATGTATTTATATGGAATATAGAATCAAAATATCAAATTTATAATATTTATATTTTGATTCATTTGAGTTATATATATATATATATATATATATATATATGTGTGTGTGTGTGTGTTGATTTGCAATAATTTTTTTATATAATAGTAGACTAAAATGTGAAAATTATGAAAAATATATTTGTTCCATGTAAATATTATACTTTTTTTATAATAATAATAAAAATTATACTTAAAAAATTATAAATACAAAATAAAAATTACAATAAACAAACATACATATAAGAAAATTAATAAAATATATATTTTTAAAATAAAAAATTTAGATTATTTGAGAAAAAGTTAATTGTTTTATTATTTATTAGTCTTTTAGAACCTTATTTATATTTATATATAAGAAATGTATAAAAAAAATTTTAATTGCATATTTCGAATATAGACTTTCCAATTTGCTGTTTAAGTTAGTGATTGGTTGTCAAACCAACAAAGATAAAATCCTATTTCGAAATGAATTAAGTTAGTGATTGGTTGTCAAACCAACAAAGATAAAATCCTACTTCGAAATGAACAAATGAATGAGTATAACGGCAAACAGGGTGATCCTTAGGGAATAGAGTTTAATTCTCTCGAGCATAAACGAACCAATGAGGGGTTTTGATATCTACTAAACTAATGAAACTAAATCTAAACTAAACTAATCTAAGAAAACAATCAAATAAAATATGAATGAAACAAACAATGAATGATAAAAAAATAAATAGGAGAGAGATTAACCTCACGAAGCTTCGATTCAAGGATGTCGACATTCGATTGCATCACCGATCATAGGCTACAAATATCTTCTTGCATATTCAAGCATTTAACCTTAGACTAAACACGAAGCCGAGAGAAGTCCATGTTTTCCAAATTTAATAGATAGAACCTAGCATCCAATTAAAACTAGCTATTAACTAATTGGCGCACTCTCTAAATTAATTAACAACTGTATTAAACTCCGGTGAAAACAGTTAAACCTAAACTAAAACCTAGAACCCAATAATTGAGATAGTTGCAATTACTAAGCTTATGGTTTCGTTAGTCCCATTAATTCATTAGGCAATTTCACAATCCCAACAAAAACATAATCAACATATTGCTACTAAATACCAATCATTCATCAATCATACATCCCAGCAACATATAAAGGATAACTCATGGATAACATCATAGCATTAACAAAATATAATTCAAATCTAATTATCAAATCAAGACAAACTATATTTCACTATATGAAGTTAAATCATGAATCAACAGATACTTGAAATAAAGTAAGAAATAAAATCAAGCACAAAACCTCACAATGATAGCAATCAAATTAAACGATTCTTGAATCGGAGAGAAATTTAGCCACTCATTCTTCGATTAATCATCTCCATGTAAATCTTCAAGAGAAAAACTAGAGAGAGAAAACATAAAATTTGAGAATGTGTGAATTAAGAGAATGAGAGATTGATCGTGGGTTTGGCCCCTAGAGAGAGAAAGAGAGGAGAGAGATCCATAAAAAATATCTTTCTACCCCTAAATAAAGATTATGAAACTAAAATCCTAAGGATGTAAGAGTCTATTAAAAAAATATAAGAGATAAATCTCTTCTTTGGCCTTTCTTTCCCACCAAGTCACTTAAGCATTTGATGTGGTCCCCTTCAAGCCCAATAAACATAGTCTTCTTCAAACCAATTGAACCCATCTTCACAATTTAAGCATAATTTGATCATTTTAAGCTCAATTTTCCTCAAAGCTCATCAAAGTCTATTCCTACAAATAACAATAATAATTAAATCAATTAGAGCATAAATAAACTATAACCAAGGGTAATTACGATGATTAAATATATACAAATAATGACATACCAATAAGCTATAAATTTGTATGTTGTTTGTATTCCAAATTTTCTCTATTAGCAATTACAGTTATATAAATGACATAAATTGAAAGTTAAATATCTAAGTTTTGTTAATACAAATATTAAAAATATTATATATTTTACGTTGAGATAATGCATTATTAAACATCTTATAAAAATCTAAAATTATCAAATGTTATATGATAAATTGTGTACCATACATGCACATTGTGCTAGTGGAGGGCATGTTTTCTTCAAACGTGTCTAAGTTTGAAGATTTTCATTTTAACATAATCATATTACAGTTTTGTTGGTCACAAAGTGCAATAAAGTGGTATGAGAGGTTTAGAAGGGAACAATTCTGTTCAAAATTTTCACTTTTCTTCAAATTGTAGTTATAGGCTACAGAAACTTATAACACAACTTAATTCCTACAATGATATTCACAATATACTTGTAATTTATTTTTCCCCTTTTGGGTGAATCTTTTCAATCCATTATGTAGTATACACAAACACAATGAAAACATCCAATCCAAACAAATACGAAAAAAGAAAAGAAAAAGAAAACAAATTAACAAGGCTAAATAAGTTTGTTTTTACATAAAATGAAAATTATGGCATGAGAGGCCATGGAGCTCCACCTCTTCCCTGGCTTTCCGACTTTTCTTCCCATCCCAATATGCTACTCGAACTCGAATGTCTTGATTCCCAAGAGACTCTTGTTCATCAAGTATTTTGATTGCTGAAATGACACTAGAAATACTGCAATCATACAAGAAAATATCTCCAAGTGTTGGTATCTCCCCGATGCCTAAAGGGATCTCCTCCAATTTCTCTAAACCCTCTAGCTCAAGCTTCTCGAGGATTGGAAAATGACAACTGTCTGCATTCCAATGTATCAGATCTTTACAATAAGAAATTCGAAGATATTTGAGGCAAAGGAAGTCTCCCACAGTAGGATTCCATTCGGGTCCTTGAACTGAATAGTGTAGCAATTTAAGAACTTGAAGATGGGGTAATGAACCGATCAATGTCAAATCACCCCAATAAAGTTGGCAGTTTTGTAGGGTTAACTTCCTCAGTGAAGTTGGGAGTTTGAGGTTCTCCAAGAAATCATCCCGATCTGCAACCTCCTGGGAATCCAAGTTTAGTGATTCAAGTTTATTTAGACGCCCAACGACATTGTAGACACATGTAAGTGACGTCTTGAAAAGTCCCAACAAATAATAATGTGAATATATACTTAGTTTCTTAATGTTGGGCATTCTCAGAAGGATCTCCTCAATAGAATTTAATAACCACACAACTCCAAGTGTATGTAGGTTTTTCAAAACAATACGATCTTGTTCATCACTCTGTGGAGGATCAGCAAGCCGGAGCTTGAAGAACTCAAGATGCCTAAGTTGTTGCATCTCCCAAATTTCAATTGGTGCAACAGTAGTAGAATACCCATTGATAATTAATGTTTGTAGATTCCAAAGTAGGGATATTGAAGAAGGAAGCTTGAAAGAATCACCAATTGTGCAACTGAGGAATCGCAAATTAACTTGTTTAAAAGCAGTGGCTAAGGAATCGCCATAAGCATTAGAGTGATGCTCATTCACAATGCTTTCAAGAGTTATAATTCGACACTCCATATCTATGGTTCGTGGTATCATACAAAACAACTTCTCTTTCTCAGCCACCTTTATACACAAGTCTCTTAGAAGATCATGAATGCTAAAAGTTCTAACTTTCCCATTAAGACTCAATCTACGAACTAAAACAAGATTTCTATCAGCAAGATCCTTTACGTAACCTTTAGCAATATCTTCCAAACTTTTCTCTTTATTAGGTTTCAAAAACCCCTCAGCAATCCAAAGTTTGATAAGTCGGGATACATTGATCTCATGGTCTTCTGAGAATATTCCGAGATAAAGAAAACATGGTTTGAGATGGACAGGTAGGTGACTATAACTCAAAGATAAAATGTTCAAGCATTTATTATCCTCTGCTGAATTAAGAATCATGGTCAGATCCTTTTCCACATAGTTCCAGTACTCAACAGTTGTGGAGGATTTTCTTAGAAGCCCCCCAATCACAACAATCGACAGTGGAAGTCCTTTGCATTTTTTAACAATGTTTCGTCCTACATTTTCCAATTCAGGAGGACAACATCCTTGTGCAAACGCCTTCTCACAGAAAAGGTCCCAACTTATATCATCCTCTAAAAAACTCAAGACAAGTCCCATAAAGCCAAAATGGTTACCCATATCTGATTGCCTAGTAGTTACAACAATTCGACTTCTATTATGATTTTCTGGAAAGAAAGATCTTATTTTGTTCCACACTTCAATGCTCCACAAATCGTCTAGTATAATTAAATATCTCCTACCACACAATACTTTGTATAAGTCTTCACCTAAATCACACTCAGTCTTTTTCTCTAGTTCCTTGGTGGATTCTACTAGGCAAGATAGAGTCTGAAAAAGAATGTCTCTTACATTGTATTCTTGAGATACAGTGGCCCAAGCACGAACATAAAAATGTTGCTCAATAAATGAATTTTGGTAAACTTTTTTAGCAAGGGTAGTCTTACCTATACCACCCATACCAGTGATGGGGATTATTTGGCGATGTGATTGTTGTCCAATGAGCCAATCCAAGAGCTGAACCAAGTAGCTATCGAATCCCACAGCAGCTGTCTTTCCGGTGGTTAGAGGCATTGATGAAGCAGCCATGGAGTTTGTGGGCTGCTCATCTTTGAATCCCATTTCTACTTTGACTTTGATAACCTTTTTCTTGACACAATCCATCTCTTCTAATATTTTCTGCAGATCGAGCAAGAATCTGTTTTCAGATCCACCAAAAGTTGCTTGCTTTCCACGTATTTTCTGAAGAAACTTCAAAACCTTTATCTTCATAGCTTCTACTTCTTTCAGCACATCGAGCATGAAACCAGTGCTTGTTTCCCCATGCTCAAAAGTGGATCCAGCTTCATGGGATTTGATTACATCTTCAGCAGCAAGAGCTGAAGATGCAATTTGGCTCTCCAATTGATCTTCTGCTTCTTCTTTGCTTATACCTTCAGCAGAGTTATAATGACACTCTATAAAATCTATCGTGTAACCAATTTCTTTAACATAAGATTCAAGTGCGTCCTTCTCAATTGAAGTCGAAAGACGAGGATGATTCAGTATCAACTCCATATAAAATAGAAGTTTATCGAGCAATGTCTTGAAATAAGTGCTGGAATATGATTCTGCATAATCAAAAGTGTCTAGGTTATGAAATGATCTAATCTCATGTTGAAACGCAAGAGCTTCAGTTCGCGCCAAATCTTCTGATTCTTCTTTGCCCGTATCTCCATCAAAATTATATATGGTTTGTACATAATGCAGCAAGAAATCAATCTTTTCATTCATGCATTCAATCTGTTTCTTGTCTATGTAAGAAGTCGAAAGATGAGGATGATTCTGGATTGCCTCCAGGATCATTGCAAGAAGATCGAGCCAGAGACTGGAACTTGTTACCTTACGATCAAAAGTGGATTTAGCCATGTGTAGTTCATGGATTAGATCCACTATGTGGGATTCGATGACATCTTCAGCTGCATGAGCTGTAGAGGCAATTTGTCTCTCCAGATCTTCAACTTCATCTTTGCTTATACCTCCAAGAATATTATCATAACTCTCTACAAAATGTAGAAAGAAATCAAGGTTTTCACCAAGGGATTCAATCTGGTTCTTGTTCAGAGAAGTGGAAAGGCGAGAATGATTGTGGATGTTGTGAATAGTATTCATAAGAGAAACTAGAGCTGCATAAGCTGCCATTTCTAATTGCCTCTCTCTCTCTCTCAGTTTTTTTATTTTATTTCTGAAGAACTATTTGAGTATATCCTTTTGCTGAAGAAGGTGATTTTATAAAAGCATATAGCCTCAATAATTGTGATTCTCAGTACAGCAACAGACTATGGAACAAAGGGCTTCAATTATTGGAATATTATCTCGTCTTTTTCCACTTTACAGCTAAAATTTCATGTAAAGTTAGGAGCAAGAGACAGTGAAAAGAACAAGCATTTGTCTTAGATTATTAGAGTCCCCATCTCTATGATATATTCAGTTTTAGCCACAAATACCATATCTATTATCCACTGCTAATTAAATCAAGAAGAGTGTATGACTACATATGATTTAACAATATTACATAGAGAAGGGTCGGTGTGCCCTGTGATGCAGATCCTAGCCGTATCTTTTTTTTTTTTTCTTTGTTACCCTAATATCTTATATTTCATTATCTTATAAAATAAATTTTAAGAATCTAAAAGAATGATACATTTTGAGTATATGAGTAATATTTTTTAATTATACAAGTAATACCTTACATTTCAATAACTTGAAAATAATATCTTTCGGATAAATAAGTAATATGTTTAGATAAAACAAGTAATATCTTTTAATAAAGGGTTAATTGCCCAAAAAATCACAACCTTTACTCAAATTGTCATTTTAACCAAACCTTTCATTATTGGTCAAAATAACCTAACTTTATATATGTTGTTTGTTTTTTAACCTCGGTCAGCCCCGAAAATTATTTCCGCTGACGTGTCCATCTGCCCGAACAAGTCAGTTGCCACGTGTTAAATTCAAAAAAAGAAAAAGAAAAATCATATCATACAAACGACGTCGTTGTGAGTAAATGAATTAAAAAACAACGACGTCGTTTGTATGATATGATTTTTCTTTTTCTTTTTTGAATTTAAGACGTGGCAGCTGACGTGTCCGAGCAGATGGACACGTCAGCGGAAATAATTTTTGGGGCTGACCGAGGTTAAAAAACAAACAACATAAATAAAGTTAGGTTATTTTAACCAATAATGAAAGGTTTGGTTAAAATGGCAATTTGAGTGAAGGTTGTGATTTTTTTGGCAATTAACCCTTTAATAAAACAAGTAATACATTTGAGATAAACAGGTAATACATTTACATATAACAAATAATATCTTTGGAAAAAAATGTAATACCTTTTAGATACATAACTAATACATTTAGATATTTAAGATAAACAAGTAATATCTTTACATATAACAAGTAATACCTTTCGTTAAAATAAGTAATATCTTTCTCTAAAACAAAGTAATACTGATGTAGGCAGAAGCGTGATAAAAATAATTACGATCCGTTGATTTTGAGAATACCGAAAAACAATATAATTTGGAGAAAACTCATTTTTTTCTTATTTCATAAATCAATCAACTCTCTAAATTAATAAACACATCTCCTATTTATACTAATATAAACCTAGAATCTTAAAAGATAAAATATAATCAAACATAAAGATATTAATAACAATAAAATCTATTCAAATCTCCATCAAATATAACTACTCTCAATTCTCCATCATTCTTCCCATCTTCGCAACGATTCTCCCTTGAATCGGAATCAACTTCAGAAGCAAACAAAAAATCCATGATGGGGCACGTGAAATCTCAGATACGAAAAGAAGTTGAGTACCACCATCCCAAATTTTGTAAACTGTTGAATACTCTTCTTCTATGAATTTATTGTTGAAAAATTGGTTGTTATAAGTCGTGTGTGGCACCACTTTGACCAATAGTTAAGTGGCTATAAGTTAATTCTTTCAAGGATTGAATGCCAAAAAATTAATTTACATTTGGAGTACCTTATCGAGGCATGTTAAATCGTTCAAAACTAATTTTTGGTAACTAAGAAATTAATCATCAAAGATGACCACTTGAAATAGGAATGTAAAGGTCTTGAGTGTGGGAGAAGAGTTTAACAATCCCACATAGAAAGATGGACCTTGAAAATGCAAGTATAAATATAGTCATGGAAAAAGGTTTAGTAATTAATACACTTTTCGAGTAGTTGGTAATTGGACTGTGAGCTGGACTTGGGCGGATGGAGCTCGGGTTTTACCCAACCCACTTTATCTTTTTGGAGCTAGATTGTATCGGAGCCCAGGTGGCTTACAACAGGTCCTAAGATACAGCACGTCGAGGATATAATAGGGCCCCGACAGCTTACAGCGCAGGGCCCAGGCTGCTGTATTACATGGCCCTGGCAGCTTACAACGCAAGGCTCAGGTTACTGTAATGCAGGGCCATGACAACTTACAACGCAAGGCCCAGGATGCTGTATGCAGAGCCTTGTTAGGTTGGCAGGTTGCAACATGCATTTTTGTTGGCGTTTCAATTTTCGAATGAGCCGTTAACTTACATTAAAAGACCTGTTTATGAACTGTTAATTCCCATCAATTCTCAGATGTAACCTCCTATGTTGGAGGCCTATATATTGGGTCATCATGCATCATTTTTTGATACGAAGACTTACCAAACCTTGCATCAAAGTTTTCTATCTTGCATCCAAAGCTCATTTCTCAAAACACCAAAGTTCATCAAAACTCTTGAGATTGTGGTGCTACTTCTCAAGAGATGATATCGTTTTATCTTTAGGAGATGGTACAACGATCTAGTGAGCACTACCCTATGCATATCTCATCTTAAGGAAGTAGGGTTTTCCTCGACTTGACTTGTCATTGTTGTATCTTTGTAATAACATAGGGCCTTTATAAATCACCTTTGTTTTCTTATCTTGTCTGTTTTTGTTATGTTCTACAGGTCATTGCCCATTGTCAAATGCATATTTACCAACAATCTTAAGATGAGCTATCACTGACCATGCCAAACAACGACAGTAACAACAACATTGTTCCCCATGTTGTTCCTCTTACTGCAACCACAATTACAGTTGTTGCATCCTTCAATGTAGCAGCGAGACCAGATGTATTGCCTACTGCAGAGAAGCTCGACAGATTCACGGGTGAAAATTTCAAGAGATGTTATTTATATTCGAGATCTATACTCACCCTAGTTCAACATATGTTATTTCTCTTTTCTTTGACATTTTCTAAATATATTTTTAAATTTTTTTCTTTAGAATTAAATAATAGTTAAAAATTTGTTTCTTAGTTCAACCAAGTTGATTTTATCTTTAACTAGTTTTACATCACATGTGTTGCATGTGAAGATTAATTCAAACTAAGGAAAGAAATAATACAAATACCTTATATATAACACTTTTACATTAGGACAAAAACTTTTGTGCACCTATAGCACGGACCCTAGATTCGTGCACTCGTGTCAACCCGGCCCGCATGCGCCACCAAGTCGAGGACAAAATCCACCCAAACATGCTCCCAGGTGCCAAACTTTTATGTTATGTTAACTATATATTTTAGTAGTGTTAGTCATACCTTTTAGTTATGTTAGTCATACCTTTTGTAAGACTAACTGTACCTTAGCATTTTTTTTAGACAGACATATTAACCTTTCATTCATTTTAAGTTATAACAGTCATACCTTTTAGTTATATTAGTTGTACCTTTATGTATTACATAAAGGTAAGACTATGTTGATATAAAGATATAAGTAATATCACATAAAGGTAAACATGTACAAATTGTGGCGAAATTAGGGTTTTTTTAGAGTTAAAAGTATTAAATAAATGTATGATATCTGGACATAAAAGTATGGCTAATATATCATAACTGTATGACTAATATAATATAAAAGTATGACAAACATAACATATAGGTTAGGGCCAAAAAAAAAAGTAAAAGTGCGGATTTGGGTCAACCCACACTCGAACCCAACCTGAGTGCATATGTGCATCAGGTGCACAAGAGTGCTACTCTTACATCAGAGTTCTAATTATAATAGAATTCTATAGGATTTTGAATTAAGATTCTAATATAAAATTATTTAAATATAAAAATCCTAAATTACTATTATAACCTTAAATAATAATTTTTAATAAGGATAAATTTGCTAATTCATATTTTGCAAAAAAAAATCCACACTTTTATATAGGTAATAGATATATAAGTTTAATGAACGCTAATATTTTGTGTCCTTACAAATAAATTATCTTTCTTATGGGGAAATATATATGTTACTTTCCATCCTCTTCCAACATGATTATGATTCTTAAATATGAATGGAGTAGGTTGTAAATTAAGTTTGAAGTTTTTTATATTTACATAAACAAGTGGTTCTTCTTGTACGGTTTGTCATTGTTAAGATAAATTTTAATTTTTGATAAAATAACATAAATGCTTAAAATATATATAAAGTATATAAATATTTCATTGTTAAAAATATTGAATTTACATAACTATATTTTATCTTATATACTTATATTTTGTAGTATTAAATAAATGATAAATATGTGATAAATATCAAATATTTGATAACAAAATGTAATTAATTATATGCACGCTGAATATATAGAGTATCCTATATATTAAATATTTTAAAAAAATTGAAGTATAAATAAAACAAAAAATATATAATTATAACTCAATCAATTGATTGAAAAATCTATATATTAATCTAAACATAGAACAAATTAAACCATAAATATACTAAGTTAAATAATTTTAAAAATAGCACAAAAAACCATATAAAAATTGACACAAAACTATAAATTAAATTATTATTTTCATTGATTATTATGGAGAAATAAAACTATAGCAACTATAAGATTTTCTATAGTTAATTATCTTATATAAATGAATATGACAAAGCAACATAATTCCTTACAACTCAAAGATTTAATTACAAGGAATCTTGCATTGTACAATTGGGTAGACTCAGATTTGACCCGAATCCGTAATCTGTATTATCTTTTTAATCCATGTGCTAACATTTATTTTATATCGGTATAATAATATATATGTTATACTAGTATGATCTTTATGTACAAATAAAATTTTGACTCAATTTGTACATATATACATTTGTGTGATATTACATGAACCTTTATATCAACATATTCATACATTTATATCAACAGAAAAGTTATATAATAATAACATAAAGGTTTTCCATATAACATAAAGGTTTAAAAAAGCTATTACATGTCTATGTAATATATAATATAAAGGTACAAATAACATAAAATAAATGTCTTGTTAACATAATTAAAATATATGACTAACATAACTAAAAGAATGTAAATGTACAACTAACATAACTAAAATGTTTGACTAACATAAATAACTTAAATGTATAACATATTTGTCAGAACACAAACACAAGAGCAAGTTGAGTGCGGACACCTAGGTGTATGGGGGCACGTGGGAGAACATGAAAAGTGGTTTCAGATTGGGTTGACCTTGATTACGATCCATGCACTAGTTTCTTATAAATATTTGTGTAATATAGATTATATATTATAGCTTAATATTATTTTTAACTTGAAAAATATTAGTATTTTTTTAAACAAAACAAAACATTACTCATAAGAAGAATTACAATCATCGTTCTACATAAAAGAAATTAAAATAGGAACTGAAAAAGATAAAGATGAGCATGTTTGATTGAGAGCCTCATGTCAAAGGGCATGAACGACTCTATTAAAATACTTTTTAATTTTTTACAAAATATTATCTACTATTTTATTGAAAACCAACTAAAATTATTACTTTTAAACCAAAGTGCTCTTTTAAACCCATATACAAAAACATTTTAGATATTCAAACAGACTCTTTTACATAGCAAGGAGGAAACAAATCTTTGTTTAAACTTACAAGAAAAACCCAGAAAACCCAAACACGCCTGCGTCACTTCTGGACATTATGGCAAAAAGGGCGAAGGGCACGAAGCAGGTTTAAACAAATCATTATTTCAACAAACCTTAAGGCTGTAACCTTAAAATATCATAAATATTTTTGTTTCATGATTTAAACAATTTCTTAACCATGTTAGTAGTTTAATATATAGTCAAGTCATGATCTAAAACAATAAACCTAGCCGACCGTATAGGCGGCAGAAATAACAGTAAATAAAAACAGGAAAATAAATACAGAAAATTAAACACACAAACTTACAAGTAGAACTTCAAGGCTACAAGCTTTAATAAAACTTCGAATATTACAAGGATGGAGATTTTAGAGAGAGAAAGAACGGTGCGAGTTAATACTCAAGCGTGCTCTAAAGGAAAGGAAGACAACCTATAAATAGAGAAAGTCCGGACATGAAACCCCGGATTTCAAAAAACATAAAATACAATAGTGATATGTCACTAAAAAGTTATGAACAGTAGAAAGACACTAATATAATGTCATCACCTGGTGCGTCATCCTTGAAACATATTATTGAAAAATATGCTAGTTTGTTGAAGACATTCTTCAGTGGGTGGGTACTTATCCATACACCTTTGATATTTTTGATCAAGGATTTTCAATCTCTTTTTATATTTCTTTTTAATACAATTCTCCAAGCTGATCCTTGTCAAAAGGGTATCAATATCAACATTTTCTCCTTCTGGATATTCCATTAGAGTATTCTGAAATTCTTTTCTTCCTTCATCAAGAATCTCTTGTTTGTTAATTCTCCATTGAGAATAATAGAAGCATCTTGCACAATCTCTTTTGTGTCTTTGGTTGAATCGATTTGAAAGATTCATAGAAAACATGGAAAAAATACCTGTAGATCATTATGAATGAGAAGGATTATTCTCTTTAAGAGAATTTTTAATCTTATCGAATGCACTTTCAATAGTAAGATCCTCAATGTCATCATTTGGATTTTGAGCATCTTGCATGAGTTCATTGAACTGATTAAGGCTTGAATCTGAATTCATTGAAGTATCAGATTCCAAACTTTTTAATTGTCTGGATATATCCTTCTTCATCTGTTCTAAAAAGATTTCAATAATCTTTTCTTTTGGGTAAATCTCAGAATATTTCTGAGAAAAGAGTTTAAAAGGATTGGAATTATCATCTTCCAATTTCTTTTCATGATCTGGTTTATAAACTTTGATCATTTCTTTAATTTTTTCAATGGTTTCAAAACCAAAGATCTCTTCAGTTTCTGGGTCAATATGTATGAGTTTTTCCCAAAATTTGCAAAGACTGATTCTCCATAAACAAGGAGCTCCATAATCAGTATAACCAAAAATTGGTTTCCACTTCCATATCCAAGGAATACCAAATTCGATGAAGAACGTACAAGAAGTCTTTCCTTCAATGTATTTCTTAGAGTCATTTTGAACAGTAGGGGAAACACTGACCCATTCATTCATGAGGCTGTTAAAGCTTTCAGGAAGGATATCCGTAGATGGTCCAAAATTTCTCCACCATGTAAAGAATCATGTAGGGATAGTTCTGTGAAAAATGTTTTCACAAATCTTTATAAATCAAGTATGCTTTTGTTTTTATTCTCAAAATAAAAAGTTTTATAAAAACTTTCTATATAGTCATAATAATTGAATTTGAAAGTTGTATTATGACTTTGAGAAAACATTTTTTTTTCATTTAATGGAGAAATTCCTCATTCTTCGAAAGATATGATCTTTTTGATGACAAATTTGGAAAAACTATAGTTTCCTTTGTCTTGGATATTTCCTGAAGAAAAATGGTTGATCTCAACACTCTTTATATGAATTAGAAGATTTTCATATTATCCTCTTTGTTTGTATGAACCATATGGTTCTGAGTTATGACTCAAGTATCTTTCCATGAGATTCCATGGATTTTCTGCCCATTGAGAGTCTTTTTCTTCTATGAGAAGAATAATTTCTCTTTTCTCATTTTCAATGTAAATATGTGAATCATCATCATCTTTTGTAATATTAGCATATGAGCTTTGAGAATTTGTTTCTGGGATATGTCCCTCTTTTTGTTGTTTCTGTTTGAGAAACTCTTGAAATTCGATCTGAAGAGGATCTTCAATATTTGTAATATTTTGAGCTATTAGCTTCTTTTTTCCCTGTTGAATGAGAATATTAGGATTAAAAGTATTACTTCTTCCTCCATAATTTAAATTCGGGGGTTTTCCCCTTCTTTCTCTTCCTCTATAAGAGGAAAAGTTTCCACGACCCGGCGTACTCATACCTGTAGATTCAAGCATGTTAGATATTCACGGGTTAAAAAATCAAGGAGATGATTATCTTCTCCTTTTTTATATATGATATTAAAATCAAAAGGAGCTAAAAGTTTGTGTGTATCAGAGCCATGGGAGTAGTATAATATTTAGAATACAGTCAAGATCTAACACAAATCTTTCTTTATGAACATATTTGGTATGAAAAATACTGTTAAAAACAGTATCATTGAAGATTATGATATTCCAGAAAATCTGGATCTTCTTAATAAATGGACTATTCCTAAAATCGAACCAAGATTGGTTTACAAACTAGGTACTTTTGAAAGAAAGGGGAATTAGACAAATTGTTAAAACAACTGAATCTTCTATTCCTCTTCATGATGAAGAAATGCTTATCCGATTACTTAATAAAAGTGATCTCATCCCTTTTAAATTTCACAAATTCCTTCATATAGGATGTGTTCAAATTGCTTTCAGACCTTTAACTCTTGAAGGTTTACCTGAAAGTTTTCTTGCTACCCTTAGAGATGGTAGAAATCTAAATTGGAAACAGTCCCTTACGGGAATTATTCAATCTAGTCTGGCCCATGGTCCAGTTTATTTTGATGTTTATCCCAATCTTTCTTATAATTTTTCTTATAATTTTGATATGAAAAACTTTTCTATCAATTTGTTCTTATAATTCATTAAGAACTCTATGAATAGGTTTTGTAATAAATTCAAATTGAATTGGTTTTCCTTCAAAAGTTCCTATAAGACCTTTAGTATTAACAGAGGTCAAAGGATATATTTGATGTAAAAAAGGAAGTCCAAGAATAAGTTGACTAGATATGTCTTTAGCCAACAGAAAACTAGTAGAGATGCATTTTTTATCTTTACAGATATAAACTTTAGGAAGTTTATAATTAATATTAAGTGGTTTACCACCAGCATGTGAAAGAGAATGAGAAGTCTTATGAAAGTATTTAGTTGGTATAAGACCTTCTTGTATTACATTTAAATCAGCACCACTATCAATCATGGCTATAAACTCTTTTTTATATGAGTCATCTATGAGAAGAATAATTTTAGTCTACCATTTTTGAGATATTATCATAGTAATAGTAGAAAGATGATTTTTCTCAAGGGATATTTCCTCAAATTGTTCTTCATGATTTTCAACAGATATAGTTTTCCCCTTTTCAATAGTAGAGATACGATGATGAAGACCATAATTATCTTCTTTAAGAAATTTTATATCATTTTTAAGATTATTTACTTCATAGAGTAAATCTTGTATGGTAATAGGATTCTGATTACTATATTTGT
Organism: Scutellaria galericulata; assembly: GCA_946896805.1. Taxonomy (NCBI): domain Eukaryota; kingdom Viridiplantae; phylum Streptophyta; class Magnoliopsida; order Lamiales; family Lamiaceae; genus Scutellaria; species Scutellaria galericulata. The sequence continues at coordinate 14,982,606 of OX335785.1, forward strand.
TTTTAAGAAGTTTATTGACTTCAACCATAGAATAACCATTGTTTGAAGAAATAATCTTTCTTCTTTTTTAGAAGTAGAGGGAATATCTTCCATTTGATCAATGATATGAGTTCTTAAATTAGGATCTTTTATTCTTTTAAGAAATTCAAGAATATTATTATCAGTAAGAGTATTAATGATTAAATCTTTAAATTGTGACATAAGTTTATAAAACTCTTCATCTTTATTAATGTTATCATTAACATCTTCATAAGTATTACTTATATGATTTATACAAGGTTTTCCTTGTATACAATTTGTACATTCTTCATCAGAAAAAATAGAATCATCATCTCTAATATTAGTACTATCAGTACTATTATATTCTGTTTCAGAGTTATCTGTTTCTGAATTATTATTTAAGATTATATTATAAATAATTTCTTTTGTTTCATCATTAATATCAAGATTTTTAATTTTTTCTTTTGCCCAACATTGATTAGCATAATGTCTTGGCTTTCCACATTTTCTGCAGATAATAGGAGAATCTCTCCTTTTATATTTATTCTTTTTGAAAGAATTTCTTTCTTTTTCTTTAAGTTTATCTTTCTCTTTATATTTTTCTTTATATCTTTTTCTCTTTTTGAAATATGTTTTATCATTTATATTTTTATCCTTTTGTGAATAATGTTTCTTATCTTTAGGTATATCCATACCAAATTGGTTACAGAATTGACCAAGTTGTCTCTTTTCAAGACGATTTTGTGTTTTTATTTGTTGATTTAATTTTAAATCATTACAAAGGGATAAACCTTCTTGTATACAAACACTTTTAAGATTTCCATAAGTATAATTATCATAAAGAATAGAAATATTATCTTTTCTGAGAATTTTTCTAATTCTTTCAGCAAAAAGACTTGGAAGGCCATCTATAAATTTTTCTTTCCAATGAGCAGAATTACATTCTGGTAATTCAAAGATTCTAGATAAGAAAGTATCTTTATACCATCTAAATTCAGTTAAAGTTTTACATCTTAGATTACTAAGAAGAGTTCTAATAGTATCACTATTATCGGTATATCTACCTGTGAAATGTTCAATCATAGTAGTAACAAGAGAATAAATAGCGTTTTCAACAAGGGTTCCATTCTCATTTTTTATAGATCCAAGAATATCATTTCTTTGGTTTGGTTTAAGATAATTATCCCATCAACCTTTTAATTGACTAGTAAAACCGGCTATAATCATTTTAGCAATTTCTTTATCAGTATTACCAGTACTTTTACATATAGTACAATACATAAGAATTCTGTGAACAAGAGTATAAATATGTGTCTCTGTATTTCCATTAAGATTCCATTCATAAATATTTTTCCCATTATAACTATTTGTAACAATATATTCGTGTTCTTCATTAAGAACATCCATATGAGTTGGTCTATTATAATAATATTTATTAAGAGTAGGTCTATCAGCCCATCTCATTTTATTAACAGTTTCTTTATTATCTTCTTCATCAAGAGCAGATATATTAAAAGCTTTAAACTTTTCTTCAATAAAAGCTTTTAATTGAGAGGCAGAATTTTTAAATTTAAAATTCTTTATATCGGGAGGCGGTTGAATAGAAGAGGAAGCAATAGAAACAATATTTGTTTCTTTTTCAAGTTGTATATGTACATCAGGTTTTATTTGTTTAATATGAGAAATAATTTTTTCAACTCTATCTTTAAGAGATATAATCTCTTCACCAAGGATAGTAAGATAAAGATTTGTATAATTCTGTTTTTCAAGAAGTTGATTTATATGATTAGTAGTAACTTGAAGCATATCATTTTCAAATATTTTTGAAAAAGCAGTAAAATTTATTTGTTTATCATTCTTTTCAATTTGAAAAGCTGTTTGTGGAGAAAATACATATTTCTGTATTTGTCCTGAAGAAAGTTTGTAATCTCTTTCTATGACAGAGATATATTCTTTAACAAAAGTATTAAAGAACCATGGAACAAAATATATAATTTTGTTATGGTTTTCACAAAATTCATAAAAACTATTGACAAAGAAGTCAAAATCTTCTTTAGAAAAGGTTTTAAAGTACCAATCTCTAAACATATCCCATTTGGAATCATAAAATTCTTTGTTTATTTGTGCTCTAGCACTGGATGCTTTTGAAAAATCTATTTTTGGTTTTATATCCATAAATTAAATTGTAAAGTTCATTTCTGATAATGTATCAGATTCTTTTATGTTATGAACAATGTTATTTTTATTAATTATTATATTATCAATACGATCTTTTTCTTCTTCTTTTCTAGAGGATTGAGATCTTATATCCTCTCTATAATAAGAAGTAGAAGCTCTAGAAATTTGTGAATTTTCTATATTATAATCAATAGGAGAAATAAAAGAATGACTAGAATTTGATCTATATAAGGAAGAAGAAAGATTTTTCTTTTGTTGATTATCGAACTGTATATGAACAGATCCTTCATTAGTTTGAATAATATTTTGAAATCTATCATTTATAATAGGATTTCTTGGAACAGCCTGTTCAATTATCCAATTTTCAGTAAAAACAATTTCTTCCCATTTAATCGCTCTTCTAGTTGTAATTTTAGATTTATTGAAATTTGTTTCTATAAGAATAGTTTCATTAGAATTTTTATCAACCTTTTTACACATAGGATTAAGAGTAAAAAGAGGTTTGTAATAAATTCTATAACAAATACATATAACTTATGTTCCTGTGATATAATTATATCCATGTGTTTTAACATTCAAAGTCAAAGCATCAAGAATGTTAATATCAGAGAGAGATAAAGAAAGATTGGGATAAACATCAAAATACAATGGACCATGGGACAGACTGGATTGAATAATTCCCATAAGGGACTGTTTCCAATTTAGATTTCTACCATCTCTAAGGGTAGCAAGAAAACTTTCAGGTAAATCTTCAAGAGTTAAAGGTCTGAAAGCAATCTGAACACATCCTATATGAAGGATTTTGTGAAATTTAAAAGGGATGAGATCACTTTTATTAAGTAATCGGATAAGCATTTCTTCATCATAAAGAGGAATAGAAGATTCAGTTGTTTTAACAATTTGTCTAATTCCCATTCTTTCAAAAGTACCTAGTTTGTAAACCAATCTTGGTTAGATTTTAGGAATAGTCCATTTATTAAGAAAATCCAGATTTTCTGGAATATCATAATCTTCAATGATACTGTTTTTAACAGTATTTTTCATACCAAATATGTTCATAAAGAAAGATTTGTGTTAGATCTTGACTGTATTCTAAATATTATACTACTCCCATGGCTCTGATACACACAAACTTTTAGCTCCTTTTGATTTTAATATCATATATAAAAAAGGAGAAGATAATCATCTCCCTAATTTTTTAACCCTTGAATATCTAACATGCTTGAATCTACAGGTATGAGTACGTCGGGTCGTGGAAACTTTTCCTCTTATAAAGGAAGAGGAGGAAGGGGAAAACCCCCGAATTTAAATTATGGAGGAAGAAGTAATACTTCTAATCCTAATATTCTCATTCAACAGGGAAAAAAGAAGCTAATAGCTCAAAATATTACAAATATTGAAGATCCTCTTCAGATCGAATTTCAAGAGTTTCTCAAACAGAAACAGCAAAAAGAAGGACATATCCCAGAAACAAATTCTCAAAGCTCATATGCTAATATTACAAAAGATGATGATGATTCACATATTTACATTGAAAATGAGAAAAGAGAAATTATTCTTCTCATAGAAGAAAAAGACTCTCAATGGGCAGAAAATCCATGGAATCTCATGGAAAGATACTTGAGTCATAACTCAGAACCATATGGTTCATACAAACAAAGAGGATATTATGAAAATCTTCTAATTCATATAAAGAGTGTCGAGATCAACCATTTTTCTTCAGGAAATATCCAAGACAAAGGAAACTATAGTTTTTCCAAATTTGTCATCAAAAAGATCATATCTTTCGAAGAATGAGGAATTTCTCCATTAAATGAAAAAAAAATGTTTTCTCAAAGTCATAATACGACTTTCAAATTCAATTATTATGACTATATAGAAAGTTTTTATAAAACTTTTTTATTTTGAGAATAAAAAACAAAAGCATACTTGGTTTATAAAGATTTGTGAAAATATTTTTCACAGAACTATCCCTACATGGTTCTTTACATGGTGGAGAAATTTTGGACCATCTACGGATATCCTTCCCGAAAGCTTTAACAGCCTCATGAATGAATGGGTCAGTGTTTCCCCTACTGTTCAAAATGACTCTAAGAAATACATTGAAGGAAAGACTTCTTGTATGTTCTTCATCGAATTTGGTATTCCTTGGATATGGAAGTGGAAACCAATTTTTGGTTATACTGATTATGGAGCTCCTTGTTTATGGAGAATCGGTCTTTGCAAATTTTGGGAAAAACTCATACGTATTGACCCAGAAACTGAAGAGATCTTTGGTTTTGAAACCATTGAAAAAATTAAAGAAATGATCAAAGTTTATAAACAAGATCATGAAAAGAAATTGGAAGATGATAATTCCAGTCCTTTTAAACTCTTTTGTCAGAAGAAATGATCAAAGTTTATAAACAAGATCATGAAAAGAAATTGGAAGATGATAATTCCAGTCCTTTTAAACTCATTTCTCAGAAATATTCTGAGATTTATCCAAAAGAAAAGATTATTGAAATCTTTTTAGAACAGATGAAGAAGGATATATCCAGACAATTAAAAAGTTCGGAATCTGATACTTCAATGAATTCAGATTCAAGCCTTAATCAGTTCAATGAACTCATGCAAGATGCTCAAAATCCAAATGATGACATTGAGGATCTTACTATTGAAAGTGCATTCGATAAGATAAAAAATTCTCTTAAAGAGAATAATCCTTCTCATTCATAATGATCTATAGGTATTTTTTTCCATGTTTTCTATGAATCTTTAAATCGATTCAACCAAAGACACAAAAGAGATTGTGCAAGATGTTTCTGTTATTCTCAATGGAGAATTAACAAACAAGAGATCCTTGACGAAGGAAGAAAAGAATTTCAGAATACTCTAATGGAATATCCAGAAGGAGAAAAGGTTGATATTGATACCCTTTTGACAAGGATCGGCTTGGAGAATTGTATTAAAAAGAAATATAAAAAGAGATTGAAAATCCTTGATCAAAAATATCAAAGGTGTATGGATAAGTACCCACCCACTGAAGAATGTCTTCAACAAACTGGCATATTTTTCAATAATATGTTTCAAGGATGACACACCATGTGATGACATTATATTAGTGTCTTTCTACTGTTCATAACTTTTTTAGTGACATATCACTATTTTATTTTATGTTTTTGAAATCCGGGGTTTCATGTTCGGACTTTCTCTATTTATAGGTTGACTTCCTTTCCTTTAGAGCACGCTTGAGTATTAACTCGCACCCTTCTTTCTCTCTCTAAAATCTCCATCCTTGTAATATTCGAAGTTTGTATAAAAGCTTGTAGCCTTGAAGTTCTACTTGTAAGTTTGTGTGTTTAATTTTCTGTATTTATTTTCTTGTTTTTATTTACTGTTATTTCTGCTGCCTATATGGTCGGCTAGGTTTATTGTGTTAGATCATGACTTGACTATATATTAAACTACTAACATGGTTAAGAAATTGTTTAAATCATGAAACAAAAATATTTATGATATTTTAAGGTTACAGCCTTAAGGTTTGTTGAAATAATGATTTGTTTAAACCTGCTTCGTGCCCTTCGCCCTTTTTGCCATAATGTCCAGAAGTGATGCAGGCGTGTTTGGGTTTTCTGGGTTTTTCTTGTAAGTTTAAACAAAGATTTGTTTCCTCCTTGCTGTGTAAAAGAGTCTGTTTGAATATAATGATAATGATAATGATATGTCACTTTTTTGTCACCTTTCAAAGATATGTCCTCCTTCAAAGATATTATCGAAGAAAATTATTATTTTGCTTCAAACATTCATCTGTGGGTGTATATTTTTCCATACACCTCTACAATTTCAGATCATGGATCTTCAATTTCTTCTTATATTCTTTTAAAACTTGTCTGTTCATGAGAATATGTTCTGGAATGTTTTCCGATGAATAATCCTCATCTGGACGTATACTTCCTGAATATGTCAACGCAATATGTAAAAAAATTTTGCGTCCTTCAGCAATAATTTCTTTTTTGTTAATCCTCCATTGGGTATAACAAAAACATCTTGGACATGTAGACTTGTGTCTTTGATTGAAACGGTTGGATAGATCCATAAAATTTGTTCCTGAAAATCATTATGAATGAGAAGGAATATTCTCTTTAAAAGAATCTTTAATTTTTTCAAATGCACTTTCAATGGTGAGATCTTTGATATCATCGTTTGGATTTTGAGCATCCTGCATTAAACAATTGAATTGAGTAATCCTTGCATCTGAATTCATTGAAGTGTCAGATTCTGAACTTCTGATTTGCTTGGATATATCCTTCTTCATTTGTTCTAAAAAGATATCAATAATCTTTTCTTTGGGATAGATCTCAGAATATTCCTGAGAAAAAAGTTTAAAGGGGCTAGAATTATCATCTTCTAATCTTCTTTCATGATCTTGTTTATAAACTTTGATCTTTTCTTTCATTTTTTCAATGGTTTCAAAACCAAAGATTTCTTCAGTTTCTGGGTCAATACGTATAAGTTTTTCCTAGAATTTACAAAGATTGATTCTCCATAAACAAGGAGCTCCATAATTGGTATAACCAAAAATTGGTTTCCATTTCCATATCTAAGGGATACCAAACTCAATAAAGAACATACAAGAAGATTTTCCTTCAATGTATGATTCTTTGGAATTGTTTTGAACAATAGGAGAGACATTAATCCATTCTTCCATGAGACTGCTAAAACTTTTAGGAAGAATATCAGTAGATGACCCAAAGGTTTTCCACCATGTAAAAAACCATGTAGGAATAGGTCTGTGAAAAATGTTTTCACAAATTTTTATAAACCAAGAATGTCTCTGTTTTTTATTTTCAAAATAAAAAGTTTTATAAAAACTTTCTATATAATCATAATAATTGAATTTGAAAGTCGTATTATGGTTTTGAGAAAACATCTCTTTCTCATTTAATGGAGAAATTCCCCATTCTTCAAAAGATATAATCTTTTTGATAATAAATTTGGAGAAACTATAATTTCCTTTGTCCTGGATATTTCCTGAGGAGAAATGGTTGATTTCAACGCTTTTGACATGTATAAGAAGATTTTCATAAAATCCTCTTTGTTTATATGAACCATAAGGTGTTGAGTTATGACTCAGATATCTTTCCATGATATTCCATGGTTATCTTTAGTACAAACTAATGTCTGTAATGGACCAATATACTTTAACAGTGCTCCTAATATTTCTTACAATTTACTAGATAAAACTATCCCAAACAGATTAACTTTAGATATTCATTTACAAGGAAACAAATTTCATAAAGATTGTACAAATTTTGTTTTAATTTATAGAGTATATTTTAGGGTTATGACATCACAAATGAATCCTAAATTTATTAGACTCTCAAGTGCTAAAAATGAAACAATGTTATTACAAATTGATGCTGAAAAACCTAATGTTTTTATACCAAAACTACTTAAATGGAATGAAATTACTATACCAAATGAATTTATTATAGATGAACCTCAACCTATTAAGAACATAGAAAGGACAAATGTTACACAAATAATAGAAGAAGAAGATGGAAGAATTTTATTAAGATTTAATTCTTATAAAGAAGAAAGACCAGAGTCATCTAACTCAAGATTCTTATTAAAAGAATATAAGAAGAAATTGAACATATTCTCATGAACAGACAAGTTTTAAAAGAATATAAGAAGAAACTGAAGATCCATGATCTGAAATTCCAGAGGTGTATGGAAAAATATACACCCACAGATGAATGTTTGAAGCAAAATAATATTTTCTTCGATAATATCTTTGAAGGAGGACATATCTTTGAAAGGTGACAAAAAGTGACATATCATTATCATTATCATTATTATTATTATTATTATTATTATTATTATTATTATTATTATTATTATTATTATTCTTCTTCTTCTTCTTCTTCGTGTTTGCTTGTATTGGATGTTTTCGTTTTGTTTGTGTATGATATATAACATAAGAACAAAAAAAATTAAATATTAAATATTGGAAGAATAAGTAATACTACTTAAATAAATAAAAAAACTTTTCAATATGAAAAGTAATACTTTGAGTAATCAGTTTTCAGAAAACTAGTAAATGAAAATTTAAAAATTGATGCTCTTCAAATTAAAGATAATACTTTTTTTCAAAGTAGAAATAAAATTGTAAGTTATACTTTCAAGTATTCAAAATACTATTTAAAACCCATAATAAACCTCTCTTTCTAAAAAGAGGCATTACAATCTATTCTTCTTAAAGCTTGTGTTAAAAATGTATCTTTATACCATCTGTAATCAGTTAAAGTTGGGCATCTTAAATTTGTTAAAACTATTTTAGATGAGTTAAATTCCTCTTTAGGATTACCTATAAAAGACATGAATATTGTAATTATTAAGTATTCACATGCGTCTGATACCTCATGATATTCATTTTCAGTACCTTCTCTTAAAATAGGTGTTGTATGCTGTAAAATATCGTTTTTTGTAAAGTGCATTTGAAAAAATTAAAGATTCTCCTAAAGAGAATATTCCTTCTTATTCATAATGATTTTCAGGAACAAATTTTATGGATCTATCCAACCGTTTCAATCAAAGATACAAGTCTACATGTCCAAGATGTTTTTGTTATACCCAATGGAGGATTAACAAAAAAGAAATTATTGCTGAAGGACGCAAAAAATCTTTACATACTACGTTGACATATTCAGGAAGTATACGTCCAGATGAGGATTATTCATTGGAAAACATTCCAGAAGAAGAAGGCGAAATAACTCTATTTTTTGTTTTTTTTTTCCTTACAGAAATGATAACGAGATGAGGACTAAGAAAGTATGAAATTATGGCATGAGAAAGCCTGGAGTTCCATCTTTTCCTTGGCTTCCTCTCTCTCCTCCTCATTCCAAAACTTAACTCGAACTTGAAGGTCCTGATTCCCCAGAGACTCTTGTGATCCTCAAGTATTTTGATTGCTGAAATGACACTAGAAATACTGAATCATACAACAAAATATCTCTAAGGCTATGTTTGGACTGGACTTGGCCAATCCGGATTTTACTTTTTACAATTCTACTTTCTACAAAACATCTACTTTTTACAATTCTCAATAAAAACATTTACTTTTTCTACAACTCCCAACAAAATACATTTACTTTTTCTACAATTTCCTATGTGAAAATGACATCTCAACTATAATTCTACTCAAAATTCAAACTCACAAAATCTTTCTCAAGCCAAAATCCAGATTTGCAAAAGCCACCTTAAGTCCAGTCCAAACATTCCCTAAGTGTCGGTATCTCCCCGATGTCTAAAGAGATCTCTAATTTCCACAAACCCTTAAGCTCAAGCTTCTCGAGGATTGGAAAATGACAATTGTCCGCATTCCATTGAATCAGATCATATTGATAAATTTGAAGATATTTTAGGCGAAGAAAGTCTCCCTCAACAGGGTTCCATTTGGGTCCTTTGACTAATTTGAATTGTAATTTCAGAACTTCAAGATGGGGTAATGAACCAATCAATATCAAATCATCCCAATTATGGCCGCAGTTTAGAAGGGTTAACTTCCTGAGTGAACATGCGAGTTTGAGGTTCTTCAAGAAATAATCACGAACATTGAATTTTATTGATTCAAGTTTATTTAGACACCCAATATTGTAGAAACAACAACATGACGACAAGATAAAATATCCCGAAAAATCACCAGGTAAATATATGGGTTAATATCTTGTCCCACCACATTTTCTATAATCTAATACAATACTACCACTTTATATAAAAAACTTCTCAATATACCACTTTCCATATAAAACATACTTTTCTACCACAAACCAATCATTACCTAATTTGACATTTATATTTTATTCCAAAGATTTGTCTTTAAGCATTTAATGTTTTCCCACTTAATTCCTATTTCCACTTCAAATAGTAATTATATCTCGATAAAACGTAAACTAATCAAAATCAGACCCAACATGCTTCGTAAAATTAATTAAATCCCTTAGAATTCATACATTTCTTTGACCGAAGCAGCACCGGGTGAGATGGTTCGCAACGGCACCAGTTGGAAAATCACTGCCCCCAGATTATTTTACGAACAGTTCCTCACTGTTCAACTTCAACCCTCAGGGAAGATGATCTGCAAGTTATCCAACTCCTTCAGCAACTGCTCAGCACAACCTTGGTTCATTTCCTACTTCAGGTGTATAAAGTATTCATTCTAATGGATAAATCAACAATACTAAGAATGCATATTGAAGCAAAAGTCTTTCTTTTATTAAGAACTTGAAAGAAATATTTATTACATCAATAATCTTCTTTTGGGAGGAGAATACTTGTTTAGCCTCTCATATGAGATGAGGTCTGCATTCGTAAACACATAAACTAAAAACACTCAAAATATTACAAAGATTTTATTATAATAGAGAAAACTAAGGGAAATGTTCGATGTCCTTAGCTTCCTTCAACTCTCGCTATATATAGTTATGAATCCGGACTTGAAATACGGATTCCAAATCTTGTTGAGCACCAGCTGGCTTCTTCTTTTAGTGCTCCTATGTGAAAGTTGTTAGGGAGTCCCTTTCAGCTGTCTTCCCCGTGACTCAGCCCATGTGATGTCTGTCGGGGAATCTTTTGACTTTCGTGACTCACCCCATATGATGGTTGTCGGGGAGTCACGGTGACTTACCACTTTCTCGTGACTTACCCCATTTTTGTTTGTCGGAGTATCTTTCTTTTAAAAATTAGGTCTACGTGGTCCCCGCGGATAACGTTTCTTTTGTGTTGGACCCTATCTCTTTCAGACCCTTGTTCCTGTTGGTCGGGTTTGGGTAGGAATCCTTTCCCAAACTCGGGCTCCTTCTGATCAGGGCATGCTTGACAAATCCGATCGATCCATCGGCCGACATGCACCATATTACAGAATTTTCGGTAGGTTTCTTTGCTTACCGGAATCTTGTTTTCCCAAAGATTTCTTCTCTTTGTTTCAAAGAGTTCCTCTGCAAAGCCTGTTGTTGATCCTGTCATAGAATTCAGGAGGAATGATCCACTTGTTGAATTCTGAAAGAATTTGAACGGGTATTTGACTTTGTCCATTTCGGTTAGACAACCCCAAAAGTCCCCATGCTTGCCTTGTAGAAGCTTCATCTTCTGAAATTGCTCCTACCAGTAAAGGAATTTCTTCCGGTGAAGCTGCCTTTATATTTTTTAAGGCATTTCCATCTAGTCTCCTTAGCTTGATGAAATGAAAAGCTTCATTGAAGTCTTTCTTCGCCGGTTATGGGGATGCACTGATAAAATAGAGCTCCAGAATATCACCTCTGCACAAATGTGGATTATTTGCACAAGTCTCGTGAACGGCTTTTCCAATCCATTTCGGTAACTTCGAAATTTCTAAAAATCCGGATGACACGGTATGGATTGAAGCTAACACTCCAAAAGTATACCATTCTTGAACTTTGTTTGGATGACTTCTTGGTTTCATCCAAACTCTTGGGTAATTTCCTAAGACATCAACCACTATTTTTTCTGGGTTGATTCGCTTTCTTGTACCAACTTCTCTCATTGCCGTTGATAAACTTGCATAGGAGAAACTTTAATCTCATCAGTTTGAACCTTAGTTTTGCCAGTCTGTGACCTAAGATTCAACTCTCCCTCTTTTACTCCAGAGGTGTTGGGTTGACTTGAAGACTCGGGTTGTGATACCGGAGCTTCAACATTCGTTACAGTTTGTACATCCTCAAGGAATGCATCACCTGTAACACTCGTGATTATGGTATTTGAACCCATAACCTCCGATTTAGAGTCCCGTTCTCGAATCGCTCCATTTTCTCCATGCAAAAAGAAGCGATTCGAGAACGGGACTCTAACCCGAAGGTTATGGATTCAAATACCATAATCACAAGTGTTACAGGTGATGCATTCCTTGAGGATGTACAAACTGTAACAAAGGTTGAAGCTTCGATGTCACAACCCGAGTCTTCAAGTCAACCCAGCACCTTAGGGTAAAAGGGGGAGAGTTGAATCTTAGGCTACACACTAACAAAACTAAGGTTCAAACTGACGAGATTAAAGTTTCTCCTATGCAGGTTTATCAGTGCAGCCCAGAACCGACGAAGAAAGGCTTCAATGAAGCTTTTCATTTCATCAAGCTAAGGAGACCGGATGGAAATGCCTTAAAAATATAAAGGCAGCTTCACTGGAAGAAATTTCTTTACTGGTAGGAGCAATTTTAGAAGATGAAACTTCTACAAGGCGAGCATGGGGACTTTGGGTTTGTCTAACCGAAATGGACAAAGTCAAATACCCGTTCAAATTCTTTCAGAATTCAGCAAGTGGATCATTCCTCCTGAATTCTATGACAGGATCAACAACAGACTTTGCAGAGAAACTCTTTAAAACAAAGAGAATAAACCTCTGGGAAAACAAGATTCCGGTAAGCAAAGAAACCTACCGAAAATTCTGTAATATGATGCATGTCGGTCGATGGATCTATCGGATCTGTCAAGCATGCCCTGATCAGAAGGAGCCCGAGTTTGGGAAAGGATTCTGACCCAAACCCGACCAATAGGAACAAAGGTCTGAAAGAGATAAGGGTCCAGGACAAAAGAAATGTTATCCGCGGGGACCACGCAGACCTAATTTTTAAAAGAAAGATACTCCGACAAACAAAAATGGGATAAGTCACGAGAAAGATTAAAGGACTCCCCGACAACCATCATATGGGATGAGTCACGAAAGTCAAAAGATTCCCCGACAGACATCACATGGGCTGCGTCACGAGGAAGAAAGAGGAAGCGCACTAACTAGCTGAAAGGGACTCCCTAACAACTTTCACATGAGAGCACTAAAAGAAGAAGCCAGCTGGTGCTTAACAAGATTTGGAATCCGCATTTCAAGTCCGGATTCATGTCTATATATAGCGAGAGTTGAAGGAAGCTAAGGATATCGAACATTTCCCTTAGTTTTCTCTACAATAAAATCTTTGTAATATTTTGAGTGTTTTTAGTTTATGTGTTTACGAATGCAGGCCTCATCTCACATGAGAGGCTAAACAAGTATTCTCCTCCCAAAAGGAGATTACTGATGTAATAAATATTTCATTCAAGTTCTTAATAAAAGAAAGGTTTTTGCTTCAATATGCATTCTTAGTATTGTTGATTTATCCCTTAGAATGAATACTTTATACACTTGGAGTAGGAAACGAACCAAGGTTGTGCTGAGTAGTTGCTGAAGGAGTTGGATAACTTGCAGATCATCTTCCCTGAGGGTTGAAGTTGAACAGTGAGGAGTTGTTCGTAAAACAATCTGGGGCAGTGATTTTCCAACTGGTGGCGTTGCGAACCATCTCACCCGGTGCTACTTCGGTCAAAGAAAGGTATGCATTCTAAGGGATTTAATTAATTTTACGAAGCATGTTGGGCCTGATTTTGATCAGTTTACGTTTTATCCGAATATAAGTACTATTTGGAGTGGAAATAGGAATTAAGTGGGAAAACATTAAATGCTTAAAGACAAATTTTTGGAATAAAATATAAATGTCAAATTAGGTAATGATTGGTTTGTGGTAGAAAAGTAAGTTTTATATGGAAAGTGGTATATTGAGAAGTTTTTTTATATAAAATGGTAGTATTGTATTAGATTATAGAAAATGTGGTGGGACAAGATATTACATAAAATAATAAATATAACTTAAAAGTTCTTAATAAACCTAGGCTCTGATATCATTTTACATGCCTGATTTTATGCCCCTTTTAGATTTTCAATTTCCGAAGCAATTTGTACGTGACATTGTTACTCATTCCAAACCACTGTTTTTCAAACAGTATTGGCATGATAAAAATATTCCAGCCTATATACTTATTCCGTAAGAAAATCAATCTTTAAAGTTTCATTTTCGGGTCCGAATCTATTCAATATTTGGAGTTTGAATTATTAATTAAATTGGAAAACATATGGATTGAAATTAGCAAAATGTGCTTGGATGTAGTAAAATTTAATGATTGGAAAAGTGGGGTCAAATGGTTCAAAAGGTTCAAAATTCCTTTTGACAAAATTTGTGGTATTTTGGTAAATTTGTTATATAAGGTGGTATTTTTGTACTTAATTATAGATAGGGTGGTAGGTTTGGAGGTTTACCCGTAAATATATACTTAGTTTCTTAATGTTAGGCATTCTCTGACAGACCTCCTCACTAAACTTGAATGAATACACAACTCCAAGTGTAGGTAAGTTTTTCAAAACAACACGACCGTGTTCATCACTCAGTGGAGGCCTACAAAGTCGGGCCTTGAAGAACTCAAGACGCCTAAGTTGTTGCATCTCCCAGATTTCAAATGGTGCAACATCAATAGAATCACTCCCCTTAATAATTAATGTTTGTAGATTCCAAAGTAGGGATATTGAAGAAGGAAGCTTGTAAGAACGAACATTCTCAGCAACTTCTCTACGAAGTGAGCAGCACTCAAGGAACCGCAAATTAACTTGTTCATAAGCAGTGACTAGGGAATCACCATAAGCATTAGACAATACTCTCAAATATTGAAAATATTCCAAGATAAAGAAAACATGGTTTGAGGTGGACAGGTAGGTGACTATAACTCAAACATAAAATGTATCGTGGTTAGATCCTTTTCCACATTCTCACAGTACTCAAGAGTTCTGGAGGATTTTCTAAGAAGCCCTCCAATCACAACAATTGATAGGGGAAGTCCTTTGCATTTTTGAACAATGTTTCGTCCTACATTTTCCAATTCAGGAGGACAGCATCCCTGTGCAAATGCCTTCTCACAAAAAAAAGGTCCCAACTTATATCATCCTCTAAAAAACTCAAGGCTAAGTCCCATAAAGCCAAAATGATTAGTCATATCTGATTGCCTAGTAGTTACAACGATTCGACTTCCATTATCATTTTCTGGAAAGAAAAATCTTATTTTGTTCTACACTTCAATGTTCCACATATCGTCTAGTATAATTAAATATCTCCTACCATATAATACTTTGTGTAATTCTACACCTAATTCACCCTCAGTTTTTTTCTCTAATTCCTCGGTGGATTCTACTAAGCTAGATAGAGTCTGAAAAAGAATGTCTCTCACATTGTATTCTTGAGATACAGTGACCCAAGCACGAACAAAAAAGTGTTGCTCAATAAATGAATTTTCATAAATTTTTTTAGCAAGGGTAGTCTTACCTATACCACCCATACCAGTGATGGGGATTATTTGGAGATGAGATTGTTGTCCAGTGAGCCAATCCAAGAGCTGAGCCAAGTAGCTATCGAATCCCACTGCAGTAGTCTTTCCGGTGGTTAGAGGCATTGATGAAGAAGCAGCCATGGAGTTTGTGGGCTGCTCATCTTTGAATCCCATTTCTTCTTTGACTTTGATAACCTTTTTTTCGACACAATCCATCTTTTCTTTTATTTTCTGCAGATCAAGCAAGAAACTGTTTTCAGATCCACCAAAAGTTACTTCTTTTCCACGTATTTTCTTAAGAACCTTCAAAACCTTTATCTTCATAGCTTTTACTTCTTTCTGCAGATCGAGCATGAAAATGCTTGTTTCCCCATGCTCAAAAGTGGATCCAGCTTCATGGGATTTGATTACATCTTCAGCAGCATGAGCTGAAGATGCAATTTGGCTCTCCAATTTCTCTTTTGCTTCTTCTTTGCTTCCACCTACAGCAAACTCATAAGTACCCTCTATTAATCTATCATGAAACCAATTCCTTCGCCAAAAGATTCAAGTGCTTCCTTCTGATCAATGGAAGTCAAAAGACAAGGATGATTCAGTATCAGCTCCATGTAAAAAATAAGTTGATCGAGCAATGCCCTGAAAAAAGTGCTAGAATATTCTTCTCCATAATGAGAAGTGGATAGGTATTGTAATAATTCCATCTCACATTGAAACGTAAGAGCTTCAGTTGCAATTTTGCGCACCAAATCTTCTGATTCTTCTTTGCTCATACCTCCATCAAAATTATACATGGTCTCTATAAAATCGAGCAAGAAATCAATCTTTTCACCCATGGATTCAATCTGTTTCATGTCAATGTCAGAAGTCGAAAGATGAGGATGGTTCTGGATCGCCTCCATGATATTTGCAAGAAGATTGAGCAAGAGACTGGAACTTGTTTCCTCAAGAACAAAAGTGGATTTAGCCATGTGTGGTTCAATTAGATCCACTATGTGGGATTCGATTACATCTTCGGCTGTATGAGCTGTGGATGCAATATGTCTCTCCAAATCTTCAATTTCATCTTTGCTTATACCTCCAGGATTATTATTATAACTCTCTACAAAATCAAGAAAGAAATCAAGGTTTTCGCCAAGGAATTCAATTTGGTTCTTGTCTAGAGAGGTGGAAAGACAAGAGTGATTGTGGATGTTGTCAATAGTATTCATAAGAGAAACTAAAGCTGCATAAGCTGCCATCTCTAATGGCCTCTCTTCTTTCTCTCTCTCTCTTCTTTTATTTTTAAAGAATTTTTTGAGTATCACGTTTTGCTGAAGATGATGGTGTTATAAAAGTATATAGCCTCAATTATTCAGCAACAGGTTATGGAATAAAAGGCTTCAATTATTGGAATTTTATCTCTTCTTTTTTGGCTCCAGCTTTTTCCACTTTACAGCTAAAATTTTCATATAAAATTTGTAGCGGGAGACAATGAAAAGGACAAGCATTTCTCTTAGATTATCAGAGTACCCATCTCTATGATATATTCAGTTTTAGCAATAAATATCATATCTATTATCTACTACTAAATCAAGAAGAATGTATGATTTACAAACAATATTACATAACATTACCAATTACTTTCACCACTTTTCAGATGACTGAAAATAGCCATGTCCCACTGTAACGACAAATTTCGAATCTCGATGCTAAATATTTCCACTTTCCACTTTTAAGAGGGATGTACATGAATTTGGAGAAATTAAATTTAAAATTAATGTCTGTAGAATACCTCTATGATGTCCCTGATTTTGACCAGTTCCGCTGCATATGCTGAGATTGTGTGTTTACGAACCTATGCTGTAATTGGCCTACCTGAATATAGTATGATGAGATTCCAGTTTCCATAAAGCGGTCACTTAAAGAAAATGATCATAGTAATGCTTACAACAAAACTCTGTTTCTAGAATTGCTCAAGAATGAAAGATCGCAACCATCGCAAAACGGGTTTCTTTACTTCTATCAAATAATACCATGTGATCGGAGTATTCAAAAAGGCTAATCATTGTGCATAGCAGCAATGAGGTGCATGGTTAAAACAGCATGCCATCAATCATTCAAAAATGGGTGCTGAAATTTGAAAATTGGCTTATAGTACCAGTCAATGAGATTCTAAAAGTTATACAACAATTCTAAAGAGGGTATCTATGAATACAAATTGAGGTTAGAGATGTAGCAAAACTATTAAACCTGAGAACAAGATTGCAGCTTTCAACTACTGCAAGTCACCATAGTAAGCTAGTAAGGACTTAAACCACACTCATCAACTGCCCTATATTGCTTGGAAGCTTATATGCATTGTCATAATAGTGTCCCATGTGTAGGCCATGCAGTTGCTATTATCTATAGCGACCTAGCATACATTCAGAGTCAAATTACAGCTTGACAAGCAATTACGTACAAGCATTGAACCAACTAAAGAAATATACCATGTCTCCTTTTTGGTAAATAAAATCAGCATCAGAGAAGCAAATCATCTGCCATTTTGATGTATAATATTAAAACCAATCACATCTAGAGATACCTCGTTACCTCGTTAGCCATGTATTTCACCTCTCCATCTACGACTGCACATAAACCCTGAATCTGAATGATTGAGTTATATGCAACAATGTTGGGAGAAATGGCCTTTTTGGTCATTTTAGATAGGAACTGCAAAGCATCATCAACCATTCGATCCTTGATTAAACCATCAATTACAGCACTATAAGATCGAATGCTGGGCTTGTAGATATTCTTTTCAAATACAGAAAGTAAATCATGGGCCGTGCCTAACCCAAGGTCCACTTGTTTCAGAACGCAACAGCAATTAATCATGATCTTAATGGTGTACTCATCGACAGGGTGACCCAATTGACGCATTTTGTCGAACAGAGAAAGAGCAATAGAGTATTCTTTTCATCCGGACTATAACAGCCAACAAATTGTTGGATGCGCGAACAGAGGGTTGCTGTGATATTGCTCTCATTTCACTAAACACAAGAGTATCATCGTTTGCTTCACGAATACAGCTGAAATTTATTCTGGGCTAGCGTGAAAAGCGCCCGTTTTCGTGTGGAATTATGAGATGTTGAGTTGGGTGATGCTTTTGACGCAATTCCTATACTTCATTGCTGAATTGCGTGGAGATTGTGTGGAGAATTCAAGAATGGCTGAGACTGAAAGGGTGAAATTGGCGAGTAGTGTGTGGGAAAAAATTGGCAACTAGGGGCGCGGGCAAGTCTGGTCCGGCTCCGCATCCTCTTTTTTTAATGACATAATTTTTATGTTTATTGAGTATAATCTTTATATAAAATATCATAACTTTTAAATAAAACTATTTAAACTTTTTTAGTAAGTCGATTGTGATTTTGGTTAAAATTAGTTTGTATGTGGTCGTATAGATGTTACGAAGATAATAAATAAAGGGAAAAACTCAATTTTCGTCATCTAACTTAGGCCTTGTCCAATTTTGGTGTAGTGTATTTTCACTTTCTAATTTTAGTCATCTAACTCTTAAGTTTATCCAATTTAAGTCCGATTTTAAGCACGTCAGCAAATCCGGTGGCCACGTAATTTGCCTACGTGGCCACCGGATTTGCTGACGTACTTAAAATCAGACTTAAATTCGATAAACTTAAGAGTTAGAGGACTAAAATTGGATAAGGCCTAAGTTAGAGGATAAAAATCGAGTTTTTCCCATAAATAAATGATTAGTTTTGGTCAGGTGCACAACTTTAAAGAGTTAATTATAAATAATCAACCAAACTATATCCGTTTTTGCACTTAAGTAACTAAACTTTTTCCGATTGCAACGAACCATCTCACATTTGCGCGAGTTGTAATTCACCATCCGAGACCATCAGATCTTCCTTTTCTGGCCAATTTTAGTCACGTGCGACACCCTTTACTCTTAAGGGTATATTTGTCTTTTTAATATTTTCAAATTGCAACTAACCATCTTAAGGTTATATTTGTCTTTTTAATATTTTCTAATTGCAACTAACCATCTCAATCATGCGCAAGTTGAAATTTACCATATAGAACCCCAAAATGTTCATTTTTCCAACCAATTTTAATCATGCACGCATCTTGCAAATCCTTTACTATTGAGGGTATATCTATCTTTTGAGGTTTAATTTTAGAGGGAAATAAATGGGAGAAATAAAAGTCCTAGTTGTGGATTTTTGAATCTTAGAGAACTTATCAATTGCGTTGAGGTGTAATTGGATTGGAAGAGTATGCTCTAAAATATGGGCAATTTCGTGATTCAAAAAAGATGGATTCTAGGTGGTGGATCAAATTGAAAATCACATTTCAATGTTTATACCAAGCCGATTAAGATTCATTTTCTTGTTTGATGTGGAGCTAGAGTGCAGCGTGCGGATTTTTTAAGTGTACAAGAATGTCAAACAGTCGATTTTTACTTGTAACTTCAATTTCATAAATTACGCTGGAGGAACTTGAAAATTAAGGTGAATACTTTTGTTTTAAAAAGAAATGTTTTTTTTTTCTTTGAATTATTTTCGAACTGATTAAACTTTGATTTTTTTAAAATTAATTTAAGGGATTGATTTGTAACTTTATTCGATACCATAATGTGATAGGCCAATTAATTATTTGTGACTTGTTTTCTAGGGTTGCTTAAATTGAATATTGGGTTCACGATTATAAATTTAAATGTTCAATCAATGGGGAAAGATCTTCTTGGAAAGGAAGAAATTACTAAATTATTTTGATTGATTTTAGTAGTTGGTAAATTAGAGAAAACTTAATTAATTCTATATGAATTTCATTTCACCTCCAAATAAAATAATGCATAAGCACAATAGTAAAGGACGTACGAGACACGTGTCTAAAATTGGCCAGAAAATAAAGATTCGATGAGATGGTAAATTGCTATTTGCGCAAAGATGAGATGGTTAGTTGCAACCGAAAAAAGTTTAATTACTGAAGTGCAAAAACGAGTATAGTATGGATGGTTATTTGTAATGAACCCCACCTATAAATTAAATATGAATTTTAAGCAAAGTATATGATAAGAAAAATGAAAATTTGATACACAAAGTGCATAGTGTATATTCTAAGTGTGCATAACTGATCAAAACTTAGATAATGATATCATTTTGAAATTAATCAAGCCTAATTAATTGTAAATTAATCCACTTTAACCTAAACAAATACAAAATAATAAGACAAAAACTATTGTGCAATTGGTGCATGGACCTTAGGTCCATGCACTCGGGACCACCCAACCCATCACACACACCCACGTGCCTCCATGCGCTTGGGTGGGTGCGCACAAACCCGCCTAAATTAGCTCCTAGGTTTTGTACATTTATGTTATGTTAGTCGTAATTTTATGTTATGTTAGTCATACTTTTTGGGTTTTTAGTTGTACTTTTAACATTTTTTTAGACAGCCATTAATATCTTTCATATCTTATTGTTATGTTGGTCATACATTTTGGATATGTTAGTTGTACCTTTTAGTTATGTTAGTTGTACCTTAATATATTATATAAAGGTATGACTATGTTGATATAAAGGTATGAATAATATCATATAAAAATATGAGTAACATCACATAAAGGTACATATGTACAAATTGTGCCGAAATTGGTATTTTTTTAAGTTAAAGTATTACATAAATGTGTGATATTTGTACATTAAGGTAGGACTAATATAACATAAATGTATGACGAATATGTGTAGTATAAATGTCAGAGCAAAAAAAAAAAGAGGAAAAAGAAACGAAAAAAAAAAGCACAGGCCAGGTCGGATCCGAGCTGATCCAAATGCATGGATTTAAGATCCTTGCACTAGTTGCACAAGAGATTTACTCAAATAAAAATAAAAATAAAGAGGAGGAAGACATGATAAAAACAACGTAACACAACAAAAAATCATTTATCAACATTAGACACAAATAAGATTAAATGAGGTGAATCTTAAATAGAAACAAGTTTCGAGGAAAAAAAGATGGATTCATGAATTTTTTTGTTGTTGATTGCGTTGTTTTCATCATATTTTTTGTAAATTTTTATTTATTTATGTTAATTTTGATTAATTTTAAGTGTTGTATCATTTACCTTTTATCTACATGACATTCTTATGATCATCACACTTTAGTTTAATTTTGATCAAAATTATAAATTAACTAAAATTGAAAGAAATTAGTTTAATCATGATCAAAATTGACAATTTTAAAATAATTCACTAAAAAACCATGTGACGCCTAGGATAAAACGATGCATAATTGGTTAATTAAATAATTTAACCTCTAATTGTTTGGTTTAATTATGTGCATTTCAGAAAAACGGAATAATGCATAATTTGTTTATCGAACTATAATTTAATCGAGAAAGTATAGATTATAATTTAATAAAGATATCATAAGTCAAAACCCAAAGGTTAATACGTTAATGAGTGGCCCATTAAGGGCCCGTGGCCCAAATCGAAGTGTATAAAGTTAAAAGATGTAACAACAAAGTAATGATTTTGGAACACATTTGAAAAGGTCTCTCTCTCTCCTGCCCTCTGCTCCGACCGACCGCCGCCGTGCCATCGCCGGTACCGGTGCCACCTTCTTCCTCCCCGTTCCGGATGAATCTTACACCAAAACGTAGCTCTCGTTGAGCCTGTTTTAGATCCAAGCTCGGAAACACGAGATACGCCGCCTCCGCCATGAATCGGCCAGTGAAATCTCGGAAAACCCTTTCTCTCTCTCTCTCTCTCATTCTCTTCTTCTCTCTTTCTCTCTCCCCATTTTCTCTCCCCTCTCCAGTCTGTTCTCCCTCCTATTGGTCGTCTGTGTTGCTCTGCTGGGTTGTTGTTGTGCGCGTGTGTGAATTGGGGCGTCGCCGTTCTGGTTGGGTGTCGGGCGGCGCTATCTTGCGCCGCCGGGTGTGTGTGTACGTACATCTGGTTGTGGGATAGCACTAGGTAATGCCGCCGTTGTGGTGTTGCTGTCGTGCGTGCGAGTTGCGCGGTGTTGGGGGTGCATGTGGCATTGCCAGCGAAGTGGTGTCGCCAGTCGGGTTGTCCGGCGGCGGCGGAAGGGTTTGGTGATGGAGGGGTCGATCTATTATTTCGAAGAGTTCAGGGACCTCCTTGCAAACCCTAGATTTTAAGTTTATTTACGTTTTAGTCCCTAAGCTTCCTAAAATATCGTTTAAGCTCTTAAACTTTCGAAAATTATATTTTAACCCCCAAAGGTTGACAAGCTTTAGGTTTTAACCCCCAAATCTTCTGAAAATTATATTTTGACCCTAAAAGTTTTAAAAATATCAAAAAGCCCCAAATCATTTCTGATTTTACAAAATTACCCCTGGGTCAAAGTCAACTTTTTTCTAGAATGTACAAAAATACCCCTGCGCATTTAAAAGCTCTGTTGAAGCTCGTTTTTCCTCCGTTTAAGCCTGTTTTTCCTCCGTTAAAGCTCTAATCGATCCCTTTACACCCTATGAGCAAGATTCAAGCTTTCATTTCATATTCTTCCCTTTAACGTTTCTTCTTCTTCGAGAGTTTCTATATTAAGTATGCATAATTAACGTATAAGGAATCTAAGAACCTTCGTTTATATATGTAAGTTTTCAAGCGAAAGAAAGATCTTAGACTTAGGATTCTGAGTTCATGAGGGATACCACCGACCAAGGTGGGGGTAACTTTTTAATCTCTAAAGTTTACGTTTCTGTATTTAATAAACGATTGATGATGAACGAATGCATGCATGTGAACTTAATGTTAATGAACCGTTTATCGAATGCCATGAATTGATGAACCATATGTGTCATGATTATGTGCTGTGAATATTGTGTTCATGTATACATATTATGATTGTGTTATAAAGAGGCTAAGGTTCAAGATCATGCTACTGAAGGACCAATGGTCCGTAATGAAAGATGATGTTATGAATGTAAGACGGGGAGTACCCGTATCGTAGGGTAAGATGGGGAGTACCCACACCTTTCTGTAGATATAAACTATGATGTTATGTACTATGCATTTTACGTGTTGTTTCTAATTGTTGTATTTATAAATGTTCGATCAATTTAACTACTCAATAAACATTATATTTAGAAAATATCCCCATGAGTGTATTCCAAGCACTCACCCCCGCGTGTATTCACGCTACAAGAAATGATGGAAATAGAAAAACGTAGAGAGAGGCGTGCCGTATCAAGAAGTGTTATTTTCTTTTCAGATTTTGGTTTTTAAAACAATGTTAACCGTTTGTAAAGTTAAACTATTTTTCTATCTATGGATCCTGTATGAATTTCTGCTGTTTTGTTTCCAATGTTTTCTTCCAGCTATATGCCGAGGGTTTTGAACATGTAAAATCACGAGTTTAAAAGTTTCCAAAGCTTTTGTTATGAATGTTATTTGAACCTTCTATCGCTTGAATTTCTGTAAAGCTTTAAATTATATGATTCTCTTTTCTCTCTTGATGTATGCACACAACGAAACTTTGATATTTTAAGAATGAAAACAATGCGTGACAGTTTTGGTATCAGAGCAAGGTCCTACCCTTTGTAGGGCCCTATTCATGCTCGTTTTTCTTTTCAAACATGTTTTAATGAGAAAATATTTTTTAAAAAATGGATAAGCATCTCTCCTTATACGTTTCTCTCCCAGACCATGAAATTCAATAAAATTAACGTTTATCTATACCGTATTACCTTTTGTTTATTTATTTATTGTTATTTATATTGTTGGGTTATGTGGGGTAGACGATAAGGGTTAGTTTTTGTATGTCGTCTTTAGAAGGATATGCCACGAGGTCGACCACGTAGGGACTAACCAGCGATGGATTGGATGGCACAATGGAAGAATTGGTATCCGTGCTGAGGGTCTTGGCCCGATAATTTGAAACTGCACAAGTTGTGCCGCCACTGCCGTCGAGATGCGATGTGAACCTGATCATCGAACAGTTTCGATGCTTCAGCCCACCGACCTTCAATAGAAATAAAGAACCTGCTGACGCTAAAGAATGACTAAGGTCATTGGACCATCTTTTTGGACATCTATCTTGCACAGAAGAATAGAAGATCTCATGCGTAGTGTTCCAGCTCACCAAGGAAGCCAGCTACTGGTGGGAGTCATGAAAAGACTATGTAACCGGAACAAAAAGTTTTATGTCTTGGGGAATCTTCAATGAGGTAGTTATGTTGAATTTTTTACCTCAGTCATACTGCGATCGGAAAGAAACAAAGTTTCAATATCTTCGCAAAGAAGCCATCACTATGGGAGAATACGAGAGGATATTTAATCAGCTGAGCAGGTATACGACTCATTAGGTGGACACCGACTTCAATAAGGCCCGACGCTTTGAGAGAGGTCTTCGCTCAGAAATCAATTCCATCTTGGCTGGTCAGGGGACCATGACATATGCTGAAGTTGTTGAGAGTGCTCAGGAAGTTGTTTCTCGTTTGCGCTTGGACGTTGCACCGCCCAAGAAGGTCATAGTGATGCCCGGGAAAAGGAAATGGATTGGTTCGAGTCAGAACTTCACTCAGAATAAGCACCCAAGGGCCAACAGCGCCCCGCTCCTTTCTACTCCTAAGCTGGGAAAATCGTGTGCTAAGTGTGGAAAGACTCATGTGGGACCATTCCTCCTAGAGACCCAGATTTACTTTAGATGCAGAGAACCAAAACACATCGCCATCAGATGTCAGAAGTTCAGGAACGCGACAACAGTAGCGTCGAAGTCGAAGCAGGAGCAGACAAAGCTCAAGTTTTCACTCTCAACCGCACAGAGGCTGTTAAAGGATCAAAGACCATGACAGGTATGTTAACAGTGTGCGATATCCTTGCTCTTATCTTGTTTGATATTGGAGCAACCCATTATTTCATCTTTGTTAAGTTTTATGATATGTTGAAGCATGAGAACCGTAGGGTAGTCGCTGAAACCCTAGAAGTTAGTATCCCATCGGGAATGACAGTAAGAATGAAACATCTTTGTCAAGGTTTGAGAATCACATTTGGGAATAGAATTCTTTTAGTCGATCTGCATGCACTAGAGATGAAGGACTTCGATGTGATTTTGGGAATGGATTAACTTAAGGCAAATTCACAATGATCAAGTGTCATGCAAGAGAGATCGTTTTTTATATATACCTGGAGATAAGGAGTTCACGTTTTATGAAATGCGAGTTGGAGTCAACGCGAGGGTCGTATCGGTTATGAAGACAACCAAGATGCTTAGTAAATGAGATTGTAAGGCTTGGTTGGTGAACATAGTAAATTTCGAACAAGAAATGAGTCCCAATGAGAAGGTGTCTGTCGTGAGGGAGTATATGGATATTTTTCCAAATGATCTAGTTGATCCTCCACCGGATCGATAGATTGCTTTTGAGATTGATCTTATATCAGGATCAATACTAGTGTCGAAAGCACTGTATCGGATGACACCAAAAGAGCTGCAGGAATTGAAGGTTCAGCTACAAGAGCTTATGGACAAAGGATTCATTGGTCCAAGTGTATCGTTTTAGGGAGCTCCAATGCTCTTTGTGAAGAAAAAAATGGGAGTTTTTGGATCTACATTGATTATCGGGAGTTGAATAAGCGAACCATCAAGAATAAGTATTCTCTACCTCGGATTGAAGATTTGTTTGACTAAATGAGAGGCGAAAGTGTGTTTTCGAAGATCGACTTGAGGTCTAGATACCATCAGGTGAAAATCAAGGATGCTGGTATACCTAAGATAGCCTTCAGGACAAGGTACGACCACTACGAGTTCATAGTGATACCTTTTGGACTCAGCAATGCTTCAGCTGTTTTCATGGATCT
This sequence comes from Scutellaria galericulata, assembly GCA_946896805.1. Taxonomy (NCBI): domain Eukaryota; kingdom Viridiplantae; phylum Streptophyta; class Magnoliopsida; order Lamiales; family Lamiaceae; genus Scutellaria; species Scutellaria galericulata. The sequence goes on from OX335785.1 coordinate 15,008,770, forward strand.
AATGAATCGCGTTTTCCATCCGTACCTCGATCATTTCATCATAGTGTTCATCAATGACATTTTGGTCTACTTGTGTGATAAGACATACCACGAACAATATCTCAGGATTGCGTTAGAGACTCTGCAAAAGGAGAAGGTTTTTACAAAGTTTAAGAAGTGTGATTTTTGGCTCGACAAGGTAGTCTTTCTTAGATATATTGTATCCTCCAAGGGAATTGAAGTGGACCCTGAAAAAGTAGAAGTTGTTAACAATTGGAAAACTCCAACGAATGTTAACGAAGTGCGAAATTTTCTTAGATTAACTGGATATTACATGAGGTTCATCAAAGGATTTTTTAGGATTGCCACTCCCATGACCCATTTGACACGGAAAGATGTGAAGTTTCAGTGGACTGAACATAGCTTCCAAGAGTTGAAGAAGAGGTTAACAGAGGCACCAGTTCTAACGGTTCCAGATGTAACGAAAGTGTTCGTGATTTATAGTGATGTATCCAAACAAAGCTTGGGGTATGTTGTGATACAACAAGGGAAAGTGGTAGCCTACCCATCAAGACAGCTGAAGGCTCATGAGCAGAATTACTTAACACATGATCTAGAGCTGGCCATCGTTGTGCACACCCTCAAGATTTGGAGACATTATCTCTATGGCGGAAAGTGTGAGATCTACCACCGACCACAAGAGCTTGAAGTATTTCTTCAAACAGAAAGAGCTCAACATAAGACAGAGAAGATGGTTGGAATTTGTGAAGGATTACGATTGTACGATTATCTATCACATAAGGAAAACGAATGTGGTTGTTGGCGTCCTTAGCAGAAAAATAAAAGAAACTGTGATGTTGATGATCACAAACCAGAACTAGCTAATTGAAGAGATGTCAAGATTGAGTTTGGAAGTGGTTACGCCTCCGAGCAGCATCAAGGCTAAAGTTACAATTTTGTTCGTGAAGCCCACTCTCTGTGAGCGTATAATAGAGACACAAGGAAGAGATAAGTTTTTTACGAAGGTGAAGGCTTGTATGGATAAAGGAAAAACAAAAGGGTTCGTTTTGTCAACAGATGGAGCCCTGATCTTCAGAGAAAGATTGTGAGTACCAAAAGATGAAGAATTTAGAAAGGAAATTCTAAAAGAAGCTCATTGCACGCCATTATCAGCACACCCTAGAGGTACAAAGATGTAAAATGATTTGAAGGAAAATTTTTGGTGGAGAAACAAGAAGAGAAAACATTGGACTCTTTATCAAGAAGTGCTTAGTTTACCAACAAATGAAAGCCGAACACCAGCGACCAGCTGAGATGTTAACTCCGTTAGATATACTGGAGTGGAAATGAGAACACATTGTCATGGATTTCGTTGTTGGATTGCTGAGAACCAAGCGAGGAAACCATGCAGTATGGGTGGTGGTAGATAGGTATGGTAGATGGGCAGTCAGAAAGAACTATACAGATTCTGGAGGACATATTGAGGGCATGCGCCCTAGATCTCCACAGAAGCTAGGAAGATCATTTATGCCTTGTGGAGTTCGCTTATAACACTAGTTATCAATCAACGATCGGGATAGCGTTGTATGAAGCTTTGTATGGAAGAAAGTGTTGTTCACCTCTATGTTGGGACGAGGTGGGTGAGAATAAAATTTTGGGACCCAAATTGGTTGAACAAACAGTTGAAGTGATAAAGAGGATTCGAGAAAGAATCAGGGTGGCTCAAGATAGACATAAGTCATATGTAGATAAAAGACGCAAAGAGTTGCAGTTCGAGGTGGAAGACAAAGTTTTTTTCTGAAAGTGTCACCCACTAAAAAAGTTTATCATTTTGGAAGAAGAGGAAAGTTGAGGCCGAGGTACGTAGGACCGTTTGAGATCTTGGATCGAGTTGGAGAAGTAGCATACTGTCTAGCTTTGTCGTTGGACTTCGCAGGTATACACAACCTTTGCCATGTATCCATGCTGCGGAAGTACATTTTCGATCCGAGCCACATGATTGACTAAGAAAACATTGGAATTGAGAAGGATTTGACCTATGAAGAAGTTCCAGTGGACATCTTGGACAGAAAGACTCACAAGCTAAGGAATTGAGAGATGGTCCTAGTGAAAGTTCAATAGAGCCGCTATGGAAGGGAAGAAGCAACATGGCAATAAGAAGATGAGATCCTAGTAAAGTATCTAGGTTTGTCGTATTTAGGTATGCATCTAAATTTCGAGGAGGAAATTTTTCTAAGAGGAAAGGGATGTGACGCCTAGGATAAAACGATGCATAATTGGTTAATTAAATAATTTAACCCCTAATTATTTGATTTAATTATGTGCGTTTCAAAAAAACGGAATAATGCATAATTTGTTTATCCAGCTATAATTTAATCGAGAAAACATAGGTTTATAATTTAATAAAGATATCATAAGTCGAAACCCAAAGGTTAACACGTTAATGAGTGGCCCATTAAGGGCCCATGGCCCAACTCGAAGTGTATAAAATTAAAAGATGTAACAACAAAATAATGATTTTGGAACACATTAGAAAAGGTCTCTTTCTCTCTTCTGTCCTCTGCTTCGGCCAGCCGTCGTTGTGCTGTCACTGGCGCCGCCTTCTTCCTTCTCGTTCTGAATGAATCTTATATCGAAATGTAACTCTCGCCGAGCCCGTTCTAGATCCAAGCTCGGAATCACGAGACGACGATGCCTCCACCGTGAATCGGCTAGTGAAGTCTCGGAAAACCCTTTCTCTCTCTCTTTCTCTCTCTTCTTTTATTTTCTCTTTCCCCGTTTTCTCTCATCCTTCTCCCGTCTGCTCTCCCTCCTCTCGGCCGTCTCTGTTGCTCCGTCGGGTTGTCGTTGTGTATGTGTGTGAGTTGGGGTGTATATGTGCGCGTGTTTGGTTATGGCGGCGCTGTGTAGCGCCGTCATGTGTTTGTGTGTGTGTTGGGTGATGCTGGATAGCACTGCTGTTGTGTGTTGTTGTTGCGCGTGCGGGTTACGGGGTGTCGAGGGTGCAACAGGTAGCTATTCTAGTCGACAAATAGTTTTGATTTCCCTTGAGTTGCATGGTCTTCCTCATGTTGTATGGATGAGAGTAGCACTTATCTTTCTGCAAGAGATCTGTTGGCTACTTCTTATTATTTCTACAGGTTGCTGTAGCTTCTTCATGTTGCTTCCTGCTTGCTGCTTCCTCCATGTTGCTTCCTGCATGCTGCTTGCTGCTTCTTTCAGCTTGCTGCTTCTGCCAACTTGCTGCTCTTAGAAGATATCTTTCTATTTCTTCTAAGGTTGGTTTTCCTTATAACATGGAAAACCATTACATGATCTCTTATTGATTCATATATGCAATTGGAAATTAGGTACTGATACCCCAAGCAAACTGTTCTTGTCTTATTACGCATACTGTTTTGTCTTATCAAGATAGCTACTGAAATATCTCAACATTATATATTAAGTATGCATAATTAATGTATAAGGAATCTAAGAACCTTCATTTATATGTGTAAGCTTCCAAGCGAAAGAAAGATCTTAGACTTAGGATTCTGAGTTCACGAGGGTTACTACCGAATGAGGTGGGGATAACTTCTAATCTCTAAAGATTATGTTTCTATATTTAATGAACGATTGATGATGAACAAATGCATGCATGTGAACTTAATGTTAATGGAACGCTTATCGAACGCCATGAATTGATGAACCCTATGTGCTGTGATTATGTGCTATGAATATTGTGTTCATGCATGCACATTATGATTATATTATGAAGGGACTAAGGTCCAAGATCATGCTACGGAGGGACCAACGGTCCGTAATGAAAAAAGATGTTATGAATGTAAGATAGGGAGTACCCGCGTCTTAGGATAAGACGGGGAGTACCCACACCTTTCTGCAAATATGAGCTATGATGTTATGTGATATGCATTCTGCGTGCTGTGTCTAATTGTTGTATTTATAAATGTTCGATCAATTTAACTACTCAATAAACATTATATTTAGAAAGTATCCCCACGAGTGTATTCCAAACACTCACCCCCATGTGTATTCACACTATAGGAAATGATGAAAACAGGGAAGCGTAGAGAGAGGGGTGTTGTATCAAGAAGTGTCCTTTCCTTTTCGAATTTTGGTTTTCTGAACAATGTTGTTAACCATTTGTAAAGCTAAACTGTTTTTCTATCTATGGATCCTGTATGAATTTCCGCTGCTTTGTTTCCAATGTTTTCTTCCGGCTATACGCCGAGGGTTTTGAACATGTAAAATCGCAAGTTTAAAAGTTTCCGAAGCTTTTGTTATGAATGTTATTTGAACCTTCTATCGCCTGAATTTCTGTAAAATTTTAAATTATATGTTTCTCTTTTCTCTCTTACTGCACGCCCACAACGCCCACAACGAAACTCTGATATTTTAAGAATGAAAATGAGGCATGACAAACCATGAGCCTTGTAAATTTATTGGTACCCCACATTTTAAAAAAATACAGACTGTGTGATAACAAAAATTCAAACTTGAATCACATAGAATTTCTAATTTTTATCTCATTCCTTCGACTATTTCTAACTCATTAAAAACAAAAATTGACTAAAATAGATAATTAGGTATACATTTATGCTTTTCCTTTTCCACAAAAACTTTTATGTTCCTTGTACTTCGACTCGATCGGTTCTTACGTGTGTGCATGCTCCCACACGTTGGTTCACCTACACAGTACTCACCTAAATCCACCTGCATTCTTCAGGGCCTTTTTTTGATTTTTGATTTTTTTTATTTTGAGTTACTTATTTTCTTATTATTTATATACTCAAAAAATTTGTTTGTATATTTTAAAGGTATCATTTGTATAACTAAAATGTATTACTTGTTTTTTAAAATGTATTAAGGGGTACTGAAAGTCTAAAAGGTACTAATTGTTTTTCATTGTATCAGTAGCTTCACTTAAATGTATTAATTGTTTTACTAAAATGTATTAATTATATAATCGAAGTGTTCTACTTGTTTGTTGTAGATGTATTGCTCGTATAATTAAAATATATCATTATACTGAGAATCAATATAAATTAAATATAAATTATATATATATATATATGTATATTTAAAACATATATAATTGAATATATAAAATACGAAAATATTTTTTTAATAATAATGTTCTTCATTTAAGTTTCTTTATTACTATAAATAAACGACTTACAATAATAGTCTATACATTTTTACTTACATTAGGTAATAAATGGATAAATCATATCATCTATATTTTGGAAAATAAAATAAAAAATAAAAAGAGACGGGTCAATCCATTTGGCTCGTGGACCAACCGACCAATAGTCTGTCCCACCGACGGGTCAACCCACGTTAGGGAAGACCTTAAAAAACTCAATCCAACTCACTGATTTGTTGTGGCAAAGACCTAGCCCATTCTCTATGCACATGAAGAACAATAAGAAGAATAATCGCATTGTCAGAGAGAGAAAGGCAAAGCAAAAAAAAAAAGTTTTGGAGATTCTAGATTCACGTAATGCACTGAATGAAAGAGAAGAAAAAAACAAAAAAAGAGAACCTATATTTACTGGTGTAAGCGAATCGTATTAGCATGAATTTTAGGATTCGTAACTAGTGAACATAATAAATAAAGTCCAGAATGATTATAGTAATTTTATTTGGCGGTAATAAAATGATAAATAAATTAAATTTATTTTGTTTAATTCTATTTTGATAGGGTTTCTTTATTTATTTTTTATATATTTTGAAGTCATAAAATATAATCATTCGCACGTTTTATGAGGGTTTTTTTTACGTACCTTTATATATACTACCTCCGTCCTATAAAAATACGTCTATAACTATTTTCACACAAATTAAGAAAATATAGTTTATATAGTTAAAATATTTGAAGTTTCATTTTTACCCTTAAGTTTCATTAATTGAGACACACATTAAATGAAATATTTTTTCAAAAAGTAATATAAAAAGTTGAAGTTGGGTGATATCAATGTACATTAATTAAGGACAAAGATGGAATTGAAAATAAAAAAGTATATTAATATAGTAACAAGCTTATTTTTGTGGGATAGAGAGAGTACTAGATTAGAAACCCCTGCGCTGCACGTACGGGCTTCGTTTTGATTTTTTTTGTATATTCGAAAATTACCATTTTATTTATTAATTTTATCTAACTTTTTTTTTTCCACATAAATTGAGTATATCAATTAGAAAGCCAATAAAAAACTATTTTGTTTCTGAATTGGATTAAATGCATTATGTTTAAATCATGATTTTAATAAATTTTGGGTAAAATGAATGAACATCTTATATAAATTATATTAAGTGTAGTGAATTTAAACTATAATTGAGCAGAATTTTACTTTAATGGACATGTGGAAAATCTAAAAGAATAAAGGATGGGCGAATCAAATTGTCTATATTTCAAAACAAATAATTAATCATGTTACTAGATTATTAGTTCAATTGGTTAATTGATGTAGAAAAACCAAATAGTGCATGTGTGTAGTTATATAAATTGATATATTCATTTATGTAGATTAGATTAAAATAAAAGAAAATATAGAGAACTATTTTCAAAAGTGTTATTGTTGATGAGGCCCTTGAATTTATAATTCAACCCAACATATTACAGGTTGATGTAAGAATACAAATGTAGTTTTTGTACATGAATTCCCTTATGACACCATAGCTATTAGCATACACAATAAATGAATATAGTGAGGTTCTGTTTGAATTGAATCTTTTTAGTAATGATTTGAAATTAACAATAGCTAAGAATTTCATTCATGAATTTTGTATTTATGTTTTAAATCCATCATTCGAATTCTTCAATCCAAATAAGAAATTTGAATAAGTGCATCTATCTTTACTTAATTTTCCCCATGATAAATGCACATTCTAATTTACAAACTGCAAAGTTGCTCAATTTGTCTAACTTACTATAACTACAGTAATTAGTGTTAGACCAATGTTCTACTTGATTGCATGCTCAATTTATCATGCATCTAACGTAATTGAATTTCAACTCTTCTATAGAATTCGAAATTTGAAAAAAAAAAATTGAGATAAAGAAATTTGAAATTTTATTCAATATATTATTCTTAACATTGAACATTGTCATGTTTGGAAATTGGATGCTATAACGTTGTCAATACAACGAACATGCATTCTTAACTACCCTTACAAAAATATGCAATAGTCAACTTATACAACAACCGTCACCATCAACTAAATGTAGGGTTTGTAATTCAAGAATTATTGTAGTATTTTCATGATTAATATAATGCAAAATATTCTAATATCATCCTTCTCCAACACTTTACTTGATAACTAGTATTTTTGTGCACCAAGTGCATGAATCATAATCAATACAACTGGGTGTGGGGTCGGATCGGGTCGGGTTTGGCCCAGATCCGTGCCCAGTTTTTTTTATTTTATTTATGACATAACTTTATGTTTACCGAATATAACATTTATGTTTACCAACCTTTATGTACAAATATCATAACCTTTAAGTAAAATTACTTAACTTTTTTCACTATAAATAACATAATTAAAAGTTATGTTACTTTTATGTTAACCGAGTATAACCTTTATATTATATTAGTATAACATTTACATACATATATCATAACTTTTAAATGATATTATTTAAACTTTTTTCACTATAAAAATTCATATAGTATGATTTAACCTTTATATTATAATAATTTAACATTTATGTTATATTAGTATAACTTGATGTACAAAATATCATAACTTTTATATACTTAAAGAATAACATAATGTTATATAATTATTACGAAAATGTTAAATTATTATGCATAAATATTATATTATTACAACATAAAGGTTTTGAAAGGTTTTGAAAGATATTATAAGTCTGGCATACACTACAAAAGGTTATGCAAACATAACTAAAAGGTTAGGTTCGACAAACTAAAATGTTAGGTTCGACAAACTAAAAGGTTAGACCAATATAATTGGGAAACTAGGGTTTGAGCTAGGGTTTGGGCTAGGGTTTGGGAACGTGCATGAGTGCGCATGTGGGTGCGTGGGATGCGTGAAATGCACCCCCAAATCAATTCAACCCGGTTGCACAGATCTAGGATCCGTGCACTCAATGCAAAAAACCATTTGTGTTACTTGATATACTTTGTAAGCCAATTCAACATATCAAAATGAGCTTCTTGAGCACTCTTCAAAATTCTCCATGCTTTGCGTCTGCCTTTTTTTTTTTTTTTTTTAACAGATTGTTACTCAAAACTTTTGATCCGCATCTTTGTTTAAGCTATTTCCTTATTACTGCTCTTTATTTCTTTTTTCCTCATTCTCTAAATTAAGGAGGGATTTATGTTATTTTCTTCCGTCTCTTTCCGTTTAGGTTTTTTTTTTCTTTTACCTTTTTTGTTTCTAAAAAGCTTATGTGGCATGCTTATAGAGTTCCAAGTATTTGTTATGGCCGACCTTCCTTAAGTTTTTTAAGAAGAATGCATTTACAGTCTTTTAAAGTCGCATTTGGTATTCAGCAATTTTCCAAAAGTCTTTATTTTTTTTATCATTCAATCAATGGGGGAAATCACAACACGTGTCCAAGATCAGCTGGGGGAGACCATTAGAATCAGAGTATCAATTCGTGAAGGGGTCTGTCAATTGGAGTGTGTGAGTGTGAGGCACAATTATCATCCGACGTGATTCCGGCGTGCTATCTCCTACTTATTTTTTACATGTTTGTTGAGTTTCCCCCTGTAATTCAGACTTTCAAGTTACTTAGCAATGATATATATCCAAATTGAGAGTAGTCTTTACAATTGGTAATCAGAGCCCACGATTTTGGTGTTTTCTTTTGTTAACAATGGTGGAAAGCACAAGGATGAAGGATCTTGCTGATTCCCAGAAGAAAAACGAGGATGATATCGCAGCGTTAGCGGTAAAAATGGAAGCTCATGTTGCGGCGCTTTCTGCAAAACTGGAAACAAATGAAACGAATGTTGCTAGTATTGCTCAGTTGCTTCAAACTATCACTCTGAAAATCGATGCGATTATACCTCAACAAACGAAAGCTAAAGATAAAGTCACTACTGAAGAGGGCTCCTCTTCAGCCATCCGCCCTCGACCGGAGCCCTATCTCACTCCTCCACTCAGAGCCCAACAACAGATCATCAACACCCCAGTGCCATAATTTCATTCTCAAAATATGACACCTACACATGCCACCACTCATATCATCAACCCACCTCCTCAAGTGCGCCTTGAATTTCCAACGTTCGATGGCACCAACCCACGTTGATGGCTCCGTCGGGCTAATAGATTTTTCCAGAACATACCGATGGAAGCAACAACGAAGGTGGCACATGCGTCCTGTTTCTTGACTAAACAGGCAGAACTGTGGTTTATGGAATATATGGAAGGGCACCCCAATCTCAATTGGGAATACTTCTCAAGCAAGCTTCTGGAGCGATTCTTATCTCCAGGTAAGGATGATATAGTTATTGAGTTTACTCAGCTAATTCAAACTGGAGATGTGGCACATTATATTGAATGTTTCGAAGAACTCAAATCGTTGGTTCGATGCAAGTACCCAGACTTGACTGAGGGGTTTTTATTGTCGTGTTTCCTAAAATGATTGAAAGATGAGATTCGTACACCTATGCAGCTTTTTAAACACCAGGGGCTTACTGAGGCCATGAATCAAGCCAAGGTATTGGAGAATACTCTCATGATTTGGGATAAAAAACCAAAATCTCAGACTAAACCACTGAATCTTCCCTTGAAATCTACCAATACAGCCCCACCGATCAACACTTACAACAAAACACCACCAAAAAACCAGAAACCATTACCTTACAAATGGCTAACCAATGAGGAGTATGATAGAAGGAAAGCTAAATGATTATGTTTTCACTGTGAGGAGAAATACACTTTTGGGCACCAATGTTCTCCTAAACTATTCAATATAGTCATTTCTGGTTATGTCGGAGAAGAGTCCGAGATTTGTGAAAATTCTTCTGAAAAAGAAGAAGAAGTCATTGAAGGGGAGATCACTTTACAGGCTCTCAATGGTAACAAATCTATGAATACTATGCAGTTAATTGGGCAACTCAGGGGTCAACAACTATCTATCTTAGTTGACACAAGTGCCACACATAGTTTCCTCAATGCTACAACCGCTATGGAGCTTCAATGTGAAATTGAGGAGACAAATCCTTGGGTGGTCACTGTAGCTAATGGAGGCAAATCTATCAGTAGAGAAAAGTGTCCACAATTTACTTGGTCTATGCAGGGCAAAACATTTATGGCTGAATTGAGAATAATACCTCTTAATGGAGGGGATATCATCTTGGGGGCTGATTGGTTGTGGAAAATGGATCCAGTCACTTTCCACTTCAAGGATAATTTTCTTGAAGTTATTAATAGAGAGGGAAGGAAAATCAGGATTAATGGAGCTGAAGGTGACATTGACTCTAGGGAACTCAATGGCAAAAGGTTCAAGAAGGTGTTTCAGAAATCTTCTCAAGGGTTATTTGCACACTTATACTCAGTCACAGCAGCCCCAACTTGTGAGGTGATACCAGAATCTGTGCAACACCTTTTGGATGAATTCCAAGATATTTTTCAGGAACCTAAAGGGCTACCACCTGTTCGGAGGATCGAACATCAAATCATTCTAAAAGAGGGAGCTCTGCCCGTGCATCAGAAGGCTTATAGATATTCCCACCATCTTAAAAATGAGATAGAAAAAATGGTAGATGACATGTTGTCCCAGGAAGTCATACGCACTTCTTCCAGCTCTTTTGCTTTTCCTGTATTGCTGGTTAAGAAGAAAGACAATTCATGGAGATTTTGTGTGGACTATAGAAGACTCAATGATCTCACTATGAAAGATAAATTTCCAATGCCACTAATTGAAGAATTGATATCTGAACTCAATGGATCCACCATCTATTCAAAAATTGACTTGAGACAAGGCTATTTTCAGATCCGATTAAGGAGGGAGGACCAACACAAATCAGCTTTCATCACACACCATGGTCTATATGAATTTCAGGTAATGCCCTTTGGCCTGACTAATGCCCCTGCAACTTTTCAAAAGATTATGAATGAACTCTTTGCCCCCTACCTCAGAAAATACATTTTGGTTTTTTTTTGATGACATATTGATTTTTAGTAAGAATGTTGAGGAGCATTGTGGTCATCTATGGACAGTTTTATAGGTACTCAGGGCTCACAAACTATATGCAAAGAGGAGTAAATGCACATTCGCTACCAGACACATTGAATATTTGGGTTACATTATTTCATCTCAAGGTGTAGCAACAGATCCTGCTAAGATAGAAGCTATGGTGGAGTGGCCTATCCCTAAGAATCCTAAGGCATTGAGAGGCTTCTTGGGACTTACGGGTTACTATAGAAGATTTGTCAAGGGATATGGAGTAGTGGCAAAGCCTTTGACCAACTTGCTGAAGAAATGAGGTTTTGTTTGGGATTCTAATGCAGAATATGCTTTTAATCAATTGAAGCAACTTATGACACAAGCCCCTGTGTTGATTCTACCCAATTTTAAAGAAAGTTTCATTTTGGAAACAGATGCTTGCCAAACTGGAATTGGAGCAGTCTTAATGCAGCATAACCGACCAATAGCTTATTTCAGTAAAGCTTTGAGCAGCAAGAACCAAACACTTTCCACTTACGAGGAGGAGTTGTTGGCTATTATGACAGCAGTTGAGAAATGGAGGGGGTATCTTACAGGTAGCAGATTCATTGTCAGGACTAATCACATCAGTCTCAAATTTCTAAGAGATCAAAAAATCACCAATGCATTACAACAAAAATGGTTGTATACGCTTATGGGTTTTGACTTCCACATTGAGTATAAGAAGGGAAGAGACAATGTAGTGGCTGATGCATTGTCTAGAACCTTTGATGGAGGGATGGAAACAGAGGATGAGCCACAGACTCATGGCTCCTGCAACTTAATTTCATCGGTGCAACCCAAATGAGTTGAAGAAATTACTCCTAGCTATGATGGGGATAAAGATGTTGCAGATCTTATTTCTTTTTATTTGCTTAATCCTACAGAAATGCCTGATTATTCTTATCAAGATGGACTACTCAAATGCAAGGGTAAGATTGTTGTTGGTAACAACAATCTCATTAGAAGGAAAATTATGGAAGTGTTTCACTCTTCCTCCATTGGTGGGCACTCTGGAATCCACTCTTGCTATCAGCGTGCTCGGACACTATTCTATTGGAGAGGTATGAAGAAGGATATACAAGAGTACATCTCATGTTGTGATATTTGTAAAGCTTGCAAAGATGAACATGTGGCCTACCCTGGGTTGCTTCACCCACTTGAGATTCCTACTCAACCTTGGAGTAGCATATCCATGGATTTCATTGAAGAATTACCAAGCTCTGAAGGAAAGAAGGTCATTTGGGTTATTATCGATCGCCTAACTAAATATGCACATTTTATTCCTCTCTCCCACCCATATACTGCTGAATCCTTGGCTTCTCTATTTATGAATAATATCCATAAGCTCCACGGAATGCCGGACAACATAGTCAGCGACAGGGATGTTGTCTTTCAAAGCTCATTTTGGAAAGAACTCTTCAAATTGCAAGGCACCAAACTGAGTTTTAGCACTGCTCACCATCCACAGTCGGATGGCCAAACTGAAAGGCTTAATAGGTGTCTGGAAACCTATCTGAGATGTATGACTCACATCAAAGCCTAAAAGTTGGGCGAAATGGTTAGCTTTGGTAGAATGGTGGTACAACACCAATTACCATCAATCATTGAAGACTACTCCTTTTACTGCTCTATATGGTTATCAACCCATGCAGCTCTCCTTAGGGCCATTCTTGCAGAGCACTCAAGAAACTGTAAATGTATTTGTGCAAAGTAGGCAACAAATGTTACAAATCCTCCGCGAGAACCTCCTGGTTGCCCAAAATCAGATGAAGCAATTTGCAGATAAAAAAAGGACAGAACGAAGTTTTGAAGTAGGGGACATGGTTTTTCTTAAAATTCAGCCTTTTAAATCCTCACAGGCTGAACTCAGGCGTCACATGAAACTTTCAGTTAAGTTTTTTGGCCTACCGCCTTAAACTACCAGCAGGAACGAAAATGCATGATGTTTTTCATGTTTCTCTTCTCAAGAAAAGTATTAAAGGGAAGTATAGTGTTCAACCTACACTACTAAACACTAATGGAGAAGGAGCACCTCATGTTTATCCTGTCAAAATCCTTAACCACAGACTGATCAAGAAACGTAACTTGCCAGAGATTGAGGTCTTAATCCAATGGAGTAACTTACCACCTGAAGCTGCTACTTGGGAAGGATGGAATTCATTCTCCAAACAATATCCTGAATTTTCCCAGCCTTGAGGACAAGGCTGATTTGAGAGGAGGGCAGTGTTATGGCCGACCTTCCTTTAAGTTTTTTAAGAAGAATGCATTTACAGTCTTTTAAAGTCGCATTTGGTATTCAGCAATTTTGCAAAAGTCTTTATTTTTTTATCATTCAATCAATGGGGGAAATCACAACACGTGTCCAAGATCAGCTGGGAGAGACCGTTAGAATCAGAGTATCAATTCGTGAAGGGGTCTGTCAATTGGAGTGTGTGAGTGTGAGACACAATTATCATCCGACGTGATTCCGGCGTGCTATCTCCTACTTATTTTTTACATGTTTGTTGAGTTTCCCCCTGTAATTCAGACTTTCAAGTTACTTAGCAATGATATATATCCAAATTGAGAGTAGTCTTTACAGTATTATCACTTGAGAGTATCAACTACAATATATATATAAATTCTAATTTATGATTATTAAATCTTTTCCACAAAAATTATTTGATTATTTTTGTCTGAATATTTTATTACACAAAATATACTATTTAAAATGAATTGATTGAAACAAATTCTTAAATAAACTATAAAATAATAAAGTGTTAAATATATACTCCTAAAGTTAATATTAAATGGTTTTAGAAAAATAGCAAAAACTCATATAAGACCGTCTCACGTAAGGTGTTACGTGAGACGGAGCTTTTTATAGTCTTATATGAGATCGAAATTGATCATATTAAATGAATTGATTCACTTTGTCGTTTCATATAAATTTTGTTTTACATAAGATCTCACGTAAGACCTACTCTAGAAAAATATATAATATTAAATTTATTAGTGAAAGGTGACAACTTTATGGAATCTAGAAAATACTTGGTGACATCATTGAAGAGTGACAACTCTCATTAGAGTAAGTCTCTTGTGCAACTAGTGCGTGTATTTTAGATCCATTAATTCGGGTCGGGTCGGACTGGATCCACGCATATATATATATTTTACCCTAACCTTTATATTATGTTAGTCATACATTTATATTATATTAATTATACCTTTATGTCCAAATATCATATATTTATATAATACTTTAATTTTAAAAAAAATTCTAATTTCGGCACATTTTGTACATATATACCTTTATGTGGTATTATGCATAACTTTATTTGATATTAGTCATACCTTTATATCAAGCTAGTCATACATTTATGTAATATATAAACGTACAAAAAGTCTCGTTTCTTTTTCATGGAATGGATTTATAAAAATAGATTTTCTCAGTGAATCATGATAGGACAGGGTTCCAAACCTTTATTGAAGAAAGAGCTCTTGCTTCTTCTTTTTTTGTCGATCGAGCCTTTTAGCCGAGCGTATAAATATAAAGAAGAAAGAATCCGTAAGGAGAACCATCTTTCTACCATACTATCTATCTCTTAGTCTATAAACTTAGTAAATTTAGTCTATAAAGTTGTAATCTAGAATAAAGATAAAGGCTTAAGTTTCTATATAGATCAATCTACAAAAATTGTCCCCAAGGCAACCACTTGTGTCTTTCTTGGATATGCTCACTCGATCAATTCGGGAGCCCATTAGAGCAGGTCGCACCAATGAAAGGCCCCTCGCGGGGGATTTACCTTGGAAAGTGTTCTCTGTCGCGAACTGGGATCGCTCGCCAGCTAGGTCAGATTGGAGCGAATAAGTTTTCTTTACTACCAAATCTGCCATTCAAGAGCCATCGGTCAATCGGGCAGTAAAGTAAGGCCCCTCTCAGAATGAGAAAGTAGCCTTCTGAGGCGGGAACCCTAATTCTCCAGGCCATGCATCCATCGTACCAGCATGTCACAACTAACATAACTAAAAAGTATGATTAACATAAGTATAAAATATAACTAACATAACTAAAAAAGTATGAAACGGTATTCATGGTTGTTTAAAAAAATGTTAAGGTATAACTAAAAACTTAAAAAGTATGACTAAGGTAGTAGAAATGTATAATTACCATAACATTAAGGTATAGGATCTGGAAGCGAGTTTGGGTGGGTTTGAGCGCACCCACCCAAGCTCGTGTGCTCGCATGGTGAGTCGGGTTAACCCGGGAACACAAGTTTGTGTGCTCTCATTATTATATGTAGATTTACATATATTTGTAAGTCATCATTATTAAATCATTCACATGAGTATTTTGTTTTATTATTATTATTATTATTATTATTATTATTATTATTATTATTATTATTATTATTAAATAAAAATTAATGGATTCGATGAAAGATTTGAAGATAAAATTTAGTATTAATGAGATAATATACTGAACTAATTTAGAATCCATTGTAATCTAATATAATCTTTTTTTTTTTTTTGTGACCGGATCTAATTTAATATAATCTTATATATATTAATATTAGATATTAGATTATATTAAATTACAAAGTGAGGAATGCAGGGCGAATGAAATGAGTAATGCTCTAACAAAATAAAAGAATACATAGGGGCAAATAAAATAAACATTTCCGAAAAGAAAAGCACACTAATTAAGGTTTTTGCTTTTTAAAACAACCCACACTTGGTTAAACATCCTAAAATTCAGCTAACTTACACTCCGAGATGCAAGTTATTTAACATCGATCTGCAGGTTTTTTCCTTGACCTTTTTCTCAAACAATATTTATGTTAGAGAAAGAAGAAGAATTTAATTAGATGAGAGAGAGAGAGATGGAAAGTGATGATGAGGGGCGTTCTTCATCTGCTGAACAACCCCACCTTTCTCCTTCTGAATCTCAATCCAATAAGCATGGCGGGTGGAGGGCTGTCAAGTTTATTCTTGGTAATCACTATTCATAATATATAATATATACACACACTTTTATTTATTAATAATTATTAATACTGCTGATCAAACACACACTGCATGTATTATTATCACTCATATTCACCTACAGTAATATTACATGCAACTTGGTTTTTTCTGCATTGTTTCGGGTGGAAATTAAAATGTATTTTTTTATTTTTGGAAGGAAATGAATCGTTCGAAAAACTTGCATCGATGAGCTTGATTGCGAACATGACGGTATACCTAAGTACGGAGTACAACCTGTCAGGCGTATTTTTGGTTAACGTTGTTAACATCTGGATGGGTTCAACTAATATTTCATCCATATTCGGTGCCATTGTTTCCGATGCCTATTTGGGACGATTTCTAACTCTCCTCTATGGCACTATTTGTTCTTTCTTGGTATGCTTCTTCTTCTCTTTATATCCTTCAATTCTTTGACTACTTTTCATTACTTTCTTCATTCAATTTCTATATATCATAACTAGTATAGAGCACGTGGAGGTCAATGTTTTATTGTTTTTCTTATTGGTGTTTCATCCCATGAAATCAATCGTGCTACTCGTAAAAACTCTGCAACTCCACTTTATTTGAAATAGAGCATTCACTTGTCTCATCAGAATTTAATCATATTTTGAAGTGTAAATGTAAGGACTCAATGAGCATTTTGTTGGCAGTATTATCCTATGTCAAAACCATTTTTTAATTTTGATTTGCACAATAAGTTATGCTCTATTAGTTAGGTAGATGTAGTTGTAAGTAGATAACCGTTGGAGATATTTAATTCAAATTGAATTGAAAATTTCTTCAAATTGCTTCATGGGCAAAGACCTGTCAAACATCTTGAAATTATTTGATTTTATCAATCATACATGTATCATTTTTTTGGGTCAGGTTAATTTCACTCGGTCATGATCCTTGTAAATATATTGGTACACATATTTCACAAATGTCACTCAAAATATATTTCAACATTGATATGACAACTATATATGTATAATAGGTATGGATTGTATAGTACTACCTATGGGTGTGCACGGTCCGGGTTGGTTCGAAGATTGAAAATCTCCGGAACCGAACCAAATTTTGAAAAATTTCAAAATTGATTCTTCGGAACCAAACCAAAATAAAAAGTCCCCAAAATCAAACCAAACCAAATTTTGGTTCAGTTCAGTTTGGAGCTTCGGGCCTACTAGTCTGGATCAGTTCGGGATGAATATTTGCATATTCGAAGATTTTAAAAGAAATTAAAATCAAAAAATGAATAAGTTGAAATGAATCAAATTAAATTAGAAAAATAAATAACAAAAAACTAATTTAGCATGTATTAACAAAGTTTCATTGACAACAAAAAACTACATACTTCATTTCAAAAGTTACAAAATTCATAATTTAAAAAGATTTATGTTTTCTTGATAAGATTCATTAGAATGTAGTTCATTATTATTAATTATTAATTATTAAAAAATTATTGATAGAAAATTTTTCGGTCCGATTTTGATAATCTCCGAGACCTGTGCACAATCATATTTTACGAAATTTTTACTTTTTTTAACTTATTAAACTCAGTTTACAATGATGAAAGTTTACATATTTTCTATCAATACTAAGTGAAGTTGAAAAAAAAAACTAAAAACTATTAGTTCCATCAATTTTCCACGGGTCTTTTCCATGGTTCTAATGGCTTGTAAAGAGGACATGCGTTGCACGTGAAAGACGAATTTTGTTGTTGTTACTGTTTAAGAAAAGGAAAAAAACTATTGTTACATAATATGGATATACCTTTTTTAGAATAGTAATTGATATTATAATCATTTCTATGCAAATATTAAATTATAATAAAACATAGAAGTATGTTATTCATGCTGCAATTTTTAAAAAAGAAGTTTAATATTATAAATCTGAAAAGGAAAAAAAAATCTAATCTAACAAAACAAAAAAAATTCTCATTTCTTTCTTGACTTCCAACATTTTCTTTGTTTATACCATATGTAATCTTATTCACTTATACTACACATTGCAATACTCAAGTATGGTCCCATGTCAAAACATTTTCTAAATATTGATTTGTCCAATAAATTATACTTTGTTGGTTGGGTAGATGTAATTGCAAGTTGATAACTGGTGAAGATATTTCATATAAATTGAGTTCAAAAATTCTCCACATTGCTTCTTGAGTAGAGAGTCACCGAGTATTTTGAAATTATTTTATTTCATCAATTGTATCTTTATTATGTTTTTGGGTCATGTTAATTGCCACTTAGTCATAATATTTTGTAGATATATTTGTACAAATACTTCACAGCTGATACTTTGGAATATATCTCGACATTGATATGACAATTACATCTAGATAAATGATATGAATTGCATGATACTATTCATTAATTGTCGAGTTATGCATTTCGCACATTAACATCAATGCCTGTTTTTCTTCTTTGGTAAATGAGATATCCATGTTTATCGTGAAGGGTGATACCACAATATGTCCGTGGGAGTGATATTTACATTTTCTTTGAACATGCATGAATTTTTAGGATTTTTATCACAACACGACCATGAATCATGTCTTTTTACTAATTCATATAGTTCTAGAAAATTTTTTGTATCTGTAGGAAGTTTGGTGCAGACTAATTTCTCATATATCACAACAAAATATAGATGACTCGTATTCAAATCTCAAAGCACCACGATAAATGCAATCACTTCTTTTAATTAGTGTATTTTAGAAATAGATTCATGAATTGAAAATTTTAAGATAATGGAAAAAATATTATAAAAAATTAGTAAAGAATAATACAATCAAAACATCAATGCTCAACATAAATCAACACATATCGATCAACATAAACTTCACATATTGAGAATTAATTCACCAAACTTTAGATCATTATTATTAGCAAATACACAAAAAGAGCAGTCTAATCCCTTTCATAAATAAAAGAGAAACCTAATTAACATGAAAAAAAAAATTGTTGAATAGAAAACTAAAAAGCAAAATCTCCATGTGGTATCACTTAATGAAGGCCTAATTGTGAATTTAAAAGCTAATTAAGACATGAAATGAATACAAATCCATAAAACTCACCGTTCCTTTGGGATGTTGGCTTGTTTTTCTTCTTTTTATCAATATATTCTTGTTTTTGAATAGTATTCAAATTTGAATATTTTCCTTTATGCCATATTTCTCCTTTATCTATATACTTCTAATTCAATAAGCATAATTATGTAATTACTAAAAATATAAAAACTACACCAAAGAAGACCAATCAAGAATTTATGAATAAACTAATATAATTTAGTGAAGGTGGAAAGCAGAACAATCAAGTATTTATGAATAAACTAATATAATTTAGTGAAGTTGGAAAGTAGAACAATCCAAATATCTATAAACAAACTAATATAATTTGATGAAGGATAAGAAACGAATTAATATTCATTGTCCTTTGAGGAATGTTATTTATAAGCTCATTAAATTTATTAAAATTAGTTGGAACTTATTTACTAATTTTGTGTTTTTTATGAAGGATAAAATACAAATTAATATTGTTCCTCATACGTATATTTAATTTATTAAAATTAGTTGAAACTTATTTGATATTATATGTGTTTTTGATTAAGGATAAAAAAAAAGAATTAATATTGTTTTTATAAGATCATTAAATTTTTTTAAAATTAGTTGAAATTTATTTGCTAATTTTATGTGATATAAAATTAGATAAAATATAAAAATTTTAAGTGATAAAATATGAAGGATAAAAAAATGAATTAATATTTTTCCGCATACATACACATATGTTTATAAACTCATTTAATTTATTAAGATTAGGTTAAATTTATTTTCTAATTTTATCTGATAAAACATCAGATAAAATATAATTTTGTAAGTGATAAAATATATTTTTATATGATATACATATATATATATATATAAACAAAATTAATATAACTTATTTATAAAATTAAATAGTATTAGATATACAAATTAATATTTCTTGTCATTTGAGAAATGGTATTGTAAGTACGTTTATAAGCTCACTTAATACAATAGGCATAACAACATATATTTTTTTCAAAATAACAAGTAAACAATTATTTATGTTTCCTTACAAATGCAACATATATTTTAACAATTAGAAAAATATATTAGTCAAATTATGTTATATTTAATACTAAATTAGGCGATACATATTCCATGATATCTCCAATATATATTTTTTCGTATATAAATATAATATTTAATTTTTATCAATTTTACTAATTTTTTGATCTTATGTATTTGATGGTCCTAAACAAATACATACTAATATATATATATATATATATATATATAGCCACATCTTTACGTCATAGATATGAGTTTTCCTGTTTCGAATAATAATATGATTAGCTTTTCTAGATTAACAAACTTAAGTTTTAATTAATTAATCAACTAAAATGCTATTTTTAATTGGATTTTTTATTTATTTATTTTGAATTGATAATCTGCTAGTGCTTTTAACTTTTTTTTATTCATTCATTAATAGAAATGTTAGTATCGATTTCATTCAAACATAACAATATTTTCAAGGTCAAATTTTTAATCAAATCGCAAATTGTGGAATGTAGAAGAGAAAGACCTCAAGTTAACTGCTAAGTCTTTCAATCCTCTTCACAACATCGATTTCAATTCAAACATAACAATATTTTCAAGGTCAATTTTTTTAATCAAATCACAAATTGTGGAATGTAGAAAAGAAAGACTTCAAGTCAACTGCTAAGTCTTTCAATCCTCTTCACAATGCCAATTTATTTACCTAAACAGTTCTTCTAGATTCATGTTTGTGAATTGATTATGTTTTACATGAGTTGATAATATATTTAATCTACCACATGTTATTGTAGTAAAACCCAAAATTTCTCATTCCATTGAAGTGAATTTAAAATTTAATTATAGTTTCCTTTAAAAAAAAATGATACATCGATTATTTTTTAACTTAATATAAAAACGACGTACTCCAAGCTTAAAAATATGAAATAGCAGCATGATATTTTTTTGGTAATCTAATTACCATCACTTTACAAAAAAAGTTATTATAGGACATTAATTAAAAATACACTTTATTATTAACCTATTACATGAACACAACTTTAATAATAATGATGTATAGAATTCTTATTAGTATTATTGGAAAAATCAATTGGGTTTTCAAATATCAATAATTAAGTTGTTTGATTTACCTCCTAAATGGTTTTTGTTGATGAATTAATAGTCTTTGGTGTGCAAGATTATTTGGTGTGGATGGATTTGGAAGAGTCCATACAATACAAAAGTACTAAATGACAATTATTAAAATTATTAATTACTAAATTACTATTATGACCTTAAATAATAATATTTAATAAGAATATATTAGGCAATTCAAAATTTATAAGAAACATTCAATTGTATAATATTTTAATTCATCTTGCAGAATAGATCATTTTCACATGTCTTTAAATTAATGTATCAATATATTACTTACATATCAAAAATTTTGATAAAATAATTAATGAGATTTAAATGTACATATGAAAAAATGGAGGAAATTTTAAAAATTAACTATATTAATTATTGCCTTCATTTCAAAATAACAACAACTTTAAAAAATAAAATTTTATGAGTTTTCTATCAAGACAAATCACTCACCATATTGATCGTACTTTAAATTTTGATCCCCAAACATGTTTGTAATTAATAAGTGAAGATATTATTTACATCAACTATCTTTATTTAACTATAATGGTACACATATATGGAAAAATGAAATTACGTAGATCTGTGAATTAATAGTCTTTGAGACTCTTAATTAGATTAGGATATTATGGTGTAGATGGATTTGGAAGAGTCCATACAATGTAAAAGTACTAAATTACAATTTATTAAAATTATTAATTGCGAAAGTACTATTATGACCTTAAATAATAATATTTAATAAAGATATATTAGGAAATTCAAAATTTGTAAAAAACATCCACACTTTTATATAGGTAATAGATATAACAATGTAGGAGTCTCAATTTTGGTCCTATAGTTTTCAATCAACTCAATCCTCTAATTTTTAATTGGTCACTGAGTTTAATTCTAAAGACTACTTTAGTCTTCTATATCATTTTTTCCCTTGGGTAAAAGTTTGATCTAATTCTCAATTTTGGAAAACTTTAGGACTAAATATGCAACCATGTCGAAAATCATAGGATTAAATTGCAAAATTTTATTTGGACTAGTCCTGAACTGAGACTATAGGACTAAATTTGCAACTATCAACTGTTACTATACGAAGGAATTAATTAAGCTAGCAGTTCAGATTCTCAACAACAATTTAGTATTACATCTCATATTATATACTTCTCATAACACGTGTGTGAATACAACAGAACCCATGACATTAAATTGCAATCTAAATTTTGAAAAAATATATATACTGATGAAATAAAATACGAGATTTGTTACTCTTCTTCTTCAATTCGTAGGGCATGGCAGGTATGACTTCAACTGCAGCTATATCGAAGCTACGTCCCCCTCACTGTAAAGATCAAATCCAGTGCGTTCAACCGGACAAGTGGCAGCTAACTTACCTCTACAGCAGCCTCACACTCATATCCTTGGGTGCTGGTGGCATTCGGCCCTGCAACATCGCCTTTGGTGCCGATCAATTCGACACCAAAACCGACAAGGGCAAGGCCCAGCTCGAAAGCTTCTTCAACTGGTGGTACTTCTCCTTCACCATTGCCCTCATCATAGCCCTCATCGGAGTCGTCTACATTCAGACCAACATCAGCTGGTCACTAGGCTTTGCTATTCCCACTGCCTGTCTCGTAATATCCATCACAGTCTTCTTAATCGGACGACACACATATGTTTGCAAGAGCCCCGAGGGGACAGTGTTCAAGGACTTGGCCAAGGTGATCGTTGCTTCCATTAGGAAACGGGATTTGAAATACGATGGCGATAGGCATAACTTTTATGATCCTAAGGGCGATTCAGAGTCGTCGATCAAGAATGATCGGTTTAAGTTCTTGGATAAAGCAGCTGTGATAGCTGATCCATGTGAGCTGGATCAAGAAGGAAAGCCAGTGAATCAATGGAGATTATGCAGTGTGAAACAAGTGGAAGATATCAAATCTTTAATCGGGGTTTTACCAGTTTGGATTGCTGGAGTTGGATGCTTCTTGGTGATGGATCAGCAAAGCACATTTGGTGTTCTTCAAGCACTGCAAATGGATAGATCAATAGGAAAAAATCACTTCATAATCCCACCAGGTTGGATGGGGATAACATCGATGATTGCTCTCTCGATATGGATCCTCATTTACGAGCACATATACCTCCCAATTGCCAAGAAAATCTGGAAAAAGCCCTCAAGGATAACAATGCAGCAGAGAATCTGTATAGGAATAATAATGGCAATTATCTGCATGATAGTGGCAGGGTTTGTTGAGATGAAACGACGGTCATTAGCCCTAAAACACAGCTCGTTTGGTTCGCCTCTGCACGTTGCAGCTCTCTTGCCACAGTTCATGCTTTCTGGTTTAACAGAAGCTTTTGCAGCTGTTGCATTAATGGAGTTTTTCACCATACAATTGCCAGAGAGCATGAGGAGTGTCGCGGGGGCGATATTTTTCCTTAGCTTATCAGTGGCAAGCTATCTAAGCTCTTTGCTAGTTAATATCATGCACTCAATGACTGGAAGTGGGGGGCAAACGCCATGGCTTGGGGGCCATGATCTTAACCAGAACAAGCTTCATTATTACTATTTTGTGATTGCGGGGCTTGGTGTGCTCGATTTGATCTACTTCACTTTCGTTGCGAGTAAATTTGTTGTTGTTTTGTCTGAGAAAGATCATGTCCATGTGGAAGGAGAAGTAGAAATGGAGAACACAGTTTGAGTTGGATTTTCTGTTGCAAATTAGTGGTTGGTTGTTTGGATAAGTGATGCAGTGCATTTCACTGTTTCGTAATTGGGTCAGATTCTAAGTATTCAGAGAGCCATGAACCTTCAATGTGAGTCAGGAATTTAATAACCTACAAAGGAAGTTAAAAAAATCTTGATTCTTTTGACTTTTCATTTCCACCGTGAGTCATTAATGTTTTATAGCCTATAAATACCTCAAATATTATTATTCCCCGACTTCGGAAGTCGAATTTAGTTTTCAATCTTCATCATTTAGTTAGGGGTAGTTTATCCAAGTACTAAAACTACTTTTATAAAGGCTCTTTTGATGTGTAAATAGATCTCACAATGTGCAAAATTGACTGATATCCTTTGTGTGTGCTTTTGTTGTTTGGTGAGAATTGGAAGTGATATTAATTAGATGACCAATGTACATTTGGGATGAGTTTGACGGAAATCCTCTCCATTAGTAAAATGGTGAATTTACTCTTTTTTCTGCTTTATCCCATTGGAAGAGATTTATAGATTAATTTCTAAAACGTTTAGTTTAACTTTAAAAAACAATTAATTTAAGCACTAATATGCGGAATTAGATCCTCTATTTCAATCTAGTAATTTATTTTATATTTCTTTATTTATAATTCATATTTAATATTTATTAACAACATCGTCTTTAAACTTGACATTTATTTAAAAAGAACAGCTAAAACATCATAATGGAATAGAAGATTTTGCTCGCTGATTCACCCCTTCCTATGCTCTTTTTCGTCGTCAATAATTATTCTAAATCTTCTCAAAATAGAAGCTGAGACTCTCTTTCCCTGTCTTTCCATTCCTTTCAAAAATTGAAGCTGATTATTGAAGAAGATGAGGTTTAATCACGCAACAAAAATTTGCGGAGGACATTTTTTTTTTTTCTAATTCGAAAACAACTACTTTTACAATTGCTTCTCTATGTTATCACCACAAACCAAGATTCAATTTTGGCAATGTTCGTGAGCCGGATGATGTCGTTGCTTTTGTTTCATGAAATTGTCAGAACGAAACTGAGCCCATCTGTTATTGATTTCAATAAATTATTAATTATTGTTGTCAAGATGAAGCAATACGTTGTTGCTATTTGTTCTATAAAATACTTGTAAAGGATGCTCCTTTAAGTTAACATCACCCTGAATATTGCGATTGATTGCTTTTGCTATCTAAATCGAGTTGATTATGGATTTGCAATCTTAGGTAGCTTTTTCAAGCACGATTACGAACCTACTATCGTTACCTTCAACACCTTGCAATATTAATTGCTAAGAATACCGAAGCAAAATAATCCTACGTACTGTCAAGATTCAAGACTAGGAGACCCGATTTCATGATCCCTAAAAGTGAAACTGTCTTGAATTATTTAGATTTATCCTGTTTTTGACATTGCTAACAATAATAAAAGTATTTTGTAGAGATAAAGATTTATCTCAGCACTATACATGTATAATGCACAAATACTTGCACGTGAAAACGAAAGAGAAAGCAATAACTTTGCTAAGTTGTGACTCGAAACAATTTGTATAATCACACACATATATGTAGGTGGCCAAGAAACGAGTCTGATTTT
This sequence comes from Scutellaria galericulata, assembly GCA_946896805.1. NCBI lineage: Eukaryota > Viridiplantae > Streptophyta > Magnoliopsida > Lamiales > Lamiaceae > Scutellaria > Scutellaria galericulata. The sequence goes on from OX335785.1 coordinate 15,034,430, forward strand.
GGTGGATTGCAAAGTTAAAAGAAACATAAGCACATGATGAAGATTTCTTCACATCAACAAGATTTCTTGCTTTAATACCCTCTAAATTGATAATAAAAGAATGAAGAGACGAGAATGTTTAAGGAGTATGAGATTTCATTCACTTCAAGCACCCATTACAAAATGAAAACGCCTATTTATAATGTTTAATATTAACCCACTAACTCACCATGACTCATGGACATTATGACTATACCCCATTATCTAAATAATAAATATGCATTAAGACAAATTAACTAGCCACTACCCCACTACATGACTCCATAACTCTAACATAAATGACTACTACACAATATACAAAGAAAACATATCAAGAGAATATGATTATTAATGCAAGAGAATAGGATTTCAGAAACTCATAACATAGAGAAATTGTCTAAATTCGATTAGATGATTGAATATATCATCGTCCAAGTATCCCAAGAGTGCAAACTTAGGATTCTTGAGGACTTGTTTCTGGTTGCTAATCATATTGTTTTGCACACACATTTATATAGGTGGTTAAGCCAAACAAAATTACATACCTAAAAATATTTATATGTGGCCAAGATACGAGTATATTTGTGGTTGCTGTTGATGTTTAAGATCACAAGTACTGAGTCACATGAATTTGTCTTCATTCCAACTCTAAAGTTTTAATTTCAAATTATATAGGATATAACATTTGCATTCTGCTAAATTTTGTTCCCTACCAAATCTAGCACAAAAAAGCCCCTAAAATATCCCTTTTGTTACAATGAAGTAATTATACATATATATTTACTCTTACTACACGTAGAAAAGAAAAGCTCATATAGATTTTCATTCTGTTTTTCTGCCTGTGTTTGATCATCCCAACACGAGACATTTGCAATATAATATGAGACAGTTGCATTCTGATTGGTTAGCAATGTCAACTCGCCATATAAATCACGGATAAAATGAATACATAGGATCAAATTTGCAAATGCAAGAAAGTGGAACCTCTGGCTTTACTCAATGCATTCCCGACAAAACTGTATTGAGAATAATATCATTTTTTCTATTGATATTCAAACTCGAAAAAGTGTGACACATATTTTATCCATAGCCGATGTATATTGTAATACATTCTAGTAAAACAAGATTTGATCTCATAAAAGAACATGTGATATAAGCTTTTTGCATTTGCAATTTTTTTAATAAGCCAATGCATTTCCTTCCCCATAGATATGATAGATTTTCACTTCCATTTTCTTCATTAGCATTTGTATTTGTATGATATTGTCAAATAACTTCCTTCTTCTGCTTTAATTTCTTTCTTTCTTTTTTTTTTTTTTTTTTTTACATTAACGAGATCATAAATTTATTTCAGTGGCATATCTACTAGATAATTTTAAAAGTTTATTACTTTTTTTGCCCAGTAAATTAAGGGATCTGGACATTCTGCCTCTTTTTTTTTTTTCGGGTGGCAATTTAAGATTTTTTATTTTCAATTTTAGCAATTATTACCAAATTTCAACTTGAATTGCTTATTTGGGCTGAAATTATACGTTTTTGTGCACGTGACACCACTAATCAGGCTCAATTTACTAAGGCGACGCGTGATTTAACGATGTGAAATTTTTTATTTAATTTGATTCTGCCGTGTGAATTAATAAGTCGGCCCTCCTCTCCTCTCTCAAGCTATTCTCTCTCAAGCTATCAAAAGCTCCACCGTTTCTCCGCCCCTCTTCCTCCTCCTTCCTCCCCCAATTATCCACCCCATCAGCCCTAGATTGGGAATCACCGAAGAAACCCCCTCTTTCCCCCCTCTCCTTCCGATCAAACCCATTGCTACCAGAACTCTTCTTCTCCGCCCCCTAATCGTCATTCTCGTCAGCCCTAGATAACAAAAATTCGCGATTCGAATCCTTATTGAAGCTCCCCTGGCGGCGCGGCTGCTCGTCCCTGCCGCCGCCGTAGGATCTGAAACCACCGCCGAGCTTATTCCGGTCGAGCTCCTCGGCAGAGCGCTCGCGTGGCCCGGTCGGAAGCAAACTCTCCGCCGCCGGTGCTGAAGAGGAAGCAGCTGGAGTGTCTGGTGCCATTGATTAAGAACAGGAAGGAGTTTGTGGACGGCGGAGGAAACCCTAGCGCCGTCGCGTCGGAGATGGCGAGCCCTCTCGGCGCCGCCTATATAGACTCGTTGTAGCCCGAGTGAGGGAAGCTGGGGGAGGAGGAGATGGTGACGTTGTGCTCGGAAGCCATTAATGTCGGGACTGATACGAGCGCCACCACTCTTGAATGGGCTCTGCTACATTTGGTTCAGGATCAAGAAATTCAGGAGAAGTTGTATAAGGAAATTGTTGGGTGTATGGGAAAGAATGGGAGGCGACGGAATTGATTAGAGTTGATTAGAGTTCATTTCAATTGTAAGTAAAAAAATTGATTAGAGTTCATTTCAATTTTCGTGGGTTGGAATTTTTTATTTTTGGATGAATTTTTGATTTAGGGTTGGAATTTTCCCTTTTTTTGATTTAATTGTGATATGTATTTCGTGGGTATTTCGTGGGCCCCACTTATTAATACACATGACAGAATCAAAATAAATGAAAAATTCCACCTCTCTAAATCACGTTCTATCTCAGCAAATTGAGCCCAATCAAATTAAATGAAAAATTCCACCTCGCTAAATCACGTTCTATCTCAGCAAATTGAGCCCAATTAGAGGTGTCACGTGCAAAAAACGTACAATTTCAACTCAAATAAGCAATTTGGGGTGAAATTGGGCAATAATTGTTAAAATTGAAAACAAAAAGTCCTAAATTGTCAGTCCGAAAAAAAAAAAAAAAGGCAGAATGTCCAGACCTCCGAGCTTATTGGTGAAAAAAGTAATAAACTCTAATTTTAATATCATTAATTTTTTTTATTACTTTGCAAATGTTTTGTCATGTTTCCGGCTAAGAATAGATCAGGGCGAAGCAAATGTTTCCGGCTAAGAATAGATCAGGGCGAAGCAAAAGGTAAATGTAACAATCATACCCATGTTAAGAAAAATCGAACAGCATTTTGTAAATACAAGGTTGGTTTGAAGGTTAGGGGAAACGAAAAATAATCATGCTCTAATAACATGGGCATATGGGATTCTTGGTTGATAGCACTCTTCTTCTTTAGTTTTTCCAACTATATGCACCCTTAACTTATCTATATCTTTTTTCTATATGCACTCTTTAACTTCTTTTTTGTTTTTTTTTTTTTTCAAATACGGATTTTTTTTTTCTCTATACACTCTTTCTATATATCTTTTAGGGTTAATTTCAATTTTCATCATGTATGTGAGGGTCTTTTCCATTTTTGAACAACCAAATATACGTTTTCCAATTTTGGTTCTATATGTTTCAATTCTTTCTAATTTTAGTCAAGTTTTTCAATTTTAGTCCTGTAGGTTTCAACTTTTTCCAATTTTGGTCTGATTGCCGCCGGAAAATCTCACGACAATGGCGATTTTGGGAATTCCAACCAAAATTAGACTAAAATTGGAAAAAATTGAAACATATATGATCAAAATTGAAAAATTGGATTGAAATTGAAAAAAGTTGAAACAAATAGGACCAAAATTGAAATTAACACTATTTTAAATTAACCCTATTTTTTTTATATATGCACTCCCCTTCTTTTTATTTGCACTTTTTTATAACCGACGAGATTTAGATCATGTGCGGTGTACGTATAAATCAAATCAAATTAAGGAAATAAATAATAATACAAATACCTTATGTACAACATATTTATATTAGAGTTCTAATTATAATAGAGTTCTATAAGATTTTGATTAGCTAGAATTCTAATATAAAACTATTTAAATATGAAAACTTAAATTACTATTATAACCTTAAAAAATAATATTTGATAGGGATATATTCGACAATCAATATTTTGTAAGAAACATCCACCATTTTATATAGGTAATAGAAATAAATAGATATTCCTTCAACCACATTCTAAAACAATCTTTGTTTAGTTAGACGCTTGTCAATCTTCTCACACAAATTATAACTGACTTCAACAACATTCTAGAAGAACTTTGTAATAGTTAGATTCTTGTCAATCTTCCCACAACATTCTAAAATAGTCTTCTTATTATTGATTAGATGCTTTTACACAACAACCGAAATATGAATATGTTGTTCAATATCCAAGCATTTATTCTACTTGTTCATGATATGGTACTTGAATTTCATTCATGCATGCCATCATTGTTTATCTTCAAATTTTGTTAATCTCAGTCATACAATAAAGGTGAAAAAGTAGTTATGGGAATGAAGATTTAATAAACCAAACCCATTTATATATATATATATATATATATATATATATATATATATATATAGTTTATAACACAACTCATTTTTATCCTTTAATATGGAGAGTATGAAAAAGTAGTTAGGTAATGTAGTCACAATTTTTCTTTGATGATTAGTGTAGATATGACATAGGCATCTGTCTAAACAAATCCGCTAAAATAATATTCAATATAAAACTTTAAGAGTATAGAAGATTAAAAACAAAATAATACATCAACAGTACAGAGAAAGCCTACTATTAACTTGATGGAAACTCATCCTAATCAAGATATTAGATTCTTTATGTACCAAAAAAACATCAATTGAATTGGGACGTAAGGATTTGTCTAAGGGAATCTGGAAAAATAAAAATCTATTTGCTTAACATTGCATTCTTTATTTACCAGAAAAAACATCAATTGAATTGAGATGTAAGGATTTGTCTAAGGGAATCTGGAAAAATAAAAGTCTATTTGCTTAACATTGTTGATCTTTTTTTTTTTGGTTAACATTGTTGATGGCAAGAGGATATGAGAAAAAAACATTAATCCGGTAAAATAATATTCAATGAAATTAAGGTGTTGTCAAAACTTCGATTACCCAATCTTGTTTTTTTAACATGATGTAAGAACCATCACCTCGAACTAGTCCAAGTGTCATATTTCGTCATATTTCTTTCAACTCATACTGTTGCTAAGTGTCATATTTCATCATATTTCTTTCAACTAAATCAATGTGTATTTGAACTATCACCTCGAACTAGTGTCATATTTCTTTCAATTTAATATTTCATCATATTTCTTTCAACTAAATCGAGGTCTCACCTCGAACTAGTGTCAAGTGTCATATTTCTTTGAACTAGTGTCAAGTGTCATATTTCTTTCAACTAAATAGAGGTGTATTTGAAGAAAGGTGTACTTGTTAAAACTTCTATTACTCCATCCTGAGACATGACCTTGAACTAGGTGTTGTTAAAACTTTTATTACCCAATCTTGTCATGGTGGCTAGAACATGACCTTGAACTAGTGCCAAGTCAAGTGTCATATTCTTTCAAGTAAATCGAGCTAAATCCAAGAATGTGGTTAGAGGGTAAAACTGCATATTCTTTCAACTAAATCAATTAAGAGAATGTGGTTAGAGTCAAGTGTCATATTCTTTCAAGTAAATCGAGCTAAATCCAAGGAGAATGTGGTTAGAGGGCAAAACTTCATATTCTTTCAACTAAATCAATTAAGAGAATGTGGTTAGAGTAATAGAGTTTTCCATTTTATGATACTTCATCCGTCTTTGATTCAAATGATGGATGAATTAATATTATTATGTTAGGTTGAGATTGTAACGTGGTTGATGTTTGAATTTGAAATAAATTTGTGATTTTGTTGGTTAAGGGTTTGTGTCAGACCTCATACTTTTTTTTGTTTGGATTGATGGTTTAAGTATGAGATAAAAAATAATATTTTTATTTGAATTGAATATTATGATAAGAAAATAAAGCGAGGGTTTGTGTCAGACCTCATACTTTTTTTTGTTTGGATTGATGGTTTAAGTATGAGATAAAAAATAATATTTTTATTTTAATTGAATATTATGATAAGAAAATAAAGCGAGGGTTTGTGTCAGACCTCATACTTTTTTTTGTTTGGATTGATGGTTTAAGTATGAGATAAAATATAATATTTTTGTTTGGATTGAATATTATGATAAGAAAATAAAGTGAATTATCTTACTATACCATAAGTCACCGTAAAAGTTGTTGTGGGTGGTTTAATATAGGAATTTTAGTATCAAAATCAAGGGTATTATTGCAAAGTGTACCAAAGATATCGTAGATGTTGTTATGGACTAGGAGGACGGGTTTAGAGCTATGGTGGAAGGTCGATAGCCTAGGGCCCATTTTTTCAAGGGACCCCCAATTCTTCATCCAACACTAGGTATATATAGGTTTAGGCTCAATATATCTATTATTACTATTATATATATATATATATATATATATATATATATATATATTACACACTATTATATAAGTATGGATGTTTCGTCCATTTTTCATAATGTCTATTTTAACCCTCCTACATAATTAAACTAAATCAAATTAAATTAGAGTCCTAATTAAAAAAAAACTCTTTATTAAGTAGTAATGTAATTTAATATTTATTTTATTTTTCTATTTGATTATAAAAGCAATAGTCCTTTACATTTCAAACTCTTCTTGAAAAAATTATATGTTTTGATTATTTTTCTTTTATAATCTTGAACATTTTGAATTTTAGACCAAAATTAGTCTTATTTTAATATATATTTAAAGAGCTTTTCAATGATATATTATAAGCATATTTAAAATAAAAATACTATAAATTTGATATTTTTAATAAAGTATGTTAATATTATAAATTATGTTCTTTTTTTTTTTCAAAATCTTATTTATTTCTTTTAATATACTATAGTGAAAAGAAAAGAAAATAAATTTATCAAATCTAAATAATATTTTTAAACATTAATATTACTAATGTAAAAATAGTTTCAAATGAAAATTGTAATTATTATGGATGTTTAAACTAATTAATTACAATGTTTATAATAGTTTCTTTCGAAACTTTATTTGTCTACTATATTTTTGTTTGACAAGATTTTTAGAAGATCTTAAAAGGTTTGTGTATATAATTGAGCTTTTTAATATTATTAATTTAAAAAAAAATCCTAAAAATCCTTTAGAAAATAAAATCATCATTTAGAAAGCAAAATTGGAGGCAAAATATAATTGTCTATATAATAGAATCGGTAAATTTGAATTAATAAAGTTAAATAAAAATAAAAATAAATAACCATGGAGGTTTAAATGTTGGAAGTCGTTGAAACTTTGGTTCAAACAATCTATCAAACTAAGAAAATTAATTATTATATATGTAGATTTAGTTAGACATGTCATAGATATATTTTTAGAATAATAAAATAATTCAATATTCATTTTATTTTTTATTTAATCATAAAAGGTAAGATTCCTTTACATTCCAAACTCTTGATAAAAAATTAAATGTTTTGATTATTTTTCTTTTAAAATCTCGAATATTATGAATCTTGAATTAAAATTAGATCTACATTAATATAGATTTAAAGAAAATCATTATCATTAATAGAAATAGTTTCCCTTAATATTTTGGTAAAATAGAAAGAAAATGTTTCTAAGATGCGAGTAAATATTCTTGTTGATAATTTTTTAACTAATTCTTGATTGAATTTTAAAAAAATTATTGTAATTAATGAAATTCTTATATCTTAAAAACTAGTATTTTATGTCTTAAAAATAATTAATAATAAATCATGTAAATTATAATATCTCACGTGCAACGCACATGTTATATATATATATACACACACACACACATACACCATGAGAAACACTTGTGTACACTAGTTGCATGGTGCAATTGGGCGCGGGTCGGATCCGACCCGAATCCGCACTAAAATTATATAAAAAAAATTTAAATTCATACGGTAACTTTTTATGTTATATTACTATAATATTTATGTTATGTTAGTATAACATTTATGTACAAATATCATAACATTTAAGTGATATTACTTATATTATCTTTCAACATAAAAATTCATGTAGTATAGATATACATTTAGGCTAGTTTGGTAGAGGTCATTAATATGTTCAAGATTGATGAAGAAGTAGTTGTGTTGTGCGAAAAAGGTTGTAAAAGAATATTATGGTTGTGATTGATATCATAGATAAGTTGATGAGATAAAACTATAATTTGTTTGGTACCTTGCTTAGATTAAATAGACACAAATTAGGTAAATTTCAATTTTTGTCCCTAATCAACTCCATTGTTGTATTTTCTATCATTTGTTGTTTAAAAAATAAACTCTCTTTAACTTATATATCAAAATAATTTGTAATTAATTACACTAAATTAGGGCAAGTGAATTGTATAAAATTGATTTTGTAATTTAATGAAGCACATTTTTTCGTTATAGGGAATCGCTTTTTATTTTTATTTAATACATGAACTTATTCAAATGGAAATAAAATTAAGAGATGATCTTGAATAATTGATTATTTTATTTATTTGAAGAACATTATTTGATTTTATTTGAAGAGTATTATAAAAGATGAAAATGTTCTTATTGAATTATTATAAGACACGTGAAATCTTTCATCGTCAATAAGGCTGGGTTATATTAAATTTACAATTGCAAAATATCAATTGAAAATTTTGATATGAATATATTGAATCCACCGTCATTTTTAAAGTTATTCCATTTTTTTTACTTTTGTATTTTTAAAATAAAAATAAAAAATTTATTAAATTATAGGATAATGTTATTTTAAGTAGTCATATTTTGATATATAACGATATATACCATAATTATAATACATTAATTTATTTTCTTGAATTTGATGCAGGAGTTTTTGAACATTTAAACTCAACAATCGGATGCACTGTTCAAGGGAGGAAAACAAATTTTACCAATTTGGAAGGATTAGTTGTGTGAAGAGGAACAGGAATTCTCACGCGGGCCTCATCTCAACGACGGGTCAACCACATTGCTACCAAACGTAAGAAAAGCCCATATTCCTACTCAATCTTACTATTATCTCATCTACCAAACCAGCCCTTATGTTATAATAATTTAATATTTATATTATATTTATATAACTTTTATATACAAATATCATAACATTTATATAGTACTTTAACATAAATAACATAAAGATTATATTATATTCTAACATAAAGGTTAAATTGTTATCACATAAATATTATATTATTGTAACATAAAAATGTAAAAGGTATCATATGTCTGTAATATTATGTAAATGTTAAATTAACATAATATAAAGGTTACAACATACAAGTTACGAGTGCGAACATAACATAAAGGTTATGCGTGCATGATAAGAGTGTCGACGCGGGCATGAGGAACGTGGGAGCGCGTGTGGGCGCGTGAGGAGCGTGTGGACACGTGAAACTCACTTTCGGATCGGATGACCGAGATTGTATGGATCCCTGCTGTGTGCTTGGTGCACACAAGTATTTGTGATATACCATATAATTATGCTATATTTCCTAAAAAACGTAAAACTCATATGAAGAAACAATTTGATAAAAACTATCATGAAGATTATAATTGATATAATCTCTCAAAAATCTTTTAGGATCAATTATTTTTTTGTTATAATTAACATAGTTATTTCATCTCTGAAGAGTTGAACAATGGGAAATTTTTTAAAATATTTTTTATTTCTTGTTAATCCTAAAAATTGGCTTTTATTAGATGATAAAGAGATTGTGTGAGGTTATATTAATCTTCAAGTTGCTCTTAAACATAATGACAAATCTGATATTGATGTTGATGAATTATTTTCTGAATTGCAAGTGTTACAAATATATTTACCAGTAGAAATAAAATTAGCTATTAATGTTTTTGAGTTTGTAAAGGTTTTAGATTGTATTTCTAATATTTTCATTACTTATAAAGTTTTACCAACTATATCAATTCATGTAGCATCAACAGAAAAAAGTTTTACAAAACTAAAATTGATAAAATCTTATTTACATTCAACTATGACTCAAGAAGGATTAAATGGATTAGCAAATTTATTCATAGAACACGAGGTGTTGGAAAAACTTGATTTTGAAGATTTTACAGATGTTTTTGTTTCTCAAGATGCTAGAAAATCTAAATATTTTCAACAATAATTTGAAACTTATTTTTGTTTTCATGTTTGTAGGTGTTGCATTTTTTTCATTATTGTAAATAGACAAAGGAGCATACATTGTTAAACTTGATTTATATGCACAACTTTTGAATGTGAGGTTCTTTTTTTTTTCTTAATTTTAGATATTTAAATTATATTTATTGTTTAAATAAAAATGTTTAATTTTTCTTTAGATGACTTTTTTTTTTTTAATTTCGCCATGGGTCCCCAAATATTAAGATCGATCCTAGTTATGAACTAGCACATGTATGCACCTCAACCTTTCCTTAACCCAACCAACCCATGCACCAAACATATGAACCAAACATACCTTAGTGTTAAAAATGGTCTACTCATACAATCTTAATTATGCGTTGGGAAAATGGTGAAATAACCAACTTATGTTTACTCATAGTTACATATATTCCATTAAAGTTTTTTTTTTTTTTTGGTACAAATTAAAAACACCACTAATATTTACCTTTAAGTACATATAATTCATTTAATATTTATATGAGTATAATAACACCACTAATGTTGTAAAATTAATACATTTATGTTTCATACGAACACTTGTTTTCATATTTTTTTAACCTCATATTTTTCAATTATTTAGAACAAACAAATAATTTTATGAAAACATTAATACATTAGTTTATTTTTTATATATAAATATATGTGAATATATTATTATTATTATTATTATTATTATTAACAATTGTTTGTAAGACTAATTTTTTTTAAAGTAAAGACAAACTATTAAACAACTAGGTTAATTTATTTGAAATGATCACTACGATATTGGGGACACTATTTTTAAATTTAAGTAAAACTTAAATCTTCATATTTATATTTTTAAATGAAATACTTTTTTATCCTAAACAATCAAAAAAATATGAGATAAAAAAAAAAAGAGAAAAATATAAAGTGTTTATATGAAACATTTTATAATACTAGTGGTGTTATTGTACTAAAAAAAAATTCTAAGGTGGATTATAATACCTAAAGATAAACAATAATGGTGTAATTGTATCTAAAGAAACATGAGTGAATTATATACATTTAGTAGGAAACATTAGTGGATTATTTAACCCTTTTCCTAATGCGTTGCATTTTTTATTTTATTTTTTTGTTATTAGAATTTGGGTTCTTTTGGTCTTGTTATTTCTTTGGTGTTCTGAAATTTTTTTTTTTTTTTGGTTGCTGCTAATATTTTTTTTAATTTATATATATATATATATATATATATATATATATATATATATTGATATATTGAGATAGAGGGAATAGAAGGATGAGATTAAAGACTAGAAAACTTGCTTGATTCAGTTTCAAATTACTTTGATCAATATCACAATCTGCATGTATTTAAATATGTTTGCAAAGAATAGTTAAATTTATAATTAATTGTTAATTTTTTAACTCATTTAGAGAAAAGTAGATCAAATATGGAATTATTACGGTCTAATTTTCAATGTATACTCTTCGTTTAAAATGCTAGCTCCTAGTATATTGTGTGATGTGCGTTTGAAAATGCTCCTTAGTTGTACTATTATTTTCCTAATGTGTAATTGTTTTCTGAGTTGATCTTTTGTGCACCTGGTATATGATGTATTTGGGTCGAGTTTGGGTTGACTCAGATCTGCGCTTTATTTTTTTCCTTTTTTTGTGTTGTGACCTTTATAACATGTTAGTCATACATTTGTGATATATTAGTTATACATTTATGTACAAATATCGTAACTTTTATATAATACTTTAACTTAAAAAAAACTAATTTTGGCACAATTTGTAAATATATGCCTTTATGATATTATTCATACATTTATATGATATTACATATATATTTATATCAACATAATCATACATTTATATAATATATAAATGTACAACTAACATAACTAAAATATAATACTAACATAACTAAAATGTATGAAAGGTTAATATGTCTTTCTAAAAAAAATGTTAAGGTACATCTAACATTACAAAAGGTATTACTATAGGTATGACTAACATAACTAAAAGGTATGACTAATTAGGGGTGAACACAGTTCGGAGCAATTCGAGAATAAAAGAATCTTCGGAACTGCTCCAAAGTTCGGAGATTTTCAGAGAAATTGAAATCTCTGGAATTGTTCCGTCAATTCAGTTTGATTCCTTCGAAGATTAGGGAATAACGGAGGGAATCAATTCCGATTTTCGAAGATTTAGATTTTTACAATTTAAAACAAATATTCATTGAAACAAAATGCAAAAAAAACTTAATATATCATACAATGTTATTTAATTTATATCTTAAAACAAGTCATAAAATAATAAAATAGATTTGATAAATTACTGAAGTAGGTCTCTTCTTGAAAACAATATGCTACATTTAAAAATTTCTTTAAATTTTATTCTTCGAAATCTTCTCGTTCTACACCTCACAAGCAGTAATTAGAAAGTTCATCTTTTAAAATATCTTATACAATATTTTATATAAATTATAAACTAATTATTTGATTAATATCAATTGTAGTTAATAGATTTTATGTGCTCCCAAAATAATTCATTATAAATATTTTACTTTATTATTTAATTATTAATTTATTCTATGAAGTCTTACAATTATAATAATTAAATAATAATAAAATTCAATCAAATTTATATATAATTAAATACAACAATATAAAAAAATGAATTCAATGATACATACAAATTTGTATATAGTTAATTCCTTGAAAGCGGTTCTAAATCGATTCTTCGGTTCGATACAATTCGAGTTTGGCACAAAAAATAATTGAAGCGGTTCAGTTCGGATGAAGTCAAACAATCAACGGTTCTTTATTTGTTTGGATTGTTTCGATTTGGATTTCTCCACAGTTCAGTTATCTCCGAGCACCTCACCCCTATGACTAATACTACTAAAATGTATGACTAACATAACATAAATGCATGGCATATGGGAGCATGTTTGGGCGAGTTTGTGCGCAGACCTGACCATGGTGAGTCGGATGAACCTGAGTGTATGGATATTAAATTCATGTACCAGATGCACAAGAGTTTTGGTGTTGCTTTCTAGAAATAATTGACAAAATCTAAAATTAATTTGAAAAAAAAAAAAATTATGGTTGAGATGGTTGAAGTATTTCTAAAAATATTGAAAATTTTAGAAAATACTTTGTCAAATAAAATTAATTTGGAAAAATAGAAAAACTATGGTCTTGGTAGTGGACGAACCTTGAACGACTGTTAGTTGAAGAAGAAAGAAGAATTTCTTTTTTGTTTTGTTTTGTTTTCAAATTGATTTTTAGATTTTTCAAAAACTTGTGTTCGGAAAAGGGTGCTAGGTATCTAAGTGAAAAATATAGGGTTAATTACAGAAAAAAAAAAACATAAACTTAGGATCATATTTCAATTACAACATAAACTTTGAACTTTAACATTATAAACGTTTAATTTATAACTTGTAACAATTCAAGACATGATTGAGTTTTTCGAACTTCGATTGCTGACGTGGAGCCCAAAATTTTCAATGAAGCTCAATCATCAATCAAGTCACCATCTCACATGAAATTTAAAATAAAAAAAAATGGAAACAAAAAATGAAAATGAAAAAAAAAAAAAAAAAAATATATATATATATATATATATATATATATATATATATATATATATAAATTAAACGTCTTCCCAGGTGGCTGTCTTCCTCTTCCCCTCCCCTCTCCTCTCCTGTCTTAGTTCTCACCGCCTTCTTCTTCGGTTCTTCCCCCTCCACTCTGGCTCTTACTACAGAATTTTCCAAGTCCCCCATTGTTAAGAACACAGATAGTATCCTTTTCAAGTAAGGATGAACTCCAAAATAAAATGAAACTAAATATTTTGACCAATCAAAAATTCTTCCTCTTTTTCTTAATTTCTCAAACTTAAATAGATAAGAAAATAATAACTAAATGGGCCCGGCTATCCACACCCATGACCTTCTAAACACATCCACAATTATATCAATTTCATTACAAATATTCTAAACACAACCCATCACATTACAATAATACTCTTGATAAAAAAACTTAAAATAACACATAAAATATACACATATACTAACCACACCCCAACATATTAACAACACCCCAAAAATCAAAAACCCTCCCAATTTAAAAAACAAATCCCTAGCCTACCAACTTTGCAAGAACAAGAAGAACCCAACCCTCTCAAATTCAAATTTGATTGAAGAAATTGTTCGACCTAAGATCGAACAAGTTTGTACGAGTTCAATTTGAAATGTTGTCTACAATGAATCCTTACCAAGAAGAGCAAGTTTCAAGTAAGATTTCAATTTTTTCTACAATGCTTTTGAATTTATGTAGTTAAATTTGTGCCTTTGTTGTTTGAAATAGAATAAAATTGTTTAGAAATCACATTTAGGATGAGTTTTAGGCGAAAACATGTATAGTTGTGGTAGAATTAGGAAAAAAAAATGAAATTGCGATATTGTGTTTTTGGAAACTGGACGCAGTCGGTTCGACCCTGGTCGACTGATTGTAGTGCACTTTGTTCGACTATAAGTCAAGCAGGATATATTATGTTCGACAGGTTATCGAACAAGATGTGTTATGTTCGATAGAGTGTCGAACAAATTGTGTTATGTTCGACTATTGGTCGAACTTATTACATTATGTTTCACTATCAATCAAACAAGGTATAAAGTGTTAGAACTGTAGTTGAACATCTCATATTTTGTTCGACAGGCATTGGTCGAACAGACCCTTTCCTATCCCTTCCCTTCTAGTTTCCATACTCAATTCTTTATATTTTTGTGTAATATAGCTTTCACTAATAGAAGATGTTGTTTATTACAGGAGAGGATGTTATTTATCAAAGGAGGAGGACGAGACCTACTGCCTCTAATAGAAGACGTTGGAACGAGGAGTCCTTTACGACTGAGAAACCAATTCCTTCATCTTCTAGTCTTCAATTGATGAAGTAAATAGCCCCGGATGCCACACAAGCTGAGGAAGAAGATGAGGCATAAGAGGAGGCACAAGAGGATGAAGATGATGAATATGAGCTTCTGATGGGTCCTTGTCCAGGTGGACCCATTGACCCCCAGTTGATTACAAGCTTCAAAACACACGTTGCATATGCGATTTGGTATAGGGTGAATAGACTGATCCTGAAGTGTTGGTGCCACACGACAAAGATGGAGACGTGGATGTTTGACAACCTCAACTTGGAGTTCTTGAGGATACTTGATAGAAATTCGATTCCAGACTTGAGGTGGACTTCGTATAAGACGCCCAACAAGAATCTAATGTATGCATTCGTGGAGCGTTGGTAACCAAAGACCAACACATTTCACATGTCATTCGATGAGATGACAATCACGTTGGATGACGTTCGTTGTATCATTGGACTTCATGTCAGTGGACACTCGGTCATGTTACCACAAAGTAGGAGCATATCTGAACGAGGATATAAAATGATCAGTAGATTGTTGGGAGTTTCTAAAGCAGATGCAAATCAGACACTTTCTGGTCTTAGAGACAGTAGTGTGAAATTGGAATGACTTTGGTCTCGGTTTGAAGAAGATACAGCCTCAAATGATGTGGAAAAATTAGAATGTTCTGCTCGGGCCTACTTATAGTTTGTATTGGGATGCACCCTACTTCTAGTCTTCTTTATTACATGTACGTTTTATTAGCAAAATATAATTCAAATCGAATTTTCAGATCAACTCAAACTATATATCACTATATGGAATTAGATTATGAATTAACAAATACTTGAAATAAAACAAGAACTCAAATTAAGCATAAAATCTCACTGTGATAACAATCGAATTAAACGACCCTTGAATCAGAGAGAAAAATTAGCCACTCAGCTATGATTAATCATCTTCAATGTAATCTTCAACATTCTTCTTGAAATTGAGAGAAAAACTAGAGAGAACCCTAAAATTTTTCTGCGTAGAGAATTAGAAAATGAGAGAATATTTTTCTAAACCTTAATGAAAACTAAAGAACTAAAATCCTAAGGACATAAAAGTCTATTACAAAAGATAAGAGATAAATCTCTTATTTGCCCTTTCTTTTCCACCAAGTCAATTAAGCCCATTTGAAATGATCATTCTTCAAGTAATTCATGTCGTAATTGAAATTGGACCCTAAATTCGTGCATTTTCATGTAATTAACCTTTATATGTATTATCATAATTTTGAGATAATTCTATTACTAATTTATTGTACATATATTCAAATACTTCGTATGGAAGATGAATAGAAATAAATTATTATTCCTTTTAGTCCAGCAAATAATGTATACAAACAATGGCATTTCAATATGATAAAAAAAAAAAAAAAAAAAAAGAACTATGTTAATTTAGAGGAATTCACGGAAGAGTTACAATAAAAGAGCATCACATGTATCAATTTTCTGTTTACATTTTGTTCCAAGGCAAAGGAACCAATTAATAATTTATGCTATGATGTTTTCAGTTTTTAATTTTCTCGAAATAGTGAAGATTGAGTGAACTTTTCATTCTTTGTTTATATTTTCTTTCTTTCATTTTAGAATTTAGGATAAGTTACGTTGGAACTATTTTATAACTGGTTCATTACTTTATAATTGTTTTATTTTGTTGTGACGATCTACGCATTTATAAAGTTGAGATACTACTTAAACTACAAGACTCATTGTAAAAAAAAAAATTAAATTAGTCGAGTTTATAATTTGAATATGTTTTTTTGAGCTCCAACTCACCTAATTTTTCCGTGTATCTCATTGGTTGTAAATGGATCAAGAAAATACTCACACATTGAAAGATTGCCTCAAAAAGGAAGCAGAAGACAATTCACTTGACATACTAGTAACTAAAAAGTATCTGTTTGTGAAGAGGAGAGCACAATGCCACATTTCAAGATCAACAATTCACCAATACATCCAAGCAAGCGTTGCAAAAATTACAGGCACGTCTGATGAAAATATTGGGAAAGCAAAAAAAACGAGTCAAAAGTTTCTCAACTCCACCACATTTAGATTAGAAAGTTCCACCATCTATCAAACAAGTTGGTGCACGAATCACTAACAAGTAACAAGGGTGTGCAGCTTAATACTCTCGAGTTTGATTTGCTGATTGCTTAGCCAACTCCACCTGTGCAAAACACGTCAGCTTTGATACAATTGGAAATGCATCTTTTATGATCAAAATGTGTCTTTCTGTAATTAAATGTACAATAGGAAATGAAACATGATTTTCAACTATAAAAAATAAAGACAAACTCATAGAAGGGGACAACCCAACATAGATTAAAGATTCTTTGGTTGAAGTACATCAGGGAAGACTATTAATGAAGGAAGATTCAACTAGCCATCACGCGTCAGAGAACCATGTAAACATAGTATTACCTCAAACTCATTCTTCAAATGGTCGAGTTCCTTGTCCAGATCGTTGATAGCCTGATTATATGCCTGCATCGGAGAAGATTGGCTTGTAGTCTGGATCTGCAAATTTGACCACAATACACATTAAACCCAAGGAAAAGCACATATCATAATGTAACTTCAAACAAGCTCTCAAACATCCAAATTAGATATCCTTCACAGCACTAAACACATATAAGGCCAATGAAGGATATACATTTCTAACCAAAGCATGTGGAGAAACTAAATAACAATAAATTATGTTGTAAACTGAATCACAATGGTGACCTAGTAAAGTCAGACGCAAATGTAAAATCAAGGTCAAATCTTTTCAATGTTTTCAGTTGCACATACGAGCTAAGCTCCACTTAAACTCTCTGGTTTTGCTAAATCATACTGCTACTGCCAAGATAATACTGATAATTATTTTCTCCGAAAATGTAAATTAAAAAAAAAAAAAAAACACCACTCCCTGTTATACTATACTTTAATAGTCTATTATATGAAAATCCGACCCTGTTCCACACCAACCTCAATTGTCAAGTTATGTTTGATAAACAAAATCATACCCTAATGTTCAAGGTTCAACTGAACCTTAACGGTGTGTATACAAATAAGAAGTTAAAATCTCTGAGTAATTGTTGGCTCCATTAAGCATCCTAAAATCAAAACAATTCTCTTAACTAAGAAGGATCCAAAATTAACTAAGAAGGATACAAAATTAAGTAACATAGAAATACAAAATAACATGAACAAACCCTGAAAAGTATTTTGTACTGAAGTGGGTGAGGCAACTTGTAGCCAGCAAACAACACATTCTCATCCCTGTGCAATTGCCTGTTTTATTTCACAAGATTTAAAATTTTAGGGTCTTCATGCAAAGCTAAATTTTCGAATTACCAAAAGAAATAAAAAAATATTCATATACATGCGGACAATGTTGCCGATGGTGTGGTCCTCACGCTCGACTGTAAATGTCGCCGCATTGATGATTTTCGTGTCCCTCTCATAAGACACCCTATTTAATCAACCAAATTTCCAGCACCAAAAAGAAGAGGAGAAAAGAGACTGTAAGAGACAAGTATACATACATGAATATAAATATATATATATATATATAGAGAGAGAGAGAGAGAGAGTACTTGGAAACACCCTCGGGGACGACAAATCGCTCGTAACGATCGGGAGCATTCATCTTTTTCCCTTTCTTTTTCTTCTTTCTTCTGCCGGGGTGCCACTACAAGAAAAAGGGGAAATAGCAGCGAAATTAGCAGCAGGTATAATACTCGCTCTAAATTGAATTACTTTATTGCGACAATCCAAAATTTTGTGGCTAAATTGATAGTCTTTAAGCCTGGAGTAAGAAATGTTACCTAAAGATTTTTTTTAAGTTCATCAAATTCACGGCAAAAAATAAAAATTCTTATTTTTTAAATTTAAATGGACAAAATAAAACATAATTAATACCCAGGCAAAAAAAATATTAATTCTTAATTCCTTCCACACATACACACACTCTCTCTCTCTCAAGGCTAAATTGATTTCTCCCAGCACAACCATTTCTCTCTCTCCCCTCCCCTCAGTCTCAATTCATGTTGTTGAACCAGATATTAGGAGGATAGAATAATGGAAATACGCAGAATCAAACATTGAAGCACTAAAACAGCAAATCAAGCATTGATTCTAGAGTATACACATCTGATTTTATCTAAGGGTGAGTTCGAATTTGAACCCGTAAGTCTCAAGTCTGGAGCTTTGATATTGATTTTATCTTAGGATAGCTTTGAATTTGGATCTGAAAAGATTGGTTATCAGTAAGTTCTTCGATTTTTGAATGTTCTGAAGTTCATTCATGAGGAAGGAGATTGTATGAATAACCCTTAGGACTGTGGACTAAGTATAGCAACAACATCTTTCCCCATGAGTACTAGCTAGCTTCTTAATGACTTCTATCTACGTGAAGCCATGTTCACTCTCTGATAGTTTACTCTTGCAGATGCAAATCTTGGAAGAACATGAGGGATCATTGAGTTTGGTGAAGAATCTGAGTATGTATTCTATGTAAAATCTTGAATCTGGTATCCAATTTTGTATGATTTTGTGTTATCTGCTTAATTGCCAATTTAAAATCTTAATGGTGGTATAATGGTGGCATAGGCAAATAGGATTATATTCTAAGTTTCTATCTTTTAGAAGATATTAATTTTTCTGTAAGAGTGAAATAGATTTGGCTAGTAAATATCTAGTTGTTGGATTTTGAAGCTCTCTCTTTCATACAGTTTATTGCAATGGCAGCTTCCTAGATAACAGAGGATCTGAGGATAACAACTTGGTTGAATCACTGAGGATTTCGAATCTGTTGCTCTTTTCTCCAATCTTGGCTTATTTCGCTGCAATAGGTAATCTGAAGCATTTCTACTGAACGGTTTCTGCTTCGTTAGTAGAAAAGATCATGTTTAGATAAAACTATCGATGATTTGTGTTGTGTACAATTATGACCAATATAATTGCTATAGAATGAATTCAACAAAAAGGATCATTATCTACCACTTAATTATGGGAGTTTTGGGACATTAAAAAAAATGGAAATAAATTATGTTTCCATGAAACCTCACCTATTGATTGCTTGCTCCACTTAATTAACTTTAAGTTTTAGCCAATGTTAACATTCAAGATTGGCTGCCTCTACCAGATCTTATTGCTCTTTTTTCACCAGATCAAAAAATATCACTCATTTCCAACATCAAACATAAAAAACTAACACAATTTCACAACATCAAACAATACATTTTCGACCGTAGACATAGGAAAATATAGGTTCATTGGCTGAGTAAACTACAATAGGAATTTAATTTAAGTAAATGCCTCGCCCAAGTAGAATTCATGGCTTAAGCTAACAATGACATTTCGTCAAACACATTGGCTGCACTCATGATTTATGTAGTAAAGTTAGACCTAAATGATTGATATTAAAATTTCAACATAGCAATATATGAAAGGCAGAAATCAGAAATGGGCAAAAAAAGAAAAATCAAAATTGAAGTGAATATCAGTTTCAGAATTCACAATCTTGTTAACAAGGTCAGTAAACATAGACATATAATTTACAGATACAGTCATATAAACATTAAAGCTTGGATTTTATTATGTTTACCTCCAACTGTTGGAATCGAAAAGGAGAAAGTAAAAAGACTCACGATACTGGTGTTTTCCGCAGAGAGACGGAGAGTAATGGCGTAATGGACAACACTCGAGAAACACGAGCTGGTTTTATCAGAAGATATGTGTTCTATTAGCAAGTCGTCTTCGTCAGCTCTATCAAATGTTAGAAAGGCAAAACCCTAACCCCTCTTTCAAACGACAATTTGGGAGAAATTCGATTTATTTCGCTGCTCTCACTCTTCTTATTTTTCTTACGTTTATTATTATTATTATTATTTTTTTTTAATTCCAAGTATGGATTGTTTTCTTTTTTCTTATTTATTCAGACTTTTCCCGCGCATGAATTTTGTTTTCTTTTCAATTTAAAAAAAAAAAAAAAGTCATCTAAACTGAAAACGGTAAAATAAAACTAGAAAACAGATTCAAATAATACCTGGATGACAGATCGAGTGACCGAGGAAAGGTGTCCTGGAAACTTCAGTACCAATTAACGTTGTGGTCGATTCAGAGAGAATAAACAGGCAGCACACACACTATAGTCTTGTACAACTCGGCGGAGGAAAGAGAGGGGAAATAAATAAGAGGGTTTTAAAGAGATTGGAAGTTTTATTTTAAATAAATTATTAAATATAAAGGGCGAAAAATGGAAATAGGAAATAACTGGTCCAATGGTCCTAGATGTGTCTAGGAGATACTTTGCTTCTTCTAGAAAGATCTTCGTCTCTTTTTCTTTCATGGGCTTTAGTGTTGGGGCTTTTTTTTGCGGGCCTTGAGCTCATTCTTTTTTGTTTTTTGTTTTTCTGTTATGATATTTAAATGTTTTTGTTTCCGTTATGAGATTATTCTTAATTATTTTTTTCTTGTATATTTGATAAGATGAAAAATGAATATACAATCGAGTTGTAATTTATATATAATATATACTAAATTAGTTTTATTTCAAATGTAAAATATCATTTAATCTATATTTGATACTGAGTTAACAACTTTGCGTGATAATTCAAAAAAATTCTAAGTTTTTGTGGACTTGTATATTGATTGATAAAAAAAATGTACAAATTATTGTATTACTATTGTTTGTGGATTTTTTTTTTTTTTTTGTCTTATTGTTAATGCTGAGCAATTTACTTCTGTGTTGAAGGACTTTTGTGTTATGTTTTATGTTAAGGGGGTGAATTCAACATTATTAATTGTAAATGAATTGTTTTGAACTTGTGAGTGAGGTTTAAAAAATATTAAAAAGAAACCCTTCCATTTCATAATATTAATCGTTCTAAAATATTAAATGTTGTTTCATATAAGTGTGGTTTTAGATACAATTTTATTTTCAAATTATCCTTATTTTCAATTTTAATATGATACATTTTATGGAATTAATTTAATTTTCTTTCTAATCTTTAATCATAAATTCATTGATTAGTTAAGGGTTGAAGGACTTTTGTGTTATGTTTGTTATAAATTTATTGAGTTTAATATGGGCATTACTCTAGAGCCTTTAAGATTCTTTGTCCTTTGGCTTTTCATTTGTAATGATCCTTCAAATTATTGAGATATGTATATATATTGGATTCATTTTAATAAAATGGTTCTCCCTTTTGGTTGCCACTATTATCCACTCTATATTATCATTTTATATTCATTGCAACTATTGTATTGTTGATGTGTTAATTCTCATGGGCTAACAAGACGTTCGTGGTAATCTATTTTACAACACGTTATCAACACGAATCTCTATCCGAATCTGAGTTGTGCCCTAGGAAAGAATCATGTCTTTCCTGCAAGGTATTTCTCTCGAATCAATTTATTCATATGTTTGCAATTTGATGCGCTTCAATGTTTTTTTCATGAACTTTTTATCAATCGTCTGCATATGAAGTGTGCTTTTAATTTTACCAATTTCTCTAGATGTATTGTGGTGTAAAAATTTAATTATCTTGTCCTTGTTCCCCAAAATGGTATCAAGGGGTTGGCCATGTGTCGGCTCCTACTGTTCTTCTAGTGAGACTACATTTTTATGGTTATTGCTTGATGAAATTGTTTCATTTTATCCCTTTTATGTGGCTGCACAAATTCAGAAAATGAGTATAATTAGTTTTACTAGAATAATTACAAAGAGAATGAGTATATATATGCGGTGATAATATTTATTTATAGCTTAACGGTTTGTGTCCCGTTAATAGCCATTTGACATGCCATATATAATCATGTACCATATATAGCAGAAGTATTTGCTCTTTTATTTATCTAATTTTTACTTTATTGAAAAATCTTTCTATAAATCTATGATCAGGGAAATTTCTAAACTCTTTACATAATGCATTATGTATTTTTCCTACAATCATGTATTTTCCATGTGTCTGAATTATTTGTAAAAATATATTGTTGAACTTTAAACATAGAAAAAGTTTTTGTAGATTTCTTGTATAGCTAATAAAATCTGAAAGCTTACAGATTATGCATTAATGTTTTCTAGTGTTTTTGGCAAGAGTCTATATTGGTGAATTGCCTTTTTTTTTTTTTTTATTTATAACATTTTCAACTGATATAGCTTGTTTTTATTCATAAAGCATCTTAGACAAGATAACAGTGGATAACTCTTAATTTTACTATTAAGTTTATATTGATGGATATTTTCGTCATATAGTATAAATAAGTACCCCAAATAGATTGGGTAAGGGATGATAATTGGAAGTTGGTTTATCATAGTAAGAGAACATCTAATTTTAAATCATAAAATTGATCTGTGACTTTAGTTTTATTATTATTACTTGACCTTATGCTTTGATTCTATTATATATAGATTATATTTTTTTTTAGTTGGCTCACTTTTATGGGATTTTGGATATGAATTTGTATTTATCTCGTGAAGTGAATGTTTGTCATTATAAGATAAATAATTACCATAACATAATATATTAAATTTAATTTTGTAGAATTTGAAAATGTCTGATATTACAAAGAGAGAATTCTCCGAGCTTTCTCTTGATGGCACCAATTATTTGACTTGGGCTTTTGACGTTGAGATTCACCTAGCTTCCTCTGATTTAAGCGAAACAATTGTTCAAGGTTCCCAATCCACTCCTGCCCAGAAGGCAAAGACACTGATTTTTCTCCGACACCACCTCAATCAGGACCTGAAAAATGAATATCTTACTGAAATGGATCCCGCTGTTTTGTGGAAGTCCCTGAAGGATCGTTTCCACCAACAAACAGACATAATTCTACCTCAAGCACAATATGACTGGCTAAATCTTCATTTTCAAGATTTCAAATCTGTGACTGACTATAATTCTGCTCTGCATCGTATTGTTTCCTATCTAAAGCTATGCAATCAAAATGTTACAGAGGCTGAATTGATTCAAAAAACGTTATCAACCGTCCATGCGAGCAATCTTGTACTCCAGCAGCAGTATAGGGCAAAAAATTACAATACACATTCTGAGTTGATCTCTGCATTGCTAGTTGCAGAAAAACATAATCAACTGCTAATGAAAAATCACAATGCAAGACCAGTTGGCTCACAAGTTGTGTCTGAAGCACATGTCATAGCTAGTAGAGATGATGGTGGACGTGGAAGAGGTAGAGGTCGAAGACGTGGCCGAGGTCGAGGCTATGGTTTTCCTAATAGACCTTATAGAGGTGGTCAAGGTCGAGGTAATATCAGTATTGATCAAGTTTAAGGCCGTGGAAAGAGTTTAGACAATTCTAAGACTCCACCAAAACCTGGTTCTCATGGAGAACAAAAACAAATTTGTTTTAGGTGTGGATGTAATGACCATTGATCTCGCACGTGCCGCACACCTAAGCATTTGGTGGAGACATATCAAAAAATGCAGAAAGACAAAAAGGGAAAGGCCCCTCAAAGAGAATCTCATTATGCTAATATGTTTGACGCAAACATGAACTTGGATATTGACAATTGACCGCGCGTCGCAACGTGGTAAAATTAATTAAATTCTTCCTTATCCTAACCAACCAGCAGCTAGGGCAAGTAAGAGTTAATCCCACGAGGAGTGATGATTAACTATGCCACCTATGTTCAATTCAAATAAATGACAGATTATGGGGGGTTTTGAGATTGAGTATCTATCGCTAAATTAAATAAAGTAAACCTAGAAAAATATATAATAAAACTCTCTCTCTAAAAATTTCTCTCTCTAATCTAATCTTGGTTTTCTCTGTCCTACCTCTCTCGTCTTCTGCCTGCTTCTGTCCACTCTCTTGCTTGGAGGCCAAGTCAAATAAATAGGGTGTGCTCTTTTGATATAGACATGACTTGCCCTCAAGTCATGGGCCTTTTTTTATAATTCATTTCTTTAACTCTTGGCCCAAAGTTCCTTTTTCTTCATTCTTCAATTAAAGTCCACTTGTTTCCTTCAATTTTCTTTTGTCTCTTGAACCAAGAATGACCCAATTAATTTCACGTCTTGTTCCACTCGCTTTCCTTACCTCCAAAATCCTCCAAATCTCCTAAAATAGTCAAGAAAATAATATATGTAATATTTGGAGACATAATTCATACATATGTAGGAAAATAGTGCATCCAATCAAATAAACGATATTAAAATCTCATATTAATCACCACAAAATTGCACATATTTTCCACATATCAAATTCCCCCACACTTACACCTTTGCTTGTCCTCAAACAACAAAAGAATTAAAGCACATAGGGAATCAAAAATAAAAGATCATCTCTAGCTCAGATTCTCACCAACACTCATGTAAACTCAAATCCATGTCGGGGATAAGACACAAAAACATGTTTGACTCAATGCACAATCTCAAGAAATCATAAGTTTTGGAAGGGCATTAGAGATCAAACTTCTCATAGACAATTCATTAATTCTACCACCTACATCAATCAACATACTTCAACTCCTTTTACGATATCCTTCATTTAAATTAGAATTCGTTAAGATTTCACACATAATGAATCACCCCCATTTTTCTCCATATTCTCTTTTCTCTTCTTTTTCTTTCACATAGACGATGATTCTTCGTCTTTTAATTTTTTTTTTTTGGATGAGGTTAGCAGCTCCACACCATTTTTAGGTTAGTCCATGAACTACTACGAATTTTTTTTCGTATTTTTTTCTTTCAAGTCTTTGGACCCCTAAGAACAGGCAGCTGATTCCACACGCCATCATCTTTTCACTTCTCAATTGTTTTCAACTCAACACCTTTATCTCCAACCACATAAATTTTTTTTTTCAACTAAGGGGTTCATCAAAAGTGATCAAACTTCACAAATTCCAATCTAAACTACTTCCATCAAGGAATTAAAAAGCACATCTTAAGACATAAGTAGGCAAAACAAATCAACTCAAAGTCATAGATTAATTCTCAAACCAACACTATCCTTCCTAGCAACAATTTCCCAAGATGACATTCAGCAAATTTTAACCAACACAAACCAAAGCTCAACAACACATTTCCCAACACATCATCGAATTCCCAAATAATCGAAAATTAACAGCTCTCGAATCATCATAGCAAGCTCATTCAACATTTTTTTTCCATTTTTTTATATGCAAATGCAAACATAATTAAACATGCTAAAGGAAGTAAACATGCATCCTAATGTAAAGAAGAAAAAAAACAAGCTACATGCAACTATATGAACCTAAATGCAAACTATATGCAAGATATGTGATATATTCCACACTTTATGAATTATTCAAGAATTTTCCACCCCCCACACTTGATCCTTGTTTGTCCCCAAACAACTCAAATCACAACATAAGATAAAGAGATAATAATATCCAATCATGCATAGAGATAAGAGAAATAAAAGAAGTATGGAATCATGTCACCTGATCACCAAGGAGGTTTTGGAATTGGTCTCAAAGATGACACATCAAGAACCATCATGTCCAATACCCCTCTATTGAGCTTTCTTCTCTTTATTGATTTGAAGTTTGAGAATTCGGTAAGAAGTGCTTTAGAAGGTGTATAGATTTCATCTAAGACAAATATTTCTTCATCATGCTTTCTTCTGTCCTCCAAAATTGAGTTCACCCTACAAGAAAGATGAAGAGGATCAACATTAAACTGAACAGAAATTGGTTGGTTTACCAAATTCTCACAGGCTGACAATTTGATACTAGATGTTGGTTTCACACTGAGTAATCCAGTGTCTATCTAACTGACGAGTTTTTCTTCCTCCTCATCGTCTTCCTGTAAATGCTCCAACTTTTTAGGCTCTCTAAACTGTTTCTCACTCAAAATTATTGCATTGATATCCTCTTTTGCTGCCCTCGCCACCCTGGAAGGAAAAGGAACCAAATTAATAGGAAATTGTGCAGAAAAATCGTTCCTGACCTATGCAGATTTTGAAATTTTGACACTGGGAAATTGTTTCGACATTGGCAGTCCAGTGTCAAGTTGTTTGGCAGAATTCTCTTCCTCCTCATTTTTCAAAAATTTTTAAGGCTTTTTGGGTTCTTCCAGCTGTTTCCCACTCCTCAAAGTTATTGCACTGACATTCCTTGGATTTATCTCTGGTTGAGACGGTAATTTACCTCCATTTTGGGCCTCAAGACGACTCACGGCCGTCGCCAGTTGGCTCATTTGTGTCTCAAGATTTTTGATACTTGACTGGGTATCCCTTTGGAATTGAGCGGTGTCCTTTTGGAATTGAGCGGTGTCCTTTTGGAATTGAGCAGTATCCTTTTGGAGTTGCATTGTGTTGGAGGCCAATGTCTTCATCATATCTTCCAATGAAGAGTTGGAACTGTGTCTGGATGCTTGCTCCCGATGATTTGGATTCTTCAAGATTTGAGGGGGCCAATTATTCTCTTCATTCGAAACTCCTTATTGATTTCCCCATCACAAATTTGGATGATCCATCCAACCTGGATTATATGAGTTGGAGTAGGGCTCATACCTCCTTTCTTGGTCGTACTTCATTCCTTGGTAATTTCCATTTCCCACGACATTGGCACACGCTTCAATTTTATCGAGTAAAACTCGACATGAATTTGTGGTGTGGTCAATGGTATGACAAATACGACATGACTTCACCTGAGGAGTACCTGCAACAGCTTGACGAACAAAATAAGTTAATTCAGTTAATCTATCCTCGATGGTAGAGATATTTACCTCCCTTACGGATCAGAGTTGTTAAGTGAGAGGGGTTTGCTAGCTCCCTCAATGTTCGTTCCTCTGCCATTTGAGAAATCCAGATATATTTCTTTTCGCTGAAGCAATCTGCAAAATTGACACTGGAAGACCAAAGTCACACTAGAATTGTCAATGTGAAAAGTACGACAGAACAAAGTAGACTTGGAAACAGAACCAAAGCCGAACAGAGCTGAAAAGATGCACAGATTGAACAACAAATTTTTTTTTCGACTTTTTTAATTTTTTTTAATTTTTATATATATATAAACAAAACAAGAAAAGAAACAAGATGACACAATAAATTCAAAGCACTCCCCGGCAACGACGCCAAAATTTGACCGCGTGTTGCAACGCGGTAAAATTAATTAAATTCTTCCCTATCCTAACCAACCAGCAACTAGGGCAAGTAAGAGTCGATCCCACGAGGAGTGATTATTAACTATGACACCTATGTTCAATTCAAATAAATGATAGATTATGGGGGGTTTTGAGATTGAGTATCTATCGCTAAATTAACTAAAGTAAACCTAGAAAAATATATAATAAAACTCTCTCTCTAATCTAATCTTGGTTTTCTCTGTCCTACCTCTCTCGTCTTTTGCCTGCTTCTATCCACTCTCTTGCTTAGAGGCCAAGTCAAATAAATAGGGTGTGCTCTTTTGATGTAGGCATGACTTGCCCTCAAGTCATGGGCCTTTTTTTTTTTATAATTCATTTCTTTAACTATTGGCCCAAAGCTCTTTTTTCTTCATTCTTCAATTAAAGCCCATTTGCTTCCTTCAATTTTCTTTTGCCTCTTGAACCAAGAATGACCCAATTAATTCCACGTCTTGTTCCATTCGCTTTCCTTACCTCCAAAATCCTCCAAATCTCCTAAAATAGTCAAGAAAATAATATATGTAATATTTGGAGACATAATTCACACATATGTAGAAAAATAGTGCATCCAATCAAATAAACGATATTAAAATCTCATATTAATCACCACAAAATTGCACATATTTTCCACGTATCAACAATGATGACCTTTTGAAGGTTGAACTTGAAGACTTTGGAGATAACGAGTGATCCTATATGATGCTTTTATTAATCGAATTGCTTTTCTAAGTTTATTTTATATTGTATTCAGACATTATGTTTTTTTTATCGATGTTCAGCTACATTATGGTTGATTTTGAGTTTGACTTTATTACAATGCTTATCTTAATGTTTAATTTTTCAGTTTGCAACATCTTTTACTACATCGTTGATTTTTGCCATATAGAGATAGAGAATATCCTATGCTTGGTAGATAGTGCTACAACACATACTATCCTTAAAGATAGGAAGTTTTTTCAAACTTTAACTGAAAAAAGGGAGTGTTAGTACAATTGCAAATGATAATCTTTTAATAGTAGGCTCCGGTAGAGCTTCACTTATTCTCCCTATGGGTACTGAATTAATTATCAATGATGCATTGTTATATCCACAATCTAAACATACCCTCCTTAATTTTAAGGACATCTAATCGAATGGTTTTCACATTGAAACCGACACTGAAAATAATGAAGAGTATCTCATAATGACTCATTCCATAGGGTGTCGGAAACAAGTTGTCGAAAAGCTTCCTTCTTTATCATCTAGGTTGTATTATACATACATCTGTCCTTCTAATCTCCATATTTCAATGAGTTTGAAATTTCATGATCCAAATTCTTTTAAATTATGGCATGAACGTTTGGGTCATCTAGGACAAAATATGATTCGTCGAATTTTGTCTCATTCTATTGGACATAGCATGTCAAACAATAGATTACCTTCTGTAAATGAATTTGTTTGCGAAGCTTGTGTAAAAGAAAACTTATAGTACGACCTTCTCGTACTAAAGTTGGATTTGAATCTCATATTTTTCTTGAACGAATTCATGGAGATATATGTGGACCAATTCACCCAGCATCAGGACCATTTCGATATTTCATGGTCTTGATTGATGCTTCCACTAGGTGGACCCATGTGTGTCTATTATCCACTAGAAATAATGCATTTGCAAAGTTCATTTCTAAAATTATTGAACTTAGGGCTCAATTTCCCGATTATCCAATTAAATCCATCAGAATGGATAATGCTGGTGAATTCACATCAAAAGCATTTAATGACTATTATATGTCATTAGGAATTAAAGTGGAGCATTCGGTTCCTTATGTCCATACTCAAAATGGTCTGGTTGAATCATTGATTAAACGTATCAAATTAATTGCTAGACTTTTACTACAAAATTCCAACTTACCCATTTCATGTTGGGGCCATGCAATTCTGTATGCGGCCGTCCTAATTCAAATACGTCCAACTGCATATCATGATTATTCCCCTCTACAACTAGTGCGTGGAAAAGTACCAAATATTTCCCATCTGCGAATTTTTGGATGTGCAGTATATGTTCCAATATCACCACCACAACGTACCTCCATGGGCCCTCAAAGAAAATTAGGTATTTATATTGGTTTTGAATCTCCATCCATTTTGAAATACCTAGAGCCCATGTTAGGGGATCAATTTACAACTAGATTTGCTGACTGTACATTTGATGAAGATCATTTCCCGGCATTAGAGGAGATAAGAGTAAAAATTTAAAAGAATGCCGAGAAATTTAATGGAATGTGAAATTTTTTCAATATTTAGATTCACGCACCAGTCAAACTGAACTGGAAGTTCAGAAAATAATTAACTTACAATATTTAGCAAGTAATCTGCCAGATACGTTTACTGATCATAAAGGAGTGACAAAATCACATATACCTGTTGTGAATGCGCCACAAAGAGTGGAAGTTCCTAATTCCTAATAAACCAAATATATCATCTGTTGCTACTTTACGCCCGAAGCGTAAAGAACATACAAATACAAAAGATAAAAATCCACGGAAAACTAAATCTAACAAAAATATTCAATCACTCCAAATATCTCTCAAAGAGATTCGTCCTGAAGACGAAAGCCCTCGTAACATTGCACGTGCACAAAATAATCAAAGTACTAGGGTTGCGGAACGACCAAATCCTAATATTTTGGAAAATGAAGAGGATCTGGTTGATGTAAATATCGAAGTTGCTATGAATTTTATAAATACAAGAGAAACTTACAATAGAAATATCATTGTCGTCGACGACATATTTGCCTCCACGATTGCTCTTACTATCTCAAATAATAATCTGGATGCAGAACCCAAATCAATTGCTGAATGTCGGAAGCGCTCAGACTGGGTAAGATGGAAAGAAGCAATTGAGGCTAAGCTAGACTCGCTGAATAAAAGAAAGGTCTTCGGATCTATAGTACGTACCCCTGAAAATGTTATCCCTGTAGGATATAAATGGGTATTTGTACGAAAAAGAAATGAGAATAATGAGGTGGTGAAGTACAAAGCGAGATTAGTAGCTCAAGGGTTCTCATAGAGACCCGGTATTGATTTCGATCAAACATATTCTCCTGTCATGGATGGTATAACGTTCCGCTACTTAATATCTCTGGCAGCGAATAAATTTGGAAATGCAGTTAATGGACGTCGTTACTGCATATTTATGTAGATCATTAGATGCAAATATTTATATGAAAATCCCTGATGGAATTCAGATTCCCCAGATGAGGAAAAATGAGAATCGTAATATGTATAGTATCAAATTGCAAAGGTCTTTATATGGCCTAAAACAGTCAGGAAGAATGTGGTATAATCAATTGAGTGAATTCCTCCTGAAGAAGAGATATACAAACAATGATGCATTTCCTTGTGTGTTTATTAAGAAGTCGTTAGATGGATTTTGTATCATCTCTGTATATGTTGATGATATAAATATTATTGGAACACATAAGGAAATTGAAGAAGCTAGTTCGAACTTAAAGAATGAGTTTGAAATGAAAATTTTAGGAAAAACCAAATTTTGTCTCGGCTTGCAGATCGAACACCTCCCTAAAGGAATTTTCATAAACCAGTCAACCTACTTGAAGAAGGTTTTGGAGAGATTTTACATGGATAAGTCTCACCCACTTAGTACACCAATGGTTGTTCGATCCCTAGAAGTGGATAAAGATCCATTTTGACCTCAAGAAGATACTGAAGATATATTAGGACCGGAAGTTCCTTACTTAAGTGCAATTGGTGCATTACTTTACCTTGCAAATTGCACTAGACCCGATATTGCATTTGTGGTTAATTTACTAGCAAGATTTAGTGCTTCTCCTACAAGGAGACATTGGAATGACATTAAACATATTTTTCGGTATCTTCAAGGTTCGCAGGATCTTGGTTTACTATATACAAGAAATCAAAATAAGTTATTGGTAGGTTACTCGGATGTTGGTTATATGTTTGATCCTCATAATGCTAGATCCCAGACTGGTTATGTTTTTCTCTGTGGTGGTACTGCAATCTCTTGGAAGTCTGTCAAACAATCTATGGTTACCACTTCCTCAAACCACTCAGAGATTATTGCTTTATATGAAGCCTCACGAGAATGTGTGTGGTTAAAATCTTTGATAAAACACATTTTTGAATCATGTGGCATTACTAAAACTGATGTATCCCCTACTATTCTTTATGAGGACAATGCAGCTTGTGTTGCTCAAATGAACAATGGATATGTTAAAGGAAATTTAACGAAACACATAGCCCCTAAATTCTTTTATCCACATGAGCTCCAGAAGAGTGGTGAAATTATTATACAAAAAGTACGCTCTAGTGACAATCTTGCAGATTTGTTCACGAAATCCCTACCTACATCTACTTTTGAAAAATATGTCCATGGTTTTGGGATGTGTAAGCTTGGAATACTATTGTCTTCAGGGGGAGCGACAACTTCAAAACATCCCTGAAGGTTGGGTCTTGAAGACTGGGTTGTACTCTTTTTTCCTTGACTAAGTTTTTTCCCACAGGGTTTTCTTAGTCAAAGGTTTTTAATGAGGCAGCCAGTGTAACACAATAAGGACTGTATGTCATGTACTCTTTTCTCGTCTAGTTTTTTCCCACTGGGTTTTTCTAGCGAGTTTTTAACGAGGCATGTACATCATATCGTAATGTCCAAGGGGGAGTGTTATAAATTTATTGAGTTTAATATGGACATTACTTTAGAGCCTTTAAGATTCTTTGTCCTTTGGCTTTCATTTGTAATGATCCTTCAAATTCTTGAGACATGTATATATATTGGATTCATTTTAATAAAATGGTTCTCCCTTTTGGTTGCCACTATTATCCACTCTATATTATCATTTTATATTCATTGCAACTATTGTATTGTTGATGTGTTAATTCTCGTGGGCTAATAAGACGTTCGTGGTAATCTATTTTACAACAATGTTTTATGTTAAGGGGGTGAATTCAACATTATTAATTGTAAATGAATTGTTTTGAACTTGTGAGTGAGGTTTAAAAAATATTAAAAAGAAACCCTTCCATTTCATAATAATCGTTCTAAAATATTAAATATTGTTTCATATAAGTGTGGTTTTAGATTTTTATACAATTTTATTTTCAAATTATCCTTATTTTCAATTTTAATATGATACATTTTATGGAATTAATTTAATTTTCTTTCTAATCTCTAATCGTAAATTCATTGATTAGTTAAGGGTATAATTGTTAAAATTTTTGTTGGGATATTTCTGTTAAGTTTTGATGACACAATGTAACTTTGGTTAGAAAGTTAGAGTACCAATTTTCCACGTTTTATAAGTGGAATTCTGGTTGGTTAGATAGACTGGTTAAGTCTATCATAAGCATTCTGCTAAAAGGACTTTGATAAAATCATATTTGTGAAAAGAAAACTGTTTATTAAAAGAAACTCTATCTTAGTTTATTCTGCTGCATACTGTAATAACCGAGACAGTAACCTGAAACAACATTCTGCCAGGTTACTGAATCGAGAGGTTACTGCATTCTCTGTAGAATCAATAACCTGTTTACAGAAAAGTTTTTAAAATGCAAAATTTTGATAGATGTTCATTTATCCCCCTCTGAACTTTTGACCACTTGGGACCAACAGTGTTTTTAGAAAATTTTCTACTTGCCGGTTGTAAATAATTACTAGTGAATTTTTCATAAACATCATCACAAGGAAAATTAAATGGAAGATGTTTTTCGGCTATGAATTCAACTACGCCTCTCCTACCATTTAATTGACTAAATTTAAAAGTTATATCATCCATACCTCCACCTTGAGAAGAACCGGTAAATCCCCGAAGTTGCGTTTGCCCTCGATCGAGGCCCACTTTGTCGTGATATGTTTTCATCACATGGTTGTTGAATGTCTAGTAGCCTCCTCCATACTTGAATTTGTACATCTTCGAACAATGGTTGGACGTCACAATGTAGTCGGTGTTGCTATTTGACACTTTCTCCTTAAAATGAAAAGAGAAAATGTCACTCCGAAGGGTAGAAGGTTGTCGAGGAGTAGTGGTGCGTATTGTGTTGCCACTCTCTTGCGTTTCTCTCGGCACCTCTTCTTCTTCGGCAAGGCGGCGGCGGTGTTAGGGCCCAACGTCGCCTCCAAATCATCTTGATTACATTGATACGAGTCAATATAATCAAGATCATCATCGTCGAGGAAAGATTGTGATGGCGGCATTGGCATCAGACTCTTTCCCTTTCCACAAGATGAATCGGCGAATGAGAACTTCTTCGAGACAATTTTTTTTGAGAGAGAGATTGAAGAACAACAATAAAATAAAGTGAGCTAGAAATTGATCAAAGATGGTGTTTGTGAGCTTGAGAGAGTAGAATTGAGAGAAAGATTGAATCAAGATTGGTGTCAAAAATACAAATGGAATGGGGGTATTTATAGATTTCATTGAAAATTCAAAAAAGAAAAAATATATGGATCGGCCGGTTTGAACCGCCGATTCCAGTTCGGTGAACCGCCGGTTCGGCCAATCTCCACCGTAGATCATCAAAAATTGATTTCAAAAATGATCATGAACCGGCGGTTCGGTGCAACGGCTAGTTGATGATCAACGACTAGTTAATTTGAGCCGTTGATCATCAACGGCTCGTTAATCTGAGCCGTCCACATGTCATGCATCATTTAATATATATATATATATTTTTTTTTGAAACCGGCAGTTTGGAAAATTGCAAATCGGAACCAAACCGGGGAACCCGGTTCCGGTTCTGCAGTTCTGAACATGCCGGTTCCCGGTTTTTTGAACAGGTTGAGCACGAGTATCTGCTAACAAATAAAATTTTGCATATATATATTATTTTTGTTTTAACATATATTATCTCCTCTAACTAAAAGAAATTACAATTTTAGCGGTGATAGCATATAATATTTTTTTACTGGACGGCCAAACGTTGAATGGAAATGTTGACATGGGGTTTCGGCAATTTCAATTCCATTTCAGTATTTAAATTAACTTTTCAATTTATTTGCTAACTAGAAATTTAGAGAAGTGTTGAAAAAAAAATGTAGAGAAATTAATGGAATACATGATTCAAAATAAAAAATATATGTTCAAACTTAAATTGTCAAGGTTGAAGTGGCAGAAAGTGTAGTTTTAGAGGGCGGAAGAAAAGGAAATGACTTCAAGCACTACATCTTTTTTCAATAAAAGAGATTTTAATTGGTGTATAGAAAAAGAAAAATTTTAATGAAGAAAGATGAATTTTCGCTCCTAAATTAAAAAAAAAAAAGATATATTAGAAAAAACACACATTGATTTTTATTAAAATTGTATTATTACTCCAATTAATCCGGATCAATTTGATCATCAAAGATTTATTGAAACAAAAAATGCATTCATGTATTTAAATTTTATTCAGCGAAGTAATTTGACGGGAGCAAGTCCAACTCATCAAATTTCAACTTTCGTAAGTTGTCAGAAAATCAACTCTTGCTGTCTTGCATACTTGCAACTTGCAAAACAACTCGTGTGGAACCGTTTTTTTGGAACTTGAAAGACTTTTCATTACCCAATCAATTATGTGTCGACTTCAGACAAATATTTTAGAGGCTAATGAGTAGAATAATATTCTTGGGAAAATTTTTCTTTACAACTATTAGCTGATTATTAAGTGTATTGAGTTGATGGACTTTTTTAATATGTTGTGGACCAAAATTTGGATAGTATGGACTTATGAAAAAAGAGATAATTGAATTTTCTTGGATAGGGCCAGTCAGCAAGAAGCCTCATTTTTTCAAAATTTCAAGTGCTACAAACATGTTAACCGGTAGAAATAAAATCAGTTGTTGATGTTCTTGAGTTTGTAAGTATCTAGGATTGTCTTCTTAATATTTTCATAGTTTATAAAATTTTGCTAACTATATCAGTTATTGTAGCATCAACAGAAAAAAAAAATTCAAAACTAAAATATATAAAATTTTAATTAAATTTAGTTTTACTTTTCGTATGAGTTTTTTTTTTTTTTTCTCTTTTCAAGATTTTAAGTTATATTTATCGTTTAAATAAAAAATATTTATTTTTTCCTTAACAGGGTCCATTTCTTTTATTTTGTTGTGGCCCCAAAATTTAAAAAACGTCTCTTCAAGGGCACTAGCTATATGACAGTTATTGATAAACATTAGAGGTGAAGGATTTCTTCACTTGAAACAAGTATATTAAATGGACAAGTACGACCCGGCTTCGCTAGTTAATCACACATATATATATATATATATATATATATATATATATATATATATATATATATTTATATATATAAACACACACACATGGTAGAATAATCAACTAATAATAATAATAATAATATTATAATAATATAATAATATAATAATAATAATAATAATAATAATAATTATTATTATTATTATTATTATTATTATTATTGTTATTATCAAGGGATAGAGCGGAAAGTTATTAATTAGAAATTGGAATATCATTTTAATTTCCCTTCCCAACCAATGATTGTGAAACAAGTTTTCAAGAGTTGTGTATACTAAATGTCTAAAAGAACACGAAAAAGGAAAATAATTATTATCCTTATGCCTGCATAAAAAGATTTATGATTCTTCAATAAACAATTTTTTATTTTTTATTTGTCAAATATACAACATTTTTGTGATGTATGAAGCCACAATTATATACTCTTTATTCATTAAGTACATCATTCAAAATTTAAAACAATTAATTATAAGTTAGTTATAAGGATATTATAGATTTTTCAATTAAAATCTTATGAAACATGACTCTTTTTCATGGAATTAGAACTTTTATTAGACCGTCTCACATATCTAATTTCAAATGAATCCACAAATATCCATAATCGATAAAAAGAGTTTGATTTGTGATAATAAGTTTGAGTTGTAGATGAAGTTGACCGCAATTATATATGCATTTTTTATTTGTTGGGACAATTTTATATATCTAATTTCAGATGAATCCAAAAATATCCAGAATCAATAAAAAAAATTTGATGATAAATTTGAGTAGTAGATGAAGTTGACCGCAATTATATATGCATTTTTTATTTATTGGGACAATTTTATATTTTTTTAAACATCACCTATTTTTTTGCTTTTAAACGAAGGGAGTATATACTAAAAGGGGAAGATTAATTGATATAATAAAAATGAAAAGTCTGATAGTGAAAGAAATGATATATATTGTCACAATTTATAAGACTGAGCATGAATTTTCGAAAATTAGTTGCAGTCAACTAGTCAAGGTGTGAGCAAATATTTTCAATGGAAGGACAAAAATGGCAGCTCCAGAAATATATTAAATGAGAACACTATAACATTACTTCTCTGACTACGTAGAAGTACCCGACAGGAGGTTTGAAATTTGGACCATCAGTCAATTCAATATTTCCATTGGAATTTTTTTAGAAATTTTTAAAATAATTTTCACCATAAAATTGATCAAACCAATACTAAAAACTAGTTTAATTTTAATTTGGTCGGTTCAACCTTTAACATGAACGAAGTACTATAAAATTTGTTAATGGTAGATACCATTTTTTGACATACAACATTTTATGCAATACACATTTTTCAGTTTAATATCAAATTTATGATTGGAGTGACCTAAATTAGTGTGTGTGCTGTTGATCTTAATCAACACTTCCAATGTAGATTATTATTTCTTGTACAATTATTGTAATTTAAGATATAATTTTAATTGTAAGAGTTTTTGTTTTCCTGACAATTTTAATTGATAAACAAGGGTTTTCTCGTTCTTCCTTGTATTCTGCAGAAATCAAGGGGTTGCAAGTTTGTTCTTGTTCACACAAAAACGTGCTTTTTAAGAAACGGTTAAATGCATGGATTATATAATAATTGTTTACATTAATCAATTTGAAGTATAGTGCTTGCAATGCACTTTAGAAATTTTGAATTTCCGTTTTTTTATTTAATTAGAATGATAATGATCATTTTTTATATATTAATGGAGAATTATTTCTCATCTTAAATTCAGGCGAGCCTGGTCGACGAAATCATTTACATCCACCATTTAGAGAATCTCAACACTAATCTTATTAATGTTATATTATCCGAATCCATTTCATTCTAATTTAAAATTATCTGTACACATCTCATTCCCGATTACCACTTTCTAACCGTTAGATATCCGTACCCACCCACTACCTGTTTACTAAATATAAATATTCTTTATTTGAATCTAAATGGGTATTTTAAATAGGTATTCATTTTTTTTTTAATTTGTAGTGTGTTATATATTTATTTATATTTTTAGTGAATATTTTACAACAAATTTCCACCTAGTTAATTGGTTTTTTTTTTTTTTAATGAAAGGTGCAAGATTCGATTCCTACATAACACATGTGGGTGGATCTCGTGGGTAGAGAGAGATTCTCAAACCCTACCCGTAGGATTTTTTTATTTTTACCAAACCCGTCTCTTTCCCAATTAGAACTATACACGTACCAGCCGGGTAGAGAGAGATTCCCAAACCCATCTCATTCCCGATTAGAACTATACACGTACTCGCGGGTAGAGGAAGATTCCCAAACCCTACCTATAGGATTTTATTATTTTTACCAAATCCATTTCATTCCTAATTAGAACTATACACGTACCCGCTCTATTAGCTAGGATTCAGGACGATTCCATATTTGTTATTTTTTCTTATTCTTCTTCCTTTTTTTTTTCCATCTTTGTGTATTATTTATTCCATTGGAGGTTATTGTTTATCTATCGACTATGTCGTCCATCTTCTATTCCTCATTCGATTTCATGAAATTATTCGCAATTTTTTTAGGAAGATAATTATTTTGATTTCATGTAATTATTTGTTGAAGAAGATTGGTGAAAATCATGCATTTAAAATTTTAAAATTTCCAACTTACACTATACAATACACTATAATACATTTTGAGTATAGGAGTAATAATACTTTTAAGATATATGAGTAATACTTTTACATGTAACAAGTAATACCTTAAGTAATATATTTCACTACAACAAAGTAACTAATACCTTATGTAATGTCTTATGAGTATACAACTAATACATTTCACTGAACAAGTAAAATGTAGACATATATTTTAGTTGTACAAGTAATATGAGTAAACAACTAATACCTTATGAGTATACAACTAATAAATTCATTGAACAAGTAAAATATAAACATATATTTCAGTTATACAAGTAATACTTTATCAATATGTAACGAATACCTTATGAATATACAACTAATACATTCGTTGAAGGATTAAATCGGATTAGGTGGTGTGTGAGCACACACCAACTATGGTGTGGTTGCGTGTGGACACGCGTGGAGGCAGTCCATACACCAGGTCGGGTCGGGATACGGATCTATGGATATGTACCCCATGGGTATATAAGTTTTTGTGATATGAAAGCTAAGAAAATTTCAAAGTTAGAAAACTAACTTTGTAGGATTCTTCAATTTAGAAACAATTTTTTTTTTGATTCTTCAATTTAGGATACTAATTATATTTTTTACAATTCCATGACAAACTGACCTAAAATCCCAAATTTCAAGTTTTAAAAAATTCTGTTCGAGTCTCGTTAAAATGAATTGAAATTGATCAATTGATTTGGGACTTTGCTATGATTTGAGGATGCAAGTGTTTTGACATAAGAAAAATATATTTTAATTAAGTTTTGAGGTGAGATGTTAAAGATGATGTTCATCTTGATTTGGGTGGAAAAGAAAAAAATCAACTATAAATGGAGTTTTTCAAAAGAAATGACTTGCTGTATGAGTATCGTTCATATAAAGTTTTGTTTCACATAAAATCTTATATGAGATGCTCTCATATGAGTTTTTATGTATATATTGTATGAAATTCAATAATTGTCAATTTATATTTTCATTGGATCCTTAAGTATAAAAAAAAAAAAAAAATTACTTAATGCATATATTTAGTGAGGTTATTGCTTTAGTCCATTGGCCCAAGTTGGGACCGAAAGAAACTATTATATAAATTAGATTATTACTTTATGGATCAATTATTTAATCGAAGTTTCACTGTAATTTATATTCGAATTCAAAAGGAGTAAAAAATTGATTTGTAGAATATTCTAACATAAGCGAAAATTCTGGCAATTACGGTGTTGGTGACAGAGACGTTGTAGGTGGATCTGCTTAATTCTTCCCAAAATTAAGGAATGGAAAATATGGAGTTGTCAAGGTAATATTAATTATATTTTTTAACAGAAAAGATCTTTAAGTTTGATAAGTTTAAATTAAAGGGTAATTTTCAAAATGTATTTTAAAGGGTAGCAAATGAATGAATCATCTTATTCAAACAAATTAGTCCTTAAATATTGAAATATATGATTACCTTCCCTTAAAAATTGGAACCATTTTTACGAATTGGAAAATAAGGGTGGGTGCATGGTTCGAAGACCCGATCCTTTCTTTAATAGATTAGTTCAAGCACCAATTAATCACAATAAAGGTTGGTATTATAATATGTGATGTATTAATATAAAATAAAATATTTCATTTCAAACTTAAGACTCATTTAAATATATATGCTTTAATTAATATCAGGAATATAAAAAAACTCTGAATCCGAATATGTTTGTGTGTGTATATATATATTAAGGCCAAATAATGGTTTTTGACTCTTCATCAAGTTACATTATGTTATGTGAAGTCTACGAACTCATCATATTTGAATTATAAATGGCACATTAATAATCAAGCAATTTTATAAAGACCAATTTCATTATATATATATATATATATATATATATATATATATATATATATATATATATATATATTAGCAAAGAAAATTATAAATCCATCAAACTTTAAAGTAATTTTGACGTGGTGAAGTAGACATCTAAATTAATGGAATCAAGTCCAAGCAATTGTTGTTTACATCTATGTCGACCTTTTAAGATTGTATTTGACTTTCCATTATTAATTAAAATGAGTTTTAATGAATATAATGCCTTCAGAAGCAGAAACCTAACGTTACACTTTTTGTTTGTTTTTATAATAATTATTAACTCTTTCTAAATTATTATTGATTATCAAATCGATTCTTATTGATAATTATAATATTTAAGTGACTGTAAGTCATCATTTGATAAAAAGAACAATTAATTAAATATATTTTTCTTAGATACAAATAAATACTCTCTCCATCACGGCTTAACTTGCCTACGTTGACTGGACATGGAGGTTAAGAAAATGTAGTTGACTCAAGTGGATATGCACTTTTGGATGACATTTTTGTAATAATATGCACATAAAATCAAATCCTATGCACTTTTGGATGACATTTTTGTAATAATGTTGAAATATAGGGATATTGTTATAAAAAAAAAGAAATATAGGAATATTAATGTAAATTTTTTTTTTTGTCATTTATGGGCTGACAAATTTAGTTGGGACAAATCGAAATGACAAGTAGGCAAATTAAGTTGGTACGGAGGGAGTATATTTGAAGGTCCTTAACATCTATTAGGGCATCCATTATGATAGATATTATTAACAACAATTAGTATGAGTCTCATGTGCTACATTTTCTTATCACGCCGTTTTACGAGATGAGTCAACCCACAATTCATAATTCATAAAATCTAATATTTGTATATTGTATATTTTTATATTTTAGATAGTTTTGTATAAATTTTTGTGTCCATTTAATAATCCTCTATTAACACACTTGCATGTCAATTTTAACATTAATATTCATTAGTTGTGTGTTTCATTTTTCATCAAATCATGAACTTTATTTAGATTATAAATT
The DNA here is from genome assembly GCA_946896805.1 of Scutellaria galericulata. Lineage (NCBI taxonomy): Eukaryota > Viridiplantae > Streptophyta > Magnoliopsida > Lamiales > Lamiaceae > Scutellaria > Scutellaria galericulata. Next base: position 15,076,324 of record OX335785.1, read on the forward strand.
AAATAAATTATTTTATTTTTTATTCACAGTTTTTAAATAATAATTTTCTATTCAGTTAATTTTTTTTACCAAGTTCGGTTAATGTTATTCAAAAGTATCATGAACACTTATATATGTTAATTTCCAAATAATAATAATAATAATAATAATAATAATAATAATAATAATAATAATAATAATAATATATTATTATTATTATTATTATTATTATTATTATTATTATTATTATTATTATTATTATTATCATCCCCACAATGATTAAGACCCCATTATGTATGAAGTGATGAAGTCGGTACTTCTAAAATACTATATGAGAACTTTATAAATAAAAATTAATGAAGATAATTATTACAAGATTAGTCAATACGATATCAATTTTTTTGTCTTTTTCTATTTGGAGTCCATGTCAAAAACCTCATGCTAAATGATTGGATGTGTTGGACACATTTTCAATACCAATCCATAAAACAACTATTATGTGATTGACCAATTACAAATGAGTAACACTTCTGTGCAACTGGTGCACCAGTTGCACGGATACCTTTATATTATAAATTTAATATCTTTATATACAAATATCAGTATTTTTTAAAATGAACATATATAAAGATATTACATTTATAACATAAATGTACTACATTAATAACATAAAGGTGTGGTGCAACTGGTGCACCAATTGCGCACAAGTTTTTGTCTTTACAAAGCATCAAATCATATTCTTAAAAGTAGTGATTAGTCATATAGTCACTACCATATACATACATATACATATATATGTATAACTATTATGTGATTGACCAATTACAAAGCATCAAATCATATTTTTAAAAGTAGTGATTAGTCATATAGTTACTACCATATACATATACTTATATATATATATATATATATATATATATATATATATAATAGTCATTATTATAAGATTTAACTTTTATTTTTTGGGAAGTAATCGAACTACTTTACTCTCGAGTACAACTTGTTAAAGATATGAAAAACAAATCGCACCCTAAATTTGATTGATCACTAATATTCTATATGTTTGTTGTATCTAATTAATTTCAAAACTTTGTTTTTTTTTGGTTTATTTATTTATTATTTTTTAGGTTTTATTTGACAAAACTAAGTTTTTAGTCCCTAAGTTTTCAGTTTTACTTTACAAATTCCAGCACACTTACGCTAAACCATGAATTTTTAAAAACAAAAGAAAACAAATAAATAAAGGAAATTTTATAAATTCTTATTCCTTAATTATTATTCACATTAAGTAAGTACATTTGTAGAAACATTTAGTAATTAATTTTTTTAAAAAAGTGCAGGTGCTTGTAAAGTTAAATTGATGTATAGGCTGGCGACATGGCTAAAACACTAAAATTTTTGTAAAGTTAAATAAATGAATCAGGTGCCATTGCTTAGTATAATAAGATTCAAAATTTCAAAAATTCAGTAAAACACAATAAATATATAAAAAAAGTTAGTAACGAACCACAAAAGTCGAGGGCCGAAAATTAATTATGCCACTATATTTTTAAGATTTTCTATATTTATTTAGTTTTTCTTATTAGCTCAATGAACATCTCATTAATAAGTGGGAAATATCAAATCTACTTATGGAAGAAAAACTTGTTATTTAGTCATATTTAAATTCAAATCCTTTTTTAGGCTAAAGAAATAACTTTTTTTCAATTATGCATCTTCCTGATTTTTTATGGTTTATGTTGTGTATAATGACTTTGTTTTCTATAATAGATAAGAGTAAGTGCAAGGTTGTAACATCTAGACTTTGATGGTGCAGACATATATATGTAGAGTACATCAAAGACTAAAAAATAATAGTTCATGTATCACGTCCTAATCAATCTATGATCCCACAAAGAAAAATTATCATTAGTTGTTGAAAATCAAATTTCCAATCAAATATCTATCCAAACATACAAGTTGCAAATTGATTATTGATCCAAATGATGATGGATTAAAAATCTCATGCATGATGTTATTTATCCATTATTCCACTGTAAAGTTTGAGCTATTGTATATCCTATTAACTCACAAATATGAGCATGATTCGAATATGTAAATAATGGAATGGTGATTTAATCCGAAAGGGATACCCAATATCTCTCTATATAAAATGACACCCAACGCTAATCTCCCCTACCTAGCATCAGTGCTAATTTGATCAAATGCACAGTATGGTGCTATTTTCAGAGTTGCCATGTTTCACACTTTATTTTTTTAATTATTTGATCCAATGTAGTGATAATATAAAAGTTTGAAATTAACACTGGTGGTCATTTCTCAGCATGAAAAATAAAAATACGATAAAGATGATAAAAAGTTACAGAAAAAAAATACTAAATAAATTAAAATACATGAAAATAAAACATAAAATTAAGGAAAATATATATAGCGCGCAATAAAACTTAATATTATGTGAGGTTCATTGATTTGGCATATGATTTTATTTATTTATTAAAGATTAAAAAAATTATATTAAATAATGTTTAAGTGTGTAAATATTGTAATCAATTATAAAAAAAAGTTTAAGAATATGATTAAATTCATTAATAAATAGTAATATTATGAAGTATTTCTTTTTAGTGTAAAAATTTAGTGTGCATTGTTGGAGATGAAAAAATCGTTTATGCATTACTTTAGTGCAAATTCTGCACTAAAATACAACAGTTACTTTAGTGCAAATTCTGCACTAAAATACATAAACTGTTGTAGATGCTTTTAAAATAATTGCATCTCATCAAATTGACCATCGGTGTTGAGGTTATCCAATTAGTGATTTGTGTGAATTTTATCGAAACATTTAGAACTAATTTGGGCATAATTTATTGATAATTCATAGTATTTTTCCTCCACTCTATACCCAATTGATTTGATTGAACATAATTTTTCCCTAGCTACAACTTTGTGTGATTTTAAGATCAGTAGAGAAAATGATTATAGTCAACTTTCAATTATGGTACGCGATCTTAGTTCTCTGAGCATAACTTTCAATACAAAAGTCAATTTTACTTAATTAATTATCAAGCCATTGGAAGAAAACTAAGGTGATAAGATCTAAATGGTGGGAGCCTCTAAATTTAGTCACTTGTGTAATAAATAAAAAATCTCTTTAATCGCACTCAAGTTTCGTTCATTTTTAACCAGGCATAATTTTTTTTTTTTTTCCTTTTTCTGTGTGTGTTTGTTAATTAAACATTACTATGTTTTGGTAGTCGAGATTTGTTGTATTTACGATATTAGTTTTCTATAGAACTAGCAGTGTAACGTTGCGCGTATTGTCATATAACGAAATCATTTTAATATAATAAAATTTGTCTCAGTGTAATATTAATAATATTATTTTTGAGATTGAGAATTGTCTAATCACCTTAATTAAATATTTGTTAAAGATATACTCCCTCCATCCCGCTCAGATTTGCACACTTTTCGTTTTCGTCTGTTCCATTCAGATTTGTACACTCCAAAAATGGCAAATAAAATTTACAAAATTGCCCTTTACTATTCAACTTTAACACTACAAAAACAGCTTTTTCTTGAACTTCATGCCCAAAAGCAGCTTTTTCTTAACCTCTGTGTCCGTCCCCACGTGTAAATTTGAGCGGGATGGAGGGAGTAATATATTTTGAACAATGTTTAGTTAGTAAATATAATATACCCATATAATACTTGGAAATATATAGACACAACAAATTTAAAAGGGAGTCCAACCCATTCTACCCATTTTCATATAAGAGAAACTCATTTTACCCATTAATATAAAACTTGATCCCCAAATACCCCTAAATATAACAATTGATCCCAAAATATCAATTTTCAGTCAAGTCAACTGTCCAATGACCCCCACGAGTCCAGTCAATCCCATATTCCCACCCACCCACTTCATTTGATACTAATCAATGTACTACCTCCGTCCCGGCTTAACTTGACTACTTTGACCGGGTACGGAGGTTAAGAAAATACAGTTGACTCAAGTGGATATGCACTTTTGGATGTCATTTTTGTAATAATATGCACATCAAATTAAATCCTATGTACTTTTGGATGACATTTTTGTAATAATGTTGAAATATAGGGATATTAATGTAAATTTTTTTTTGCCATTTATGGGCTACCAAATTAAGTTGGGACAAATTGAAATGACAAATAAATAAGTTAAGGTGGGACGGAGGGAGTATATACTAAGTAAATATTAACATAAAGTTACACGAGCATTTAAATGAACATTAAACGAAGAATAAAAAACTAATATTCAACGAGAATTAAAAAATCAACATTAAAGGAAAAATAATTATCAACGAACATTAAAAAAATAACCCTAACAGAAAATTAAATTTTCATGAACATTAAAGAATTAACCTTAAATTAACCTAAACAAATTTGAAATTTCACGAACATTAAAAATTGAACATTAAATGAGAAATGAAAACGTAACCTTAAACGAACAATTAAGATCATGTTACAGGAAAATTAATATATTTTCTTAACTTTACACGAAGATTAAAAAAATTTACTGTTAGCCCTTAATTAATGGGCCCAACAACCCCATGGGCCCCATCACATGAAGACAAAATTGAATAGAAAATCTCGTGTAGCCCTAATTTCCTATTCACCCGCCTCTTTCTCCCCAAAAATTACCAGGTGTGAAAAAAAGTGAGCACGGTAAATCCAATCCCTTTCACATGGCACAATATTTTTTGGAGAATGAATTCTTACATGAAGATTATGGCGTCGAGCAATGTTAGTCTCCCCTTTCCCTTCCACGAAATTTTATTTGGGTTTGATTTTTTTACAGTTGAATTGTTTTGGTTTATGCTCGATTAATGGTTTGTAATTTGAATTTATTATTCGAAATTTGTCTATTTTCATAGAAGGTCATTTTGGGGTAATGGCCGAATAACTTTATTTGTTCACTCGAAAATTTGTTGTTGGTTTGTTTTCTGAAAAATTAGGCTTACATGAAGATTTTGCAGAGGTTAAGTCGTAAACGAACATTTCCAAAAAAAAGCATAAGGTTACACGAAAATTAAGTGTACGTTACACGAACATTACCATGAGAAAATAATGTTACACAAGAATTAAGCTTACAACGTTACACGAACATTACTGAAATTGATGTTACACGAAAATTAAAAGAATTAACGTTACATGAGAATTAAATTTAAAGATTCTACAAACATTATAAAAATTAGGCCATTATTAAACCAACATTAAAGAATTAAATGACGAGAAAAATTAATTATTTACTTAAGAATAATATTATTACATGAAAATCTCAAAAAATGTAATAATACAAAATAATTTACAACATTAAGCGAACATAAATAAAATAACATATGAAAATTAATATTCATATGTATATAGATTAAACGAACATTAAATATAGCTATATATTTTATTAAAAATACGTATAAATAAGTAAATCTAATTTATTCTATTAAAAAAATATACTTTACAATAATGAAGAAACCATTAAATAATAAATGGTATTTTGATGATCGTTACCAATTAATTAACAATTAAATATAATATATAGGTATTTTGTCCACTGTACATGTATTTAGTAAATTTGGCCAAATAATAAACAAGAAAATAATAAAGATAGCTATAGATTCAACTAACATTTAACATAATATATAGGTATTTTTTTCCACAATTAAAATATATTTTAAAACTATTAAGTAATATATTAATAAAATGATTTGTAAACAATGTTTTAACATTTCAAATTTCATTACCTTAAACCATTTGTGATAATTAAATAACATAAAATCACCTATTTAATTGACTTATATAAATTAATAATTAGATGATTGTCAATAAATAGTAACCTGAATATTTAGTTACCATTGTTGATATTGCTTGATAATTTATTAATTAGATATTTTTAAATATTTTTAGTACCACTGGGTCCGTGAGGGTTGCCAGGGTCGGTTGGCGTATATCAATGGGTATAGTCGTTTGAGCCTAATAGATGAAATCAAGGATGAGTTGTTGTACATTGGGAGAGATTGTCTGTTGGACCTTCTTAGATCATGTTTCGGCCATTTTCTAAGGTGGCAGACTAAGCTAGAAAGTTGTAAGACCTTTCTTCACGTGTTGATGTCACGTGAGATACGTAGGATAGATACCCCTGCAGATGAACGATGGTTTCTTATTGGTCGAGACCTCAATCTTTGTCGATTCTCAAGGAGAGAGTTTGCCTTGATCACTGGATTGTGATTTGGTGATTCTGACTTTAATCCGTTGAGGCCGCACTATCCACCTGAAGATGGAGTATATCACAGAGTCCACGCCGACTACAATCGTGTGACTGTTGCTAATCTTCGGGAGAGATTTATCGCTGGGGAGTTTCGTGCAAGTTGGGATGATTCTTTGAAGATTGCGAAGATCCTCATTCTTTATTGTATTATCTTCGAAGTCGATCTCGCTAAATTGACAGTTGATTTATGGGTTTGGGATCTAGTCGAGCAGGAGGCTCTTTGGGAGAGCTTTTCGTGGGGTAAGATATCTTACCTGACCCTACTCCGATACATGGACAAGCTACCAACAACAGTGCCACCACAAATGGGGAATAGGGTATTTAGATACCACTTCTATGGGTTCTCGATTGCTTTACTGGTTAGTTGTTTTTTATTTTCCATAGTCTTTACTTGTTTTGTTTTCTACTTGATATTTGGATGCTAACGTTTAAATAATTATTTTAGATGTGGAGTTTTGAGGCGATTCTTGTGACACGTACTTTTACCTATTACCGAGTAGAGACTGATTTTGACATGCCTCGTTGTTTAAAGTGGTCCACTAAGATAAGCGAAGATGATGTCACCCATAGACTTTCAGATGAGGTATTTCATTTTTGTTAATGGCAGTTCTTAATCCATTTACGTTTACAATTTTGAAATTTGATTTAAGTTCTTTAATGTAATGAAAACAGGTTGGGCCATGTTCTGAGATTCTTGAGCCTACTCCTGAGAAGACATTACAGTCGTATTGACAGAGTATTGGGGATGAACTTCATGTTGGAGTACAGCCCGTCCTGCAGCGTTGTGGTAGGAAACCAACTGCAGCTGTTGCAGCATCGGGTCAGAGGACTGCACGTTGTGGTCGGACGGCACGGAGCACTGAGTCAAGTCGCACTACGTACGTGTCGAACGAAATAGAAGATGCAAATCGGGCCTTATAGAGCTCCCTAGAGAGGGCATATCATCATAGGGTACCGGAGCCCAGTTCAGCACAGCTTCAGGAGGCCCCTACCACGGCTAGACAGATTAGCCGAAAACACTATCAACAGGTATCATCATCAGACGAAGGGACACATGATGCGACAGATGAGGGCTTGTACGCTCGGTTGAGCCGTCTGATCGACACTCGTCACAAAGAGATGCAAAATATTATGGGAGAGAGGTTTCGCCATATGGAGCATCAGATTCCCGGCTTAGTGCACGACGCGGTATATTAGGAGATCCAACGTTTGGAGTTGGAGATCCCCTCGATGATCAGAGATGAGCTTACTCATTTCTTCGGTGAGAGACAGTCATTTCATGATTATTACCATCCACAGTCGCAGCCCGATCAATAGACCAGTTGTGATCAGAACGAGTATGATAATGAATATTTTACCCCACCTGTTCCACCTCAGCCGTCAGCACCTCGCGCTGTCACTTCTTAAGGTCCTTTATACTTGAACGCCGATTCAGGGATGTGTGATGAAGCGTTGTCGATAGGAGGGGCACATGACATCCAAGATACGAGCGTCGACCTCCGTCTGGTGAGAGAGAGGGCTCCGTCTCATCTTGTCAGAAGTCCATTCAGACATGTGGGTGTTAGGAGGGATACTTTGACTATGGATGAGTTCGTTGCATGGATGGAACGTTGTGAAGATGAATCTGAATGGTATGTTTGATACAAATCTCATTTATTTAATGACTTTTTTTAATTTTTTGTTTTTTGAAATAATGAAGTCAATTACATTGTTGCAGGCGTAATGTCGGTGTCGGTTTCGCAGTTGGACTCGAGTTCTTCAGATTACTTCTGGATTCGAAAAAGGATACTCATTACAAGGTTTGAATTGCATTTTGATAATTTCAGTTGCTAATCTATTCTTGAGTCTATCATATTATATGCCTAGGTCGGAAAATGTTTTGAATATGTTTTTAATTATGTTAGGCCATTGACGCGTACTTGAGGATTCTTCAGATGCATCCCACGCTGGTTGGGGTCCAAGTCAGGCCACATCTGCAGGGGCACTATCAAATATTGGACTGCCATTTTTTCGTAAGTTTTTTTTATACCTCATATCAACAACGATGTTTTCTTCAGATGTTTCAAAAATTCTTCATATTGACAATTAATCATATAGGAGACCTGCAAAGAGATATGGTTGAAGAAACATAAAAATGACCCCACGGACATGAATTATGTCTACCCTACGCGAGAGACATTCCCTTTCACTGACTTAAATCGTCTTATTGAGTATGTTGAAGGTTCTCGACCCAAATGGGGTCATACGAAGCCGTGGTGGAAGGACATTGATGATGTAAGTAAAAGATCATCTTCTTTAATATTTTTGAAATATGACAACGAAGGTCTTACCTTATATTTCTTTATAGCTATATTTGGTAATGAATATAGTTGGGCACCGGGTGGCGGGTTGTATCGACCTGAAGAAGATGAAGTTAGTGCTTTACGATAGCTTGCGGCACACTTAGGACAGGCCTAGGAAGAGTTTAAGGTACGGACAAATGCTCCCGATACGTCGTGTACTACCTGCATTGCTGGAGTATTTGGACTATAAAACAAGGCGTGGTGGGGATGCTTGGATCGCTGAGGAGGTGCAGTTGACGAGTGCCAACCCGAACGTTTGTTATAAACAAAGGGATAACACATCATGTGGTATATATGCAATGAAGGCGATCGAGAGTTGTTTAAGTGGCACTTGGCCTAGACCAGGCATGATAAAGCCACTAGATGTTGTTAGACGTGAGTTCGGGTTGACTATATTTAGATTCTCTTCAGATATTTCTACCATTCAGCCTTCTGATTTGTGAGATTGTATGACTTGATCATTTTGTGAACATGATTATGGAGTTTTAGAATTCATATATTTGATATGGTCTCTGTGTGAATATCGACAGTTCTGGAAATTTTCAATTAACTATAATACGAGATAAGTGTTTCATTGAAAATGATAACAACAGAAAATGCATTACAATATTAATACAAAATATAATCTGGAGTAATAATAATTTTTGATTTTCTAAACAAAATAAATCAATAAATATTACATATAATATTGTCGGATGGATGGCATGAAAAAACTGCAACAAAACTAATTAATGCAAATAACTAATTATCATGGATAACATAAATTAATTATTCATGATTACAGAAATAATAATTACTAATAATTAAAAATGTATAATTAATAATCAAAACTTCATCAACTATAACAAATGAAACGCGAAATCATTGATCACTAACATTTAATAATTATTACTTATTAATAATTAAAATGAAACTATAATTATAGAATTTGAAACATAACAAAAACTATAAAAATAAAAAATTCTTGCCTACTATAATGGATAATAATTATTCAAAATTACTAATAAATAATAATTTATAAACAAACCGTGAAGTGTTGAAATACACAAAGTATCAATCACTTATTATTATTATTATTATTATTATTATTATTATTATTAAGTAATTGATCAATGTTATATTAGCCTTACCCCAACTTTTTAAAATTATTGAAATAATCGTGTAACTTTCAATTTATGAAAATTTGAATGTTACACGAACATTTTCCAAATTTTCGTTTAACCTTCAAATGTTGTAATGTTCGTGTAACATTCAAATGTTGATAATATTCGTGTAGCATTCAGATTTTGTAAAATCTTCATGTAACGTTCAAATTAACATAATCTTAATTTTTCGTTTAAGGTAACGTTTTCATTTCTCATTTAATGTTCAATTTTTAATGTTCGTGAAATTTCAAATTTTTTTAGGTTAATTTAAGGTTAATTCTTTAATGTTCGTGAAAATTTAATTTTCTGTTAGGGTTATTTTTTTAATGTTCGTTGATAATTTTTTTTCCTTTAATGTTGATTTTTTAATTCTCGTTTAATATTAGTTTTTTATTCTTCGTTTAATGTTCATTTAAATGTTCGTGTAACTTTATGTTAATATTTACTTAGTATCAAATGAAGTGGGTGGGTGGGAATATGGGATTAATTGGACTCGTGGGGGCCATTGGACAGTTGACTTGACTCAAAATAGGTATTTTGGGATTAATTGTTATATTTAGGGGTATTTGGGGATCAAGTTTTATATTAATGGGTAAAATGAGTTTCTCTTATATGAAAATGGGTATAAATGGCCATTAGCTCAATTTAAAACCCAACTTTTTTTAGCCCAAATATGTATAGCCCATAAATAAGTTATTAACCCAATGAAACCCTAATGTCTTAATATTCCCCTTCATATAAAAGAAAAAAAACCTACCAGCCTTTATCTTCCTATTCATTTTACATACAGATATGCAGTGTTTTCAATTCTTCTTTCTCTCCCTCCCTCTCTCACCCTTATGTACAACTCCTCTTTCTCTCCCTCTCTCTCACCCCTATAATTCTTCTTTTCTCTTCCTCTCTCTCTCTCTCTCACCCCTCTATCTCGCACGGAGTGGTTTTTGCACAAAATTTGTAGAATAATTTGTAGATCTTATATTATATATCAGTTGTCTCTCCATGAAATTTCTTTATAGTTCTTATAGGTATAAATATGAAGTTTTCGTAATTTTTTACTTTGTTTTATCTTTTTGTTTCTTTAGTGAATTTTTTTTTTAGATTTCATTTTGGGATTTATTTTTTCAGTTTAGCCATTTTTTTATTTATTCAAGTTTTCATATGAAATTTGGGATTAAGAGAAGGGTGGAAAATCTTGGATCTATAGTTATTCAATATAATGGGCACCATATAGACCAAGCTCTTCTAAATTGCTTACTTATTCATCATCTTTGAATCACCAAATTGAAATACTTATTCCTCATCTTTGAATCAGCTTCGAATTAGTGGTGAAAACTCAATTATAGATTGTTTTCTTGATCAAGTACTAATATATATCATTATCTTTTTCTTTTCTTTTCTTCCCATATCTTCAAAAGAATCATGGTTTGAGGACAATAATCTTGTTGTAAATTTCAACATTATACTCTTATTTTGTCTTAAATTTGAACAACATACTTGTTTGAACTCTAATTTAACTGATTTTGTAGAGTTCTCTGATTCATTTAGTGAAAATCCTCATAAAGTTTATTTTGCATCAAAATATAACAATTAAGGATAAATTTAGGCCAAATTTTGAATTCATTATGAATTTGAGAATGTACATCAATTTCATGGGTTATATATACATCGATGTAGGAAGCCAGATCAATGGCTTGGGGAGGAAGCTAAAATTCATAAAAAAATATTTATTACCAATCAACTAATTTTTTATTGGTCAATAAGGTGGTGTTATAATTTTCTTGTTTTGAAATCCCAAAAGTTAGTACACAATAGAGAAAACAAAAAAAAAAATTTACACAATCAACAATATGATGTGATATTTTTTTAGAGGAAACATGACAATACGATAATTTTTCTCAACGGTCTTGCTATTGGTATAGTATAGATGTTGTTGCTATAGGTACAAGCAGGGCCACATCATGAAATAGAGAAGGACTGGTGTACATAGAGTATATTGTACCTCAATCCAAATTCTAATATTGTTAAATAATACGATCAATACATTTTCATGTAACAAGTAATACTTTAAGTAATATTTTTTACTAAAACATATATTTCAGTTATACAAATAAATACATAATGAATAAACAACCAATACCTTATAAATATACAACTAACATGTTTCACTAAAACATATATTTTAAATATACAAGTAATATATTATGAGTATGCAAGTGATACATTATGGGTATATAATTAATATCTTCAACGGTATACCATTAATAGCTTATAAATATATAGTTAATACCTTATAAATATATAACTAATACCATAATAATAATAATACTTTTTAGGTACGTATACTGATTTTTACCTTTAAAATATTATATATATATATATATATATAATATTATTTATTTGTCTTGCTTATTTTATAAGTCGTAGAGGTGGAGTAGAGTATAGATAGAATGTTGATAAACAATATGAAAACCAAAAAAAAAAAAAGAGAGGCCTCTGAGTAATGATATGATTACAAGTGGTAGACAGGAGTTAAATATATTTATCAAGAGACAAAATAAAATTTGTGATAACTAAAATGACTAACAAATCGCCAACTTTTAAATTTTTTAATTAACAAAAAAATTTATATGAGACCGTTCCACAAATAAAGATGGATTTTTATTACTCATAAATAGAAATTATTTTCATAAATTTATATATGAATTGTGAAATGTGAGTTGTGAATTGACCCGTTTCACCCACAAACATGAATCATTTTTACAAATTTATATGTGAATTGAAAAATGTAAGTTGTGGATTGACCTGTTTAATGTAACTAGATTTGTGAGACAATCTCACATGAAACTCACTCATTAATTAATGAGTTGGTCTCCTATACACTACTTGCATGGATTTAAATCCATGCAAATAGGTCGATCCGACCCGGATCCACGCACTTGTGGGTTTTTATTTTTTTTATTTATGTGTTATATTTATATCATATTCATGTCACCTTTATGTACAAATGTTCTTGCCTTTATGTACTGCAACTTAGAAAAAAAAAGAATTTCAGCACAATTTGTACATATATACCTTTATGTGATATTCATATCATATTTATGTTATATTCATGTCACATTTATGTACAAATATCCTTACCTTTATGTAATATATAAATGTGCAACTAAGATAATTAAAAGATACGAGTAATATCACATAAAAGGTATGTTGATAAAAAAAAAAAAGGCTGAAAGTCTTCCTTTTTTTTTCTAAGTTACAGTACATAAATGTTATGATATTTGTACATAAAGATCATATTAATATAGAGGAATTCTACTATACACCAGCTGTGTTAATACACCAGTTTTTTTTACTGTGGTAATTTCTGTGCTAGGTAACTTTTTTCTTTTAGGTTGTGGATTGTTGATTGTACTATGCATTGAGCCTCTTTACACTGATTTTAAATCATGTGTTGCAATACACATAGACCCTTTCACTGATTTTTTTTTTGGCTATATGCATTTAATTTTGCTTGAATCACACCACACCAATAGTTGTAGTGATTTAATTAATCATTATAAATTAATTATTTAGCAGATATAAATCCAAATCATTTCAAATGAATTACCATGAAAATATTGATCTTGCTACATGCATTTCGTTTGCATGAATTAAACCACACCAACGGTTGTATTGATTTAATTAATCATTATAAATTAATTATTTTGCATAAATAAATCTAAATCGTTGTAAATGAATTACCACGAAAATATTGGTTTATTTTAAATTTAATATTTAATATTTAAAATGAAACATGTATATTTTATATAGATTGAAAGAATGAATTTTTTAATGTTAATCGTGTATTAAAGATCATGAGGTAGGATCGATGGTGGCATTGTGTTGGATGGTAACTGAAACAATGATTGTTAGAAGATGAAATCAAATATGTATTTAATAAATTTAATATTCTATTTTACCCAGATAATATTTTGGTGAATATAATGCGCATCATGCATATCAAATATAAATCTAAAAATAGGATGTAACCAATATTCGATGAAATAGTATGCAACCAATATCCAATGAAATAGGATGCAAGCGATGCAATGATTTTGAATGTAATACATTATTAAATTAACCACAACACAAAATGGATGCAACAATGATTTTTAAATGGATGTAACAACGATTTTGAACGGTGATTCTAAATACATGTTTCAATGAATTAATAACAATATATTACCAAATTAATAATACAACACCAAAATGGATCCAACAATAATTTTTAATGCATGCCTACAAATCAATTAATAATAATACATTATCAAATTAACCACACAACACCAAAAATGGATGCATGCACAATAATTTTTAAATGGATGCAACAATGACAAATTATTGGTTCGATCATATTTCGTCTATAACTTAAGAATAAAGAATTCTTATTTAGCCAAAGTATGCAATGATAGTGATAGTTCACATTAATTTTGTAATGATAGTTCACATTAATTTTGTAATGTAGGCCTAATTGCTGTAAAATCATTTGATATTATCCTTGTTAGGATGATTTCAATTATATATTTATGTTAAAATCACTTATGATTCAATGATTTTGTATTCATGTATCAACAATGATTTCTAATAGAAATATTACTAAATAAATGTATCACTATTGTATCAATGGATTCAACCATCCTTAAAATACATTCACAGTAGACTGAGGGTTATAAGAAACCACATTACACGATCTTGTGAAATCGACATCCAATTGATTGATAGACAAACTAATGGATCAAAAGGGTTGATTACTTTGTGGTATTTCAAACAACCATCAACAACTAACATTGTGATGTTTGCCTATAGAATCATAGGTTATGTATGTAGTTTAGCAGTGCAGTTTATCTAAAATTTTAATGAGGATGATTTCATAATGAAATACTCAAACGTGTCGAATATGGATCTTAAATGATTCATCATCACACAATGCATGATACCAAAAGATTTGATTGTCATTTTATGATTGCTATTAGCTGCTAAATATAATAGTCAGAGAATGTAGATATATACTGCATTGCCTGTGATATTAAACTTGTTAGGGGAATCTTTGAGTTTTACTACGATAACTTTTAAAGGCAAGTAAAAAGGTTTAAATGAAAATGAATGGTCAAGATGCAATGATTCAAGATCTAATGATTGAGACCAATAGAATATTAATACCACTGATGTACTATAGAAGAACCCACTAATATAACATAAAAGTCACACATTTATAATATAAAGGTCAACACATAAAATTTTTAAAAAATAATAATCAAACTCACGAATTCAGGTTGGATCGACCCAATTTGCATGGATTTTAGATCCATGCATCTGGTTAGTGATGTTCAAACGGTTCAAAAAACCGGAACCGGGCCGATTCGAACCGACGGTCAACGATTCCCGAACCGTTGACCTGGTTTCGGTTCCAAACCAGAACCGGTTCAGTTTCAGTTCGTAATTTTCCAAACCGGCTAACCGACGGTTCCAACCGCCGGTTTTCGTATATATATATATTTTTATTTTTTTTAAATCGAGCATACCATGTGTACGGCTGTGTTTGAATCGAAGATAGCCATTGGGAATGAACGGCCAGGATTAAATGGCCGTTGGAAACCGGCCAAACCGGTTTGGAATTGGAACCGTCAGTTTGAACCGGTGGTTTGGATAACTTTTCGATCCAACAACCGAGATCAAGTGGCCGTTGGAGATTAACGGCTGAGATGAGGCGAACTGCCGGTTCAACCGAACTGGAACTGGCGGTTCGAACTAGAGCGTACCAAATTTTTTTTTTTAATTTTTGAGATTTATAAATAGGGGTTCAAATTGTGTATTTGCTCACACCAATTCTCTTGCTCTCTCTCTCTCTCAATTATTGAATTCTAGCTCACTTTAAATTATTTCAAGTTCAAAACCTCTCAAATTCTTGTTATATTTCAATTTATAGTTCTTATTATCATCTACTTCTAGTTCTACTTCTACTTCTATTCTTTCTATTTTACATTCATTATGTCTCGAAGAGGTTCTTCTACTTCATCCTCTCGTGGGAAGGGAAAGAGTCTCATGCCACCTCCACATTCGTATGAAGATGATCTCATTGATCGATGGTGTGACGAGCTTGATCCAAATGTTGATTTGGGGGAACAAATCGCTCAAGCCTTAGCCGACGAAGATGAAGAAGAGGTGTCGCCGACACAAGAGAGTTTGAATGCCACTCAAACCACCTCAAGTAGAGCACCTTCTTCACTTCGAAGTGATATTTTCTCCATTCACTTCAAGAAGGAAGCCGTGCCCAATAGTGACGTGCAACCATTGTGGGAAGCAATACAAGTTCAAGCATGGAGGGGGCTATGGAACATTCAACAACCACGTCACGAAGAAGCATCCCGACAAGATTGGATTTGAGCGCTCTCAAACACAACTACGAGGATTCACCGGGTCTTCACAAGGTATGGATTCTTTAACCTTTAAATTTAGTCAATTAGAACTTAGGAAAGACACCGCCGATTTTATTGTTTCAAAACATCTATCTTTTTCATTTGCTTCTGATGACCTTTATGAAGATTATGTGAGCACATATTTACAACCACTCGCTAGAATGATAAATAGGAACACGGCCACTAGGGATATTGATAAAGAGTACGTGAAAGAAAATATAAATTAGTACAAGATTTAGCTAACCTTAAACAAAAAGTTGCAATATGTTGTGATTGTTGGAAAGATCCTTATAATAAAAATGATTATATGAGCATTACTTGCCATTGGATTGATGATGCATGGGATGTTCAAAAAACGTTTAATTGCTTTTATTGATTTTAATAAAAGACATACCGATTTACATATTTCATAAAAAGTAATACATGTGTTAAATGATTATGGTATATTAACAAAAGTATTTGCTATAGCTTTAGATAATGCAACTAATAATAAAGCTAGCTTGCCTACAATAATTGATTTTTGTAAACCTTCATTAAATGGTGATCTTTTTCATACTAGATGCATGTGTCATGTTTTTAATTTATGTGTTCAAGATGGATTAAAAACTTTAGAAGAAGAAATAGAAAAAATTAGAGATGCAATTAATTTAATTTGTCATACCGTACAGATGTGAAAAAAATGGGTCGTGTTTTGTATATTGAATGGATTAGAAGTAAAAAAAATTTGTGAAAGATGTACCACATAGGTGGAATTCTACTTTTTACATGCTTCAAGATTCGTATAATTATAGAGAATTTTTATGTGCTTTTTTTATGGAATTTGGTGATAATAATGTTATGTATTTGCCCATTCTTGGGATTCTTGTATAAACATGATGAGTGTGTTAAAAAATTTTGAAGAAGCCACTAGGAAAGTAAGTGGATGTTATTATCCTACATCTCTTTTAGCTTTAGATCAATGTGTTAAAATTGCTTTGATAATTAACTCTTATAAAGATGATCCTATTTTATGTGATGCAATTATTATGATGAAAACAAAATGGTTAAAATATTATCATGAGCTACCCCCTATATTTATGTGCTAAATTATTAGATCCTAAGATTAGAGAAGATGGATTAGAAGAGCTCTTAATTATGTAATATAATTCATTATTCCTATGTGGTGTGATTAGTGAATATGATCTAGTAGAATATGTGCCTAATCCTAGGGAAGTAGTTAAACGGGCTAAAGATTATTTGTATGATTTATTTAGACAATATAAAACAATTCATGGTGATTCAAGTAGTAGTGATGATGTAGGAGATCAAAATGTAGGATATAGTAGTTATTCCTCCTCTTCATCTAGTTTTGGACCGACCCTTAGTCAATTTTACAACTTCTATGACATTAGAACGCAAAAAAAAAGCTAGAGGTACTAAGCCATCACAAGAATTAGATTCTTATTTAAGTGCTACTTTTGAATCTATTGCTTTCAAAAACAATTTGGATCTATTAAAGTGGTGGTCACGGAGGACCACCATGTATCCTATACTAACAATTATTGCCAAGGAGATGTTTGCATGTCCTGCATCCACAGTCTCAGTTGAACATGCCTTTAGCGTATCGGGCCACACTTTGAGTGCGAGACGAGCAAACTTGGCCGCCGAGAATGTTCAAAACCTTATGCTCCTTGAGGATTGGGTCAAAGCAGCCAAACGTCAACAAAACCTCGATTGCACACACTTTGAGGAAGGTGAACCGGATTTATATAGCTATGACTCAAACACAACATCCTCCGGCAGCAGTGGCATCAACCTCGACGCTTGAAGAAGGTAAGTTGAGGTAAGAGAACTACGTGAGCTTTGATTCCTTAATTCGATTTCAATTAAGGATACATAGGAAATTTCATTTTAAATTTGGAATTTCAATTCCAAACTTAGAATACAACTCAAGCTCTTTCAATTTTTTTCCCCTCCCTTTGGGTCCCCTCCCTTTGGGCTTTTGGCTAATGTTGTTTCAATAGTTACTGTTGGGATATTTCTGAGGTTATCTTAATATGATAGAACAAGTTGCTAATAAGAAATATAGTTTGCTAGAGTAAGTTTCCACGAATTACATGATCGGATAAATAGTTGAGATCATGTAATGGTTTTTCCAAATTATAAGGAAAACCAATCTTAGAAGAAACATAAAGTTATCTTTTAAAAGCAGCAAGTATGGAAGAAACAGCAAGATGTTGTAGCAGAAAAGATGGATGAAACAGAAATAGGATGCTGAAACAGAAAGCTGAAGAAAAGGAAACAGAATCCTGGCAGCAAACAAAAAGCGGAATAAAATAGCATCCTGAAAGAAGCAAGCAAGAAAGAGCTACAACAATCTACAAAAGGAAGTAGGAAGTAGTCAACAGATCTCTTGCAGAAAGATAAGTGCTACTCCTATCCATGCAGTACAAAGAAGACCATGTAACTCAAACGGGAAGAAAGCTATCTGGCAACCGGACTAGCTAGGCGTTGCATAAAAGTCAAAGATTGTGGGCGCATTAAATGCACATGTCAGGAACATCTTAGAAGCATTTAATGCGAACACAAAGAAGATCTTGGAGATCAAAACCTGCAATTTAGAACGGGAAAGTGTTCATCTTCAATAGATACATTTCCAATGGATATATTCTCAAGATCTATAAATTGAAGGTGTGGTTGAACTAACAAAGGCGTTGAACAGTGCTGAGAGGAAAATCAGAAATACTCCAAAGCTCCTCAAAAGCTCATGTCTGTTCAAGCCACACAACCTTCAAGGAGCAACATACAATAGTCATAGGACTTCATAGATTAAGATTGCTCCACACCAGTTGAAGAACCTTTTATTTCTTTTAACCATTTGTGTTGTGTGCGCTAGGTTGTGTTTGGTGTAACTTAGTTGATAGGATTATATCCTTGCTAAGTAATAGTCTTGTGTAGGCTATTTGCCCTGTGTGGGATTTGTACCCTATGTGGGTTGTAACCTAAGAATCTGGGATTCTGTAGGTATAGCTTGTTAGGAAGAGGTTTGTAGAGTTGAGACTTGTAAATCAAACTGACCTAACGAAGTTCCTCCTCAGTGAAGGAGTAGAGTGGACGTAGAAGGATTACACCACCTTCGAACCACTATAAGCCATAAGTGTTTATATGCTTTGATTGTATGCTGCACTTCAAATACTGCATATCTATATTGTTGCATACATCATAAGCATATTCGTCAAAAATACTTTGCTAAAATCATATTGCGAAAAGAAAACGTGCTTGCAAAACAGGAAACTCTATCTTAGTTTAATCCGATGCGTACTGTGATTCGAAACAGGAACCTGATCAGCATTGTGCCAGGTTACTGACTCGAGTCGGGTTGCTGTTTCCCTTTGGAATCAGGAACCTGTTCGTTAAAAAGAGTTTTGAAAAGATTTTGTGAAAATCGATAGATGTTCATTCACCCCCCTCTGAACCTCTGACCACCACTTGGGACACAACAGTTACTTAGTTAGATACTTAGATCTTAGACTTGTATATATAGTATTATATATATATATATATATATATATAAGTTAGATAATTGTAATTGTAATTCAAGATAGACTTTTATTTCTTTTAAATATACATGGACTTTTGCAATTGTAATATATAGGAACTTTTGTAATAGATTAGATCATAAATTAGATAGAGTTCTAACTTGTAATAATTTTCCAAGTTATAATGAAAAAGTTTGTTCACTTCAAAATTTTATATTCCAAATTTCAATTTCTCATGGTATGATATACTTCAAAACAAACATTAAAAATCAAATTTGGAGTTGTGATTTTAAAATTTTCAAAAAAAAAAAAAAAAAAGGAACTGCCGAAACCACCGGTTCAAACCGGCCGAATCGTCCGGTTCCGGTTGAACCGGCGGTTTGAAACCGAAATCGGAACCGCCCATCACACGGTTCAGTTTTGATTCCACCAATCCGAAACCGCCGAACAAGCGGTTCGAACCGAAACCGTAACCGTGGAACCGTTTGAACATCTCTACATCTTATGCACAAGAATTTCTGCCTTAATTAATTAGTGAGGAGGCGCTAATTCCAATGTAACATTTATTTCTGTAAGCTATTTCGTATTTAGTAGTTTACTTAATTTTTTGGTTAAAAATAAAATCATTTCCTTAAAAAGATATAATTATATAAAACCAAAATCATTTAATATTTATACATATATACCAAAATAGTTAGGCCTCTGATATATTAATTACTAGTATAAATCTCTTGCATAATATATGGGATTACGGTAAAATTAAATTTATGATTTGCTTAATACATATTGTTTAATTTAACATTAAATATAACATAATATCATTAAAAATTATTTAATTAACGAAATACATGTTGCATTTGTATAGTATCATAAATAATTTTTTAATTTATTATTTTGAAAAGAATATATATTGATATGCTTATTATATTATAATTCAACCCACTCATCATATTTATTTATATTTTTTTCTCTAAAATTTTAAATTTAACAAATTTCAAATATATAAATAATTTCTATTTCTATTATTGAAGCATATCATTTGTTATTTAGATAAATCTATTAACATTTATATATTATTTAGTAATGTTTATTAGCAACATAAAATTTAAAATTATTAATTAACCATATTTAATGTAAAAATAATGTGGGTTTGCCAAGTGTTTCCAATGGTCTTACTTATATATATATATATATATATATATATATATATATATATATATATATATATATAAAGATTTGTAAGTCTAAAACAAATTTTGATTAAAATATTTCATTCTTCTTTTTATAGTTAAATATGTTGGATGTTAATTTAAGTATATATGGGGTAGTTTAAATTAATTTTATTTAAATTAACTAAGAATGAATTTCAAGTTACGTGATAGCTCACCAATTTCAAGCGTACTTGATTGAACACATGTAAACATGGTTTGGTAGCAATTAAAACTAAATATTTAATTTATATTATTATAATTTCAAATGTATTTCTGTGTCAATTGCAATGATTAATCTCTTGATTAATAAATAAAGTTTGTTTGAATTTTTTTTATTTTTTTTAATTAATCTAGCAAGATTCAATTTTCAATAATTCATTACTGAAAAATGGTTTTAAAAAAAATTGAGTTGTAATTAATATAAAAAAATGAGTTAGTAGGAAATTGAGACTCATACGTAATAATTGTATTGATGCTAAATTGATGTGAGTATTTTTTTTTTTTTAAAGTAGATATTTATAAATTGAGTATGTGTCATGTGAGACCCACAACAATTGATGTTATTAACACATATTGATGTGGATGTTATAACAAAAATTATCCTTGCAAGAACTTCACAAGAGAAAATCAAATCAAACATACTCGATACGACATTTGACTTCAACTTATAGAAGATATGGAATAGAGAAAATGAGAATAATTTTGATTAGGACAAAGGATATATACTTTAGATATACTCATAAATGTAAGATCTTTTTATTCAACATTATGGAAAACAGACAAGAAATAATAATTAAAAAAAAGTCACACTAAAAATATGGTTTTTCAAATGATCTATCATCTCAAGTATTCACACACACGTACACAAGTGTCCAAAATAATCTGTTACAAAGAAACATAGCAACGCACGCGCAAATTCCAGTAATGGAACAAAATTATATTTTGTCAAGGTTGGCTAAAATAGCTCCACACCACTCACCTAATGCCACTCAATCAATTATTTATTTTAGGGTCCAACTCACCGACTCGACAAATTAATTATTTGGTCAGTATTTTTATCATTATTGATGTAATAAATTGATACTGATGCAAGTTAAAATTTCCCTATCGTTTTAGAATTATATATATTTCCTCACTTCTATTTAATGTTCACACTCAGCAAAATGTTAGGAGAAAATTGATTTTAAGCTAATTCAAAGTGTGTGGTCAATTTGTTGACTATTGTATAAAGTGTTGACCACATGTGTTTTTATCATTTATTCAAAAACTAAAAGTAATTGGCCAATGAGGAATTAAAGGGCAAACGATGAATCTATGTTCCAAGTAAATAATTTCACAAAAACTCATGTGAGACAGTTTCATGGGTATTTATCGTGAGACGAAACTCCATCACCTACAAACAACATGTGAATTGTAGGATTTGGGTTGTGGGTGATTGGGTTATGGGTGGATCTGTCTTACACAATGAAATAAACATTTGTGAGACGGTCTCACAAGTGACCCACACTCAAAATTTTAGGTTCCTAAGGGCATAGTCAAGTTGATATGGATGATGGTGGTGTGGGGAGAAATCCCTGCAACGCAAATTCAAACCTCATCTAGGTTTGTCATGGGTTTGTATCATGTTGGCTCTCTTACACGATTGTCTGCCACTCGAAAACATCCCTCATTTACATCTCATCCGACTGATGGATGTACGGTCAGACCCTAATAAAAATAAAAGTAGATAATTTTAGTATACAATTATGATCTCGAAATCAATTTTTTGTGAGAGATATAAATGCACGAAGTGCGTGGAAATGTGAAGAGTTTTTCATTAAATTCATCCCAAATTGAAGTAAGTTTTTTGTTTTATATAATACATTAGTTATATTAGTGATAATACTTAGTGAATTTCAAAAATGATGTGGACCAAGTGGGAATATAACGGGTAGGGTACCCTCTCATTTAGGGATATTCATACCCTAACTCTATAAATATCATACTATACATATTCGTCTCATTTTCATTTAAAATGTACTTATATTTCATGTACCCGTCATGAACTTGATTACCACTACCCGTATATTATCCATACTCGCCCAATATCCGTTTAATACAATAAATATTTTTATGTGAATTTAAATGAGTATTTTAAATGTGTATTTTAAAGGTTGATTTTTACTCATTTTGAAATTATATGAAACCAAACAACAACAATGTATAATATATATATATATATATATATATATATATATATATATATATATATATAGACACACACATTCAAGAATTCTTCATAAATACATTAAAAAAAATTGCCAAGAAATTCACTAATACAAATATTAACCATTAAAAAAAAAATTTATTGGAACATCTACAAAAAAAAATTGGAAAACAAGAATTCAAAGTACAAATTTCTACAAATACTTTATAATATAAACGAGAACGAGTAGTGGGTACTCGGGGTATATACAGAACCTTACCAGAACACTAGAGATTTCTTTCCCTTTTCAGATCCGTCGCAATCACATTAAAACTACTCGTACCCATTCTACTTGTATTATTGATTAATTCAAACACTTCTCCAGTAACTTTACTAAGTATCAAAGATGAATAAATTTTCTAAATTTTTTTTTGTTTCTTCTTAACGTCCTCTAAAACCTTGTTAAAGCACGATGCATGTTTCCTCGACATGTTTTTGGTATGTGCAGTTTCAATAATCACTTTAGCATCTCATCTAATATGAGAGTAGTATATGAAAATAGTTTTGGTAGAATATGTGTACATAAATGTTATCAAAGTTCTATAAAAACAATTATTTTAGGATTGAAAACTTAGTTGAAATAATATTTATTTTGGGATATAGGAAATACAAAATAATATAATACGTGTGTAAAAAAAAAAACATATATATATATATATATATATATATATATATATATATATATATATATACACACACACACGAATACGAACTGAAAAAATCAAACTTGTAACTGAAAAAGAGAGAGATGAAAAGTAGGATTTTAATTCCTAACATTATATCTAATAGATGAGATGGATACCGAATCTTAGTTACATCATCTCTTTTGTTCCAAATATTTGAACAACACGTTTTTGCCCCACTACTTAATTAATTATATTTCTTAGAGTTACTTTTTTCCTCCCCTTAAATTTGTCTTTTATCAACTTATACTCTAACTTCTACACTTTTATCCCCTTATTATCTCCTACACCTGATAAAATGCACTGAATGTATGAGATCATAACACGTGCAATTTGCCTTTTTCATATATTTAATTTTATAATTTTAATTATGGATTTAAAGTGAGAATATTTAATTGCACACGTATCGTGATCTGATACATATAGTGCACTCCACCAGGTGTAGGATGGAAGAAACCGCATTCAATTTTGTTTTTATTAACTGTTACCTCTACCTCTTAATTACACTTTAATTGTTATCAAGGGCAAGAAATATGGAAGGTAAAAGTTATAGAAATTATAAGTATAAGAGGATCAAAGCTTACAATATATAAATATAGAGGGTCAAAAGTTTGATAATCAAATGTATGAGATCAGGAAAAACGAATTGAAAATTTAAATACCAAAAAAAGGTGAAATGAAAGATCAAGGGCTGGGTAAAATATATGAGGCTAATTACCCTTTGATATTTAACAAGGAAATCAAAGGTAAGATTCAAATACCTAACCTTATCAGTGATAGATGAGGCTAGTTACCAACTCTCCAAAAGCTTGAATGCTTTTGGATATAATTCTTGAAAGAGTAGATTAAGAGGAAAAAGAATAATTTTATCTCCTAAATGATTTACTAATTTTTCTGCGAAAATTAAAATTTTTTAGGCTAAATTGAGAATTTGTATTTAACAAAGAGTATAAGAAATCATTTAAAAGTTTTCAGCAATATCCTTGTTTTATAGCGACGACCTACATGGCAAGATTTTTTAGCCACTAAATTGTTTTGACTGCGATTTTATGGTGTTTAGTAGGGACATTTTCTGCCACCACTTGCAAATTTCTAGATTAAATTCATGGCAAGATTTTTTAGTCACTAAATTGTTTGGACTGCGGTTTTATGTTGTTTAGTGGGGAAATTTTTCACCACCATTTTGCAAATTTCTAGACTAATCAGCTAAACTTATTAAATAATCGTATAGCCTCCACATTGTACAAAACCATTTTAAGAGTTTCTAAAATCTTAAATCTCAATATAAAAAAATAATTTTTGAAGTATGCGAACAAATTAAGATATGGAGCTTTTGAAATATTAGCATATCATACACAAATTTTTATTAATATGACCTAAATTAAAGGGTGTTTGTCAAAATAAAATTTTGTTTAAAAAATAAATGTGGATCTCGTTACTTTTGAAGATGGCAAAAACTTATAAGTACCCGGGGTACGGATCTTAGATCCGTGCCCCCAACCCAACCCGGCGCGTGGTCTGCTTCCAGGCGCGTCCACGCGCGGCCACACCATAGTTGGTGTGCGCCGCGCACAAACCTGATTATATACAATGAATGTATCGCACATTTACTCTTCAAGTATCACATATCTACCCTTAAGGTATTATACGGAAATAATGTTGTTTTCTTCTTTTTCCTCTATTTTTTTTTCTTCTTTCTCCTTCTTCTTCTTAATCTCTTATCTCTTTTCTTATTGATTTGTTATTCTTCTTATTTGTTTAGTACATTCTTCTTCTTATTCTTCTTGTCTATCTTCTTATTCTTATTTTTCTTCAAATTGCCATGAAGTCATTTATGAGGTTTTTTCTTATGAGTAATTTAAAAACATTAAAATAAATTATTTCAAACAATATGAAATCATGATTTGTAGAAATTTTAACGAAAAATATGATGAAATTGTGATTTGCAAAAATTTTGAGGAAAAAAATGATGAAACATTTGAAATCTTAAGATTTTTAGTGAATGTATTAGTTGTTTGCTCTTAAGGTATCAAGTGTTTACTTTTAAGGTATCATACATTTACTCTTAAGGTATTAGTGCAGAAACAACGATGTTTTCTTCTTTTTCCTCTTTTTTTTTTCTCTCCTTCTTTTTAATTTATTTTCTTATCGATTTGTTATTCTTCTTATTTGTTTTGTACATTTTTCTTCTTCTTCTTCTTCTTCTTCTTCTTCTTCTTCTTCTCTATTTTCTTGTTCTTATTCTTCTTATTTACATATTTACTTTTAAGGTATTAGTGCTTATAATATAAGACAACTCTTAAGTTAATTATCAATTGTATGTTGTTAAGATATCAGTTGTATACTCTTGAGGTATCAATTGTATACTCTTAGGTATTACATATTACCTCTAAGGTATTAATACTTATAGTATAAGGTATTACATATGCACCTTTTAAGGTATTACATGTTTACCTCTAAGGTATTAATGCTTATAGTATAAGGCATTAGATATGCACCTTTAATGTATTACATTTTTACCTTTAAGATATTAATGTTTATAGTATAAGGTATTAGATATGCACCTTTAAGGTATTAATGAATATAGTATAATGTATTACATATTTACTCTTAATATATTAGTTGATCATTCAATGAAAAATATCCCTTGTATACTCTTTAGGTATCACTTTGTATACTCTTTAGGTATCAATTGTATGATCTTAAGGTATTAGATGTGAGTTTAAAATTTTAAAATTTCAAATACACAATATTTATCATTTTCTTCCCAAAATTTATATAAATTCATATTACTCAATCAATAATCAACTATGGTATTTATTGCATCAATTTTGTTGTATATTGCTATGAATCGGAGCAATATAGAAAGAATTTCAAGTTATAGGAAAATAAAAATCCTAAATTTCTATACATATTAAAAAGAGAAGAACTTGTTGGAATATTAGAAAAATAAGAACATTAGATTTGTAGCAATTATATGAAGTAAGAGAAAAAAAAAGAAAAAAAAATGAACAACACAATAAAAAGGAAGAAAAAAAAATCACAGTGAAAAGAGAAAAAAAAAGAAAAAAAAAAAGGGATAATGTTGGGGGTACGGTGCCCCGGGCACATAAGTGCCTCCCTTTGAAGATAGTTAATTTATAAAACTCTAACATCTTATTCTAGAACTTATAAGTCGTTTAATACCAAACACTTTTGAAGAAGACATGGACTTTTTAATATCTTATAAACTTTTGAAGAGCTCATAATTAGTCGATCGACCTCTTTTAAATCATTTTTATCGTGCTCCAAAATTCTAATCCTAAGTAGAAGTAGCTTTAAATTCTAATAGATTAGTACCTTTAGGAGGACATAACTGATTAATTAAGTCATCCTTTTCTGTGTAAGCGCAACAATATCAGTAGTTGCCATCATTAATTTTTTTTTAGTTTCTGCATTTTAATTTTAGATTTTATTTTATATATTAATATACATGATTTATGTGATACTATTAGTCTATACTAATAGAAACAATAAATATTAGAGTAAATCATAATGTCTTTATTACAAATTCAAATTAAATTTAAATATACCTGAATATAGTAAACTAAGTAAAAATAAAATGCAGTTTATCTATGTGAGTGATTATTTATTTATTTTTTTGGTATTAAAATTTTCTGGAATAGCCAAATAATAGGAAATATGGGGACAATTCTAGGAACCTTCATGAACGTTATACTTTTGAACTAAAACCGCGAATTCACTGCAAGCAATTGAATTGATGAGTTATAAAATTTACATTTATTTCTTTTAGTTGAACACAAAAAATTTAAAAAATGTATTTTAGATAAATATGTCTTATTTTTTCATGTAAGAAATAATGTTTCTTTTTCTAAATAAAAGTTGTCATTCCACGGAGAGAAAGTATGCATGGGAAAAGCTAAAACGAAATTCAAATCTCTTTTTAATTATGAGACAGGTCGATGCATTATCAACACATAAATTTATGAAAATTAGTTTGATTTATTGGAGTTAGTAGGGTTCTATTTGACAGAATTATATCTGTAATACAATTTCCAGAAGTTTTTTTATTATTATTATTATTATTATTATTATTATTATTATTATTATTATTATTATTATTATTATTGTTTAAGCTGTAACAGAGCATTATATGAATCATTAATTCATATACCTTCAAGTCAAATAGATAGAGTACCGATTTGTCGTTCACAGCACACAATTATAGATACAAAGGATGGAACATTGTTATCTTTATATTATATAGTATAAAAGTAAGACCATTAGAACACTTGGCAAGCTCACATTATTTTTACATTAAATATGACTAATTAATGATTCAAATTTTTTGTTGTTAAGAAACATTAATATGGAAACACTATTAAATTTATCTAAATAACATATATTAGACTTCAATAATAAAAATTATTTATATATTTTAAATTTCTGAAATTTACAAATTTAGAGAAAATATATAAATAAATATGATGGGTGGATTGATTAATATAATAGATATAATAATATATATTCTTTTCAAGATGATAAATAAAATATTATTTATAATCCTCTACAAATGCAACATATATTTTGGCAATTAAATAATTATTTAATACAATTATGTTATATTTAATATTAAATTAAGTGATATGTATTATACAAATCATAAATTTAAATTTACCGTATAAATAATATTTAAAAAATTTTAATTTTACTAAATTTAATTTATTTTCTTATAAATTCCCGTGTAAGGACATGTACTAGTGGTATATATAGTCAAGGCTCATCATTAATAATATTAGACACTACAACGTTTATGTCCATGTCTTCAATATATATGTACTACGTCTATAACGATGTTACATTATAAAAGTTGAAAAAGAAAAAAGTGTGTGTACATGTCAACTACTGAACAGAATTATGTTAAAACTGATATAAAATATTGAAGTAAACCATACTTGGTTTAAAAAGAATTTTTGAGAAAATCTGTTGAACAGAATTATGTTAAAACTGATAAAATATTGAAGTAAATCATACTTAATTGGTTTAAAAAAGAATTTTTCAGAAAATCTTAACAGATTGAATAAATGAATTTTATAAGATCTAGAAATTGAAAGATATCAACTATTAATATAAGGTATGAAATGATAGAAATATACCAATCCATGTACTGTTTGAATTAATGATTTGAAACTACCAAATTAAAATTTTCCAATTTAACGTCGTTAGCATTCTCTTTCAGATGTTACTAGGGGTGGAAATCGGACGGATCGAATCGGAAATAGGGTGTTTCGGAAAAATTCCAAAAAATTTCGGAAATGAAAAATCAATTCCAATTTCCATCCAAAAATTTTCGGAAATGTGAAATCCAATCCGATTTCGGAATTTTTGGAATTTTTTCGGAAATTTTCGGAATTTTTTTCATAAATTTCGGAAATTAAAAAATTCAGAAATTCAGAAATTTTCAAAATTAATTAGTTGGTCTATTAGCTATATAGCCTTTTCTAATATCCTAAGAAATAATACGACCTCGAATCTGATATTCCAAGCATTTAACATCAATATAATATCTACCAAAGACATGAGAGATTAATTATTCTGCTAATGTACTATATAAATAATTATAAAATAAAATTATAAAATAAATAGTTATAAAATAAAATTATAGTTATAGTTATAAAATAAAATTATAAATAGTATATTAAATTTTTTTACTTTTTTCACTTTTAGTTTTTGAGTCATATTTTATATTTAATATATACTATAGTATATAGTATAAAATAAAACTATAAAATTTATATGAATAGTATATAGTATAAAATAAAATTATAAAATTTATATGAATAGTATATAATATATAGTATAAAATAAAACTATAAAACTATATTATAAACTATTATCATTTTGTAAGTAATTATACTTATTAATTCATATTTATTAAGTTATTTTTCTTTTAGAAAGCTCAAATCAAATGAATATTTGAATCTATATTATGATTTATGATAATACTTTGTTCGAAATCCTTCGATATTTAAAATACTTGTTTTATAATTTGTATAATTTTCTTTGTCATTATTCCTATTATATAAAATGTTATCATTTTTAATGAAATTTATGATATATTTACCTTTGAAATTAGATATTCACTTTATTTTATATAATATATAGTATATAGTGTTCTTATATAGCATATAATATATAGTATATAGTATATAATATATGGTATATAGTATAAATTATTCTTTTATAGCATATAGTATATAGTATGTAGTATATAGTATGCAGTATATAATATAGTATAATTCTAAAACTACAGTATAAACTATAGTATATAGCATAAAATAAAACTATAGTATAAAATGTACTATATACATATAGATTATAGTATATATAGCATAAAGTATATAATATATAGTATATAATATTCTTCTATAGCATATGGTATATAGTATGTAGTATATAATATAATATAATTAAAAAACTACAGTATAAACTATAATATATAGTATATATTATAAAATAATACTAAACAACTACAGATACTACAATAAACTATAGTATATAGTATATATTATAAAATAATACTAAAAAACTATAATATAAACTATAGACTATAATATATAGTATAAAATAAAACTATAGTATAAACTATACTATATACATATAGTATATAATATATTTATATACTATCATATAGTATAAAGTATATAAAATATATTATATAGTATATAGTATTATAGTATTCGATTCTCAAATGCCTCTACTAACTCTACATTTTATCATTTTGTAAGTAATTATACTTATTAATTCATATTTATTAAGTTTTTTTTTTTTAGGAAGCTCAAATCAAATGAATATTTAAATCTATATTATTATTTATGATAATGCTTTGTTCGAAATCCTTCGATATTTAAAATACTTGTTTTATAATTTGTATAATTTTCTTTGTCATTATTCCTATTATATAAAATGTTATCATTTTTAATGAAATTTATGATATATTTACCTTTAAAATTAGATATTCACTTTTTATTTTATATAATATATAGTATTCTTATATAGCATATAATATATGGTACATAGTATATAGTATTCTTTTATAGCATATAGTATAAAGTATATAGTATATAGTATGTAGTATATAGTATGTAGTATATATTATGCAGTATATAATATAGTATAATTAAAAAACTACAGTATAAACTATAGTATATAGTATAAAATAAAACTATAGTATAAATTGTACTATATACATATAGTATATAGTATATAGCATAAAGTATATAATATTATTCTATAGCATATAGTATATAGTATAATTAAAAAACTATACTATAAACTATAATATATAGTATATATTATAAAATAATACTAAAAACTACAGTATAAACTATAGTATATAGTATATATTATAAAATAATACAAAAAAACTACAATATAAACTATAGTATATAGTATAAAATAAAACTATAGTATAAACTATACAATATACATATAGTATAAAGTATATAAAATATATTATATAGTATATAGTATTATAAAATATACTATACTCTGTATATTTATATTTACATATAGTAAATGTATATAAAATATATTATATAGTATATAGTATTATAAAGTATACTATAATATGTATATTAATATTTACATATAGTAAATGTATATAAAATATATTATATAGTATTCTTCTATAGCAAATAGTATATAGTATAAAATGTTTGAATTATTTACAACAATTACTATTGGTTTGATGGTAAGTTTCGTGCTTTGAGTGTGAGAGGTCTCGTGTTCGATTCTCAAATGTCTCTACTCACTCTACATTTTATAATTTCGGAAATCAGATCGGAATTTCGGATCGGAAATCGGAATTTTCGAAAATTGCATTTCGGAAATATTTCGGATCGGATTTCAGAATTTCCGAAACTTTTAAAACTATATCCGATTTCCATCCGAAAATTTTCGGAAAAATCGGATGTCGGAATTTCGGATTAAAAAATTCGTTCCAAAATCGGAAAATTTCGGATCAGATTCAGCGGATATCGGATATTCGGTTCCAATTTCCACCCCTAGATGTTACCAATTTTTCTCACATGAGCTGACAAATGTCTGTTAAACGACGTTGATATGTCAATTAAAAAATGTGTAGATCTATTTTTCTCACATGAGCTGACAAATGTCTGTTAAACGACGTTGATATGTCAATTAAAAAATGTGTAGATTTTCGGATGGAAATCGGATGTCGGAATTTCGGATTAAAAAATTCGTTCCAAAATCGGAAAATTTCGAATCAGATTCAGCGGATATCGGATATTCGGTTCCAATTTCCACCCCTAGATGTTACCAATTTTTCTCACATGAGCTGACAAATGTCTGTTAAACGACGTTGATATGTCAATTAAAAAATGTGTAGATCTATTTTTCTCACATGAGCTGACAAATGTTTGTTAAACGACGTTGATATGTCAATTAAAAAATGTGTAGATCTTGTGTGAGACATCTGATCTCATTTCGTGATGTGTAGATCTATTTTTCTCACATGAGCTGACAAATGTCTGTTAAACGACGTTGATATGTCAATTAAAAAATGTGTAGATCTTGTGTGAGACATCTGATCTCATTTCGTGAGAAGGGACGGTCAGATAATAAATTATGTAATACTTTTGTATGTATTAGATAGTACTTTCCTATATATCAGGTAATATTTTTATATTATATTATGTGGTTTACGTACATAATAAAAAATTATTATCCGATATATAGAAAAATATTATCTAATATACACAAAGTATTACATGTTGCACGAGAGACAAGAGCGTCTGGACAACCTAGTATCCGCGCGTTTTTTTAGTGACCTGACTTGACCCAATTCAGGTCGTGTATCCTATAATACAAAAGTATTACCTGATATATAGAAAAATATTGTCTGATACACATAGAAATATTACATATTTTCTTATAATCCAACTCAACTCAAAATGCATAATATAATATATACAAAGTATTACCTAATATATAGAAAAGTATTACATAATACACACAAAAATATTATATAATTTCTTATATTCGATCCAACCAGATCCATCTCATGAAATGAGATCCGTGACATGATTTCACTCAAAACTTTGCCTTAAAAAATTAAAAAAATATTTATATAAGGAAAATCAAATCTCTTTAAAGTGAATCAATGATGCATATATTTTTATCTCTATATCTTTCATTTTCAATATTGCCTTTATACTTTTTTATCTTTTCACAAATATTGACGGCAAATATTCATTATTAAAATATTATTGACATATAAAATTCTTAAATTATATTGAAAAACTATCAATAAAATATTTAAACGGCTTTTAATTATGGATTTTATATAAACACAAACATTTAAGAAATATGAAAACTTAAATACATCTAATAAATTTTTTATTTATTTCATAATCTTGAGATTTTTTTATTTTATTTTTGTAACTTTCAGATTTTAATAGGGTATTTTTATTATTTCAGCAATCTTTTTGTTTTTTTTTCAAATTTCAGAGTTATTTAAATTATTTTGTAACAATTTTCATATTTTTATTTTTATTGTCTATATATTTTATAAAGGGGTATTTCTATAAACTACTATTTAGGTTTGATCGGTTTGAGAA
This sequence comes from Scutellaria galericulata, assembly GCA_946896805.1. Classification (NCBI taxonomy): domain Eukaryota; kingdom Viridiplantae; phylum Streptophyta; class Magnoliopsida; order Lamiales; family Lamiaceae; genus Scutellaria; species Scutellaria galericulata. The sequence goes on from OX335785.1 coordinate 15,109,841, forward strand.
TAAAATGAATCATTTTTGTAAATTTCAAACACATGTTCCTTTTACATTTGCTTCTATTTTACAAATTGCAGCAGCAATTGAGAGAACAACTTTTTTTTTTTCTTTTTGTAAGAAATATGATCCTAAAGTGGGTACTCTTGTACTACCTTACTTAAGTGTGTATTGTAATCTCAAAAGATGATACAACTTTAAACCAAAAAACAAAAAATAAATCATACATCAGAATAGTTTTTTTATTATTAGTATTTCCATAATAATAATTAGATCATAAACTACACTATTTGCAAAATCTTTGTGCTGCGTTGTTCACTAGCTATGAAAAATTCCCATCAGACAGTGAGTGGTCCGAGGACTAGTACACTAGTACGTCTTAATCCATTTTCAACTTATGATAATTTTACTAGCTTACACCAAAACTATGACTAGTTAGGTAGACGATTATTATATCACAATATTTTTTTTTTCTTGTGTTTTAATTTTCTACTTTAACTAGAGTATATGTTACATGTATATAGCAATAACATAATAAATATTATATAAACATGTATAGCACAATATATACGAAAATTGTTTTTGGAAAGCGGTGGGAAAAAAGGAATATTGATTTTTACCTTATTTCTAATTTCTTTAAATGTTATCATTTCCAACATCCCAATACAACAAGCTCGTTTGAGTTACAAATACTAGGGTTCGAACTTAAACCCTCGACCTCAAGATCGTTCCGACACGATTCCATTCGACCAATTCACTGGAACAATACAATATCGGGTAAACTTTATGCGACAAAATCAATTGAGATCAGCAAATATGATGCTTAGAACCAAGGACGTTTCCTTCCCTAAGTGTTATGGGGGCTTTAGCACTCCACCTCCCCCTCTAATTCTTTTTTTCAAGAATTGAAAATAATTTGAATTTTAATGTTTAAATATTAATTTTATATTGATTTAGTCGTCCTTGGTTCGAACTTAAACCTCATCCTCAAGATCGTCCCAACACTATTCCATTCGACCGCGCAAGTGGAACAACACATGTACAATTTTTCTTCCTCAGAAATGTGTTCAAAGATTACGTTCCCATAAAATTTGTCCTTAGTGGAAACTTGTATGTACACAATATTTTGTGGCCAACTATTATCTCTAACTTAACCCTCGCATGATTTGATTTCCATATAGTGGATTGAAATGACACCAAAAACAAAGCTCCAATCAGAAAGGAAGTCAAAAAAATTTGAAAGACTCTAATGTTGACAGAAATCTTCTTTATTATATATCCTCAACTCTCTCTATAAATAGCCTTACACCATTCACATACCAAATCAAGTAAGACAATACCTAAAGAGAGAAGTAGCATTAGGCCAGCACTAATCATAAAGCCCTTATCCACAGGTTTTCTTGCTGCGAAAAAATGGAGAAAATAGAGAATCTTGATACCAAGAAAGAACCAAATTATAGAGGAGTTAAAGCCATGCCTTTTGTCATAGGTATATCTCCAATCCCACTTTCGTTAGTTTAGATCATACCATCTTCATCATCATGCTTAACTATTTTGTTCTCTTTTCTTGCAGGTAATGAGACATTTGAGAAACTTGGGACAATTGGAACATCATCAAATCTCTTAGTATATCTAACAACAGTCTTCAACATGAAGTCTATCACAGCTACAAATGTCATCAACATCTTCAATGGAACTTGCAACTTCGGAACATTGCTCGGTGCTTTCTTCTCCGACACATATCTTGGTCGATACAAGACACTCGGAATTGCCTCTATATCGTCTTTCTTTGTACTAAACCATTTCCCACAAACTATCTTTACTTTGTTAAATATCACAAAATTTTCTGAATTTTCATCTACTTTGATTTCAGGGCATGCTAGTGCTAACACTAACAGCAGTATTTCCAAGTCTACATCCACCTGAGTGTGAATCAAACGGTGCATGTGTTGGTCCTTCAACATGGCAACTAACTTTCTTGTACGCTGCATTCGTCTTTCTTGTAATCGGGGCTAGTGGGATTAGGCCATGTAACTTGGCCTTCGGAGCCGATCAGTTTAATCCGAAAACAGAATCAGGCAAAAGGGGTATCAACAGTTTCTTCAATTGGTACTACTTCACCTTCACTTTTGCTATGATGTTGTCGTTGACAATCATCGTGTACGTGCAATCGAGCATCAATTGGGCCATCGGATTAGCCATCCCGGCCTTCCTCATGTTCCTATCATGCGCGTTTTTCTTCGTTGGGACGAGGCTTTATGTCATGGTTTTGCCTCAGGGAAGCCCCCTAACAAGTGTTGTTCAGACACTGGTTGTTGCATTCAAGAAAAGGAAGCTTGAGTTGCCTCATCAGCCTTGGATCTCTCTGTTCAATCACTTCCCTTCTGACTCAATCAACTCTAAGCTTCCTTATACTGATCAACTCAGGTTGGTAAACATTTCTTCTTCTATTGTGTTTTCTTTTCTTTTCTCTTTTTTCCCTAAATGCCTTAAATGATGATTTTAGTCATTTCACTCATCATCTGTATCACCTCTCATTTAAATCTGTAGAAAACTATTTTATCTCTTATCTCCTTCATCTTCTCCCCCATCTCTCTCCTCTCACATCTCTATTTTCTCTCTCTTCACTCTCGATCGATTTTTATTTAATTTCGAAGTTCTATGTTTTTCGGTTTTGATTATAAATATTTTTTTTGTGTAAAATATTTTTCGGTTGTAATTACCACCATTTACTGGTGAGATAGCTTCGAGATCTTAATTTCGATGCATCCTTAGGGAAAAAAAAATTATATATATGTGAAATAAATGATGGTCAGTGTATGAAGATTTAATATCTTAAATATCAGATTTAACTTCTCTGGCTGATTAGCTTCCAGATCTTTTTTTTTTTTTTTGCAAAAACTTAGGTTTTCTATGGATAGAAAACATGCTCTCTTTGTTTTTTAATCAAGGGGATAATTTTCATTTTCTTTTATATATTATGGGTAGGAACAAGAGGTCCCATTTTAATAAAGCTCCCTTTTTAATAAAGTTGGAAATGTAATATGTGCAGGTGTCTGAATAAAGCAGCAATTCTAACAGCAGAAGATGAAAAGAACTCAGATGGATCGGCAGCAAATCCATGGAAGCTTCGAAGCATACAGCAAATCGAAGAGATCAAGTGTGTGATCAGAGTGATTCCCATATGGATTGCAGGGATCATATACTTCATGGTTCTTGCCCAAATGCAAACATACTTAGTCTTCCAAGCAATTCAAACCGATAGGCGAATAGGCCGTGGCAGCTTCAAGATCCCTGCTGCCACTTACAATGTCTTCTCCATGATAAGCCTCACCGTATGGATCCCAGTGTACGACAGGCTTCTCGTCCCGTTGCTCAGAAGAGTTACGGGAAAAGAAGAAGGGATCACAATGCTGCAAAGAATAGGAATTGGAATATTCCTTGCGATCTTGACAATGTTAATGGCAGCCGGTGTGGAGAAGCATCGGAGAACCCTAGCGTTGACCCGGCCCACGTTGGGGCTGGTCCCACACAAGGGTGAGATCTCGTCTATGTCGGGGAACTTGTTGATCCCTCCGTTGGCGTTGGCGGGCCTGTCGGAGGCGTTCGCCGTGATTGGCCAAGTCGAGTTCTTTTACAAGCAGTTTCCGGAGAATATGAGGAGCTTTGGAGGGTCTTTCTTGTTTTGTGGATTTGCTATGGCTAGCTATTTGAGTAGTTTCTTGATTACTGTTGTTCATAAGGTTACAAAAGTTGGGGAAAAGAGTAATTGGTTGGCAGAGGATTTGAATGAGGGGAGATTGGATTACTTTTACTACTTGATTGCTGCTTTGGAGGTGGTGAATTTGGGCTACTTTTTGGTTATTGCAAAGAGGTACAAGTATAAGAATACTGAAAGTAGTGATATGGATGTTGCTATGGAGAAGATTGATCCCAAAAATAATCCAGTTTAGTTGGCAAATTTTGAGTCATTGTACTTGGTTAGTATTGATAGGTTGAATTAGTCGGACATTAACGATGTATCGTGTTCTAATCATATACTATCAACAATGCATGTAAGTACTGATGATATTATTCAGTATGTGACATGTGATGTGTGGTAGCAATTCGAGATTAAAATATGACACAATACTATTTGGACTAAAGGATCTGGTCTATGAGATATGACAAAGTGATGAGGTACAAGAAAAAGGTTGATTAATTAATAACGTGATTAAGGATATTATTGTGTGTGGTTTGTATGGTCCAAAATATTAAATATGAGCCAAATATTAGGGTATATTTAATGGTAATTGCCAATGTTTTCAAAATGGAAGTGAATTATCTATTCAAGAAAATTTAAGTGGTTCGTTTGGTTCGAAAAGCCAAAAGCAGATTCGATACGAACTTTTCAACTCTTTTTTATGGTGAAATTTTTGCATGAGGACGAAATCAATATTAATGTGTAATAAGCATGAACATTATTTAATATGAATAGATGATGTATAAATATAATAATGACCCCTTTTCTCTTTAGTGCAGTTTAGATACTATGACATATCAATACAAACAAAATTCTTGCTTTCAACATAGGACAGATTTTGGCTTCGTCGAGTTACTTGTATCCTTCCATGCATATATCATAAGGTCCACACTTTCTATCTTTTATTTGGGTGGCAATTTGATTGTCCCATTAGTAGAGATGACAATGATAAAAATCAAATTAATTTAAGCGTGCTTATTTGTCATTCGACTAATAATATAGTATGAGCCTAACATGTTATAAATGAATTTAACTAAAGGTTAGTTGAATGGATCAAATTTGAATTACCATATTTCTTTTATATACATAAATGTATCTCAATACGATTTAAAAATACAAAATATCTGACTTACCCTTTATATGTCTTTTCAAATCACAATGACATATTTATCGGTTCATTCTGAGTGTGGTTGTTCTTCTCATCTTTTTCTTCATAGCATTTGTTTGATTTCACATTTCAAATCGCGACTCGGTGATGTTGAAGATTATATTGTTGCAATGATTTTAAACATTGAACAACAATTATATCAACAATATGAAATCATCTACAGAAAATTTGGAAGTTTCAACTAGTGTTTGTGGAACCGGATCGGTGGTCAAACCGGCTTGGCCACCGGTTCAAGGTTCAATTGGTCGGACCGGTTCAACCGGGAGGTCCAACCGTTTAAAAGATATTTAACAATATTTATTTGAAATTTTTTTATATTATGTAATTTTTTTTATAAAATTATAGAGGACAATAATAATAATACACAATCCATTTTAGTAATAATGTTAATAATAAGGGTAAATTACATGATAAAAGTCAAACTATGATCACTTTTCCACTTTATTACCCGAACTTTCAAAGTTCACTATAAAACAGCTCAACTTTGTTTTTTTATCAAACGACTGCCAAAAGTCACCACCGGTGGAATATTATGGGAATATTCAATCCCGAACTTTCAAAATTCACTATAAAACAGTTCAACTTTACGAATTTACCAAACGACCGCCATAATTAAATAAAATTAAATAAAAAAATAACTAAAAAATACAAATCAAATTAAATTAAATAAAATAACTAAAACCCCCAAATTGGGACCCTTAAGGGGTTTTAGTTATTTATTTAATTTAATCAAATCAAATTAAATCGGCTAATTTTGGGGGGCCGATTTTGGGGGTTTTAGTTATTTAATTTAATTTAATCAAATCAAATTAAATCGGCCAATTCTGGGGGGTCGATTTTGGGGGTTTTAGTTATTTAATTTAATTTAATCAAATCAAATTAAATCGGCCGATTTTGGGGGGGGCATTTTGGGGGACCGATTTGGAGGTTTTAGTTATTTAATTTAATTTGATTTGTATTTTTTATTTAATTTAATTTGATTTGTATTTTTTAGTTATTTTTTATTTAATTTAATTTAATTCTGGCGGTCATTTAGTAAATCCGCAAAGTTGAGCTGTTTTATAGTGAATTTTGAAAGTTCAGGACGGAATGCTCCCAAAATATTCCACTGGCGGTGACTTCTGGCGATCGTTTGGTAAAAAAACAAAGTTGAGTTGTTTTACAGTAAACTTTGAAAGTTCGGGTAACAAATTGGAAAAGTGACCATAGTTTGGTTTTTATTATGTAATTTACCCTAATAATAATAATGATAAATTCAAAAGATTTATTAATAAAATCTAGAATATCATTCAAATATTACATAATATATAAAATTACATGTATGTAGATAGAAGAGAATATCAAAATCATATCTCCTCAATTTAAAAAAAGGAAAAAAAAAAACTCATATGAATTTTCTCTTAGGAAAGTATGGATATATTTTTTATTTCCTTATAATTTATTCACAACATTATAGTTGTCTCAAAAAAAAAAGACAAAAAAAAAAGTATAAGAGTTGTAGTAAAGTGTATAAGTTTGTTAGAAGTTGTCCCACATTGAAAAAAAACTAAAGAAGGTATGAGAGATTGTAGTATAAAGTTTAAAAGTTGTCCCACAATGATTACCCAACTAAAATGACAGTGAAGTCATCCACTATAAATGATACTAGTGTATGAGTTTGAATCACAATGAAGCAAGCTAGTCTTTGTCCCACATTGGTTGGGAATCAAAACTTATATTGAAGCAACACATTGGTTGGGAATCAAAACTTATAAACTTATATTGAAGCAATGCATTGCAAATGAGATGCTAAGTTAAAAAAAAATTAGAAAGTAAAAAAAAAATAAAAAAGACTGAGTCAACCGGTTATTTGACTGGTTTTTTACCGGTTAAACCAGGTTTGACTGGTTCCAAATGGTTCAACCGCAATTCCGGGTTTAAGTGCTTAAAGGGACTGGATTAGTGGCCGGTTTGAGGTTGAACCGGTTGGACCGGCCGGTCCGGTCCGGTCCCACAACCATTGGTTTCAATATGCATGATATTAAGGAAGAAGAAAATGAAATCACGAATTGAAGTTTTAAACTTATATTCTATAATGCTATCATACATTTAATGTGTATACGTAATATATTGTAATCTATACTTATTTAATAACAAAGAAGTCTGGATATAATTGTAATTTTACATTAAAAAAAATGATAAAATTTAAAAAGAAAACTGATAAAATACAGTTTCTCCACCGTATCATCATTCTCATCCAAATTCATCTATCTATCTATATTCCATACTTATATAATAATAAAACGGATCCATTTTAAAAATTGTGATATACAGTTCTATCATCACTCATTCAACCGCACAGTAATAAGTCTCCCAAAATTATTCTTCCAATTTATCACAAGAATATGTTTTGTGAAGAACAGATCATCACTCTTACATCATTACTGCAACTCAGAAGTCGCTCGATCGAGAGAATTGTTTCATGGGTCTACGAGTTTTGTAGGATGATGAAAATATTAGTTATTTTGGAGAACAAATTTTGAAGTATGTTTTTCTTTATCTTGCATTATAGGTGTTTATTTAAATAAATTTGTTTGTGAACATTTACTTATCGATAAATAATGTTGTGCTTGATGTGTTTCAGGTAGAAGAGTGACTTTTTTGATGCTCTCTAAGTTTCAATGGAAAGTAAGCCATATGACTCCAATCTATTTTTTCGACTGTATTGCGAGGAGATTTAATGTGGTGATTGTAAGTTTTTGAGGTGTGAGAGTGTTGTCCTCTCAATTATAAATGGTGTGTTGATCTGTTTGTTTTGATAAATATTTATTTTGATATGGATAAAATTAACAAATATTTAATTTAGATAGTGTAAAAATGCAGATTGTAGGCTTCTAGATTATCTTTCTTCTGTTAGTTTTGTTGCTATGATGAAATATGTTATTCCAATATTTTACAAATAGGTTTGATTCTATTTGTTCCCCGTTCCATCTCTGTAACTAATTAACTACATTCATTATTTTCTTCTTATAATTGATAATCTTTCTTCTTTGGTAAAGTGAAGTTGAAATTTAATTCTTTTGCCATTGTTTGGTTGATTTCTATCTCATAATTATTGAATCCTTTAGTTTGTATTCTCTTTGTTTTGCTATAAAACTGATTTACACAGTCAAGCCTTCAGCCATTGAATTTTATTTTTAAATTTATTTGCTTCTTCTTTTAATTATTGTTTTGGTTGATCACTTAATATTTTTTAGATGATATTGTTAGTTCATCAAATTAAGATTTGATTTTGACAAAACTATCAATAAATGTTTTATTCAACTTCCATTAAATTATTATTCTAATAATAGAAAACTATATTTTTTTGACAAAATAAATATCCGTGCATCGCACGGGAGGATTACTAGTTATATGAATAATATGTTGCTTGTCAATAAAACAAGTAATATCTTTCAATTATTCAAGAAATACATTGTAATAATTTTCTATGTAATACTTTTTAATTATATTAGTATACATTCTAAATATACAAATGGTATATTTTACAAAAATTCAATAAATAACAGATGCAACGATTCAAGTGTGTATGGAAGCACATGAACCGGTGTAGGACGTATGCGAACAAGTAGAGACATATTATTGGGTCTATTGCACAAAAAACTATACGTCGGTTCATCTGCACAATAGAGTTTTTGTCTTCTTTTCATAGTCAGCAACATCTTTGAGTGGGTATTGAAATTTACTTTTGATTCAAACCTCAATTATCCACATTATTAAAAAAAAAAAAAAAAAGTAGCAGATAAAATCAAGATTATATATATATATATATATATATATATATATATATATATATTATTTATTAAATTTGCTATTCATTCAGTATTCCACATTGAACTTTTTTATTTTCCAATTCTTTTATCAATATTTATATGTTTACAATTTCATTCATCATTGAATTTCTGCCTATAACTCTGTGAGCCAAAACCTCACCATTCATAACTTATTTTTATAAATTAAACTTTATTTGTTGTCCATTAATCTATTTCAAGATATTTAAAAAAAAAATTATCTCATAAAATTAGATTTGTGAGATGATATCAAAAAGAGATTCATTAATAAATGGAATAATAATTCCCTTTATAATGTTATCGAAAAAAGGACAAATATCAAATTTTATCATTATTATTGTATTTTTAACGTTATATGTCTACTTTTAAAATTTATTTCATATGTTACCTTCAATAACTATTTTATTATCACAAAAACTCATGTGCACCAGGTGCACGAATCTAAAATCCGTGCAATCCGGGTCGATCCGACCTGAATCCGCGAGTTTTTAATTTTTTTTTCAGATTTTTATCTTGATCTTTATGTTATAAATGTGTGACCTTTACGTTATAAATGTGTGACCTTTATGTACAACTATCCCTACCTTTATGCATTGTGACTTGGGAAAAAAATGAAGATATTCATCACAATTTGTACTATGTACCTTTATGTGATATTAATGTGAATTTTATGTTATATTATGTCACATTTATGTACAAATATTCTGACATTTATGCATCTTTATATATTATATAAATGTCAGAATATTTGTACATAAAGGTGACATAATATAACATAAATGTTGCATTGATATCACATAAAGGTGTACAATTCAAATTATATTGAAAATCTTCATTTTTTTTCTAAGTTACAGTACATAAAGGTCATGATAGTTGTACATAAAGGTCACACATTTATAATATAAAAGTCACACATTTACAACATAAAGGTCACAACCTGAAGTAAAAAAAAAAAGTAAAATTTAAAAACATGTGGATCCGGATCAAAAACTGGGTCGACCCACAATGCATGTACACCAAGTACACACAAGCAGAGACGGAGTTGGGGGGACTGGCGGCGGCCGCCCCCCCTCCCCCCCAAATTTTCTGACCGAACTATATATATATATATATATATATATATATATATATATATATATATATATATACTTATATAATGTATTTGTAGTTAAAAATACAGATTTCGCCCCCCTCGAATTTCAAAATTTTGATAAATATTCCAAAAAAAATATTTCGCCCCCCTCGTTACCAAATCCTGCTCCGTCCCTGCACACAAGACCAACTATTTTATTATAATTTTTAATTTCCCTCCTAACATAAACTTTCTGACTACCCGACTTCCCACGTGCCCAATATTCATTTTTTAAATAATCTTGATACGTGATCTCCATGAATTTATAATCTATATATAACCCTTTTGGTCCTATTTAATTATATGGTCATAGTTGAGTGAAGGCAACGTTCGGAGAAATTCAGAACGTGTTGTCACTTTCTTTTGAATCATAACCCACATTATTGATTCATATAACTTGGTGGACCTGTTAAGATCTTTTTGGATCCAGACCGATTCTCTTTGAGATTTCATACACATTATTGAGATAAAATTGAAATATTTTAGGTACTTGATTCATACACACTAACATCATATATATCTTGAAATTTGATAGTGTGTGTTTAAGTTGTGCATATATGATATAAGTCGATGAAAATAATTGGGATCATTTATTATAAAATAATGTTGTGTTTACTATTTCATTACATATTACTTTATATATATATATATATATGTATGTATTCAAATGATAACCTAACTACTGTGTATACAACATATATTATGCAATGAAACACAAAATAAAATTGTACTTTGCAAAATTATACTATTTTTAACTTAGCTGCCGGAAAAAAAAATGGACAAAAAAAAAAAAGCCTCCTGATCATTTCCATTTACCATAATGATATCTATCTAACTCTATTATATACTCACTAAATAAAATTTTAATAGTGGGGTGAAAAATTAATAGTGTCTTATTTCATGAACAATTGCTATTATTTGTTGTGATATATAAAACAATGCTCTAAAATTCGTTAGGCGCTAGTCGAGTGCTTGACTGGCGCCTAACTACTTGAATGCCTAGTTGGGGTCTAGGCGCCGTATCTAAATTAAATAGATTGTTTGTTATTTTATCTATTTCTCTTAATTTTTTTATCCTTACAAAATATTTTTGGAACACTTATATTATTTTGTTTTGATTTTATGTAGAAAAACAAGTAAAAACTTCATATCTCATTTATAATATTATTTTTATTTGTATTTTTCAATGTATGAAATTTTTATTCATATCTAACTAAATAATAATAATTTAATAATAGCCTATAATACATTAAGAATACTACTATTTCGTTAAAAAATGTAAGAAGGAAAGGAAAGAAAACAAAATTTGAAAAAAGATGTATTTGGGCCCTAGAACCGCCTAGGGCTAAATTATTTTGTCTAACCCAGCCTAGGGCCGCCTATAACCTAAAGTGACCGAATAAAAAAAATCAGTATAGTTATTAGTAGCCTAGGCAGATTTTTAGAATACAGATATACATAGTCACGGGTTAAAGATAAACATTGCGTGTAAGTTAAAATAAAAGTTTTCCAAAATTGTATTGAAACCATAAATTAATTTAGGGAAAAATAAGGTAACATGGTATGTCTGGAAAAATATAATAATATTCGTTTGTTTTGTTAATATGGACAAACTGAGCAATCTTCCAACTCATGCAGAAAATGATTGCCTCCCAACTGTGGTAATTATTTGATAAATAATTATTTAATTATTGATGCAGTTCATACCAATTCATTGATGTTTTGTTAGCTGCTTCATAGTATTCTCACACGCCTTCCTCCTAAGGGAGATCCTCATTTTCAGAATAATGTGTCTCTTCTACTGGTGTATCTATGATCCATATATGCATGGTTTATAGTATAATAACAAAGTTTTTAATGCATTAAAATAATTATAAACTTTGTTATTTTATATATATATGAAATTATGTGTTTTATTGTGGTTTTTTTTTTCTTTTTTCTTTTTGGTCCGACGGACTCTACTTGCAATACATAGATTGTGATTTGTAAAAGGAAACCTTTGATAATGAATCCTAGGCTCAAGTTAGAAGTAAGATAAAAATAATATTCTCTCCAATTCAAATTAAATGTCGTTCTAGAGATTAAATTATATTTCAGATTAAATAACGTTTTAGCCATTTTTGTCACTTTTTTCCAAGTTTACCCCACTTCCAATTTTTAAATCTTTCTTCATTTTGAACTTACCTATTTAATTTCTTTAAAATTTATTCATACAAAATTCTACAATCTTTTCTTATGTCAATTTTCTCTTATATTTCTTATTATGACCCGCTATCAGGAACAGAGTAGCAATAGAGTAAATTTTTCTTTCTTTTATATTATCTCATCTCATGTTAATTTAAGAATGGATGGAAAGAGATTGATAAGAGCTTTTTTTATCCAATGTTTATATTCTATAATCTATGATAACAATTTAAGAACAACACTTATTTTAAATCAAAAATAGTATTAAATACTTGAAAATAAATTAAGATGGGTATGGATAAGTGCTTTTGGGCCTCAATCGGACTTAGTTTTAGAGACAGCTATTATTTGTGCCATCGTATAGCCCTTCACTTTTTATGGCCAAATTAAGTTGCCGAATGATTTAGTTCCTAGGTATTATGGGTGATCTGTATTAAACATGAGTAGGTTTTCTGTGCAATTGGTACATGAATTTTAAATCCATGTATTTGGGTTGGGTTGGGCCAAATTCGACTCGAATCTGAGCTTTTTTTTTCCCCTAATATTTGTATTATGTTAGTCATATATTTATGTTATATTAGTCATACACTAATGTTATATTAGTCATACTTTTATGTCTAGATATCATAACCTTAGTGTAATATTTTAACTTAAAAAAAAAAAACCCACCAACCTTTATATTATGTTAATCATACATTTATATTATATTAGTCATACATTTATCTACAAATATCATACAAATGTTAAGGTACAACTAACATTACTAAAGGTATGACTAATATAATTAAAATGTATGACTAACATAATATAAAAATATGACACCTGAAAGCATGTTTGAGTGAATTTGTACGCAACCTGGTGGCGCGTGCAGACATGTGGCGACGCGTGGTGACCAGGTCGATTTGAGTGAACAAACCCTAAATTCGTGTACCAAGTGTATTGAAGTTTTTATAATTAAACATGTTATACATAATAGTTTTGTTAGATTCGTAATAAGATTTAATATGTATGGCTCATAATATCGATTCATACGGAAAAACTATTTGTAAACATGAAATACATACACATATATTTGTACACATATAAAATTTAATTTGTATTCATTTTACAAATTTATTCTTTATATAAGTAAAAGTAGAATCGTCTGTGGTAAATAAAAATAGAATGTTGATTTTCCTACCAAAGACACCTAGAAATGTTTTGTCTATATAGTGGTATTGCTCATTCAATTAAATGTCATTTTAGAGTGTTATTGATTCGAGTTATTTGTCATTTTAGATTACTATTCAACTTTATTTCAAGATTATTTATATCATCATTTTTTAAAATCTGTTAGTTTTCAACCTAACATGTTAAATTCTAGCTAAAATTTAGGAATTATTTATTTTTAGATTTTTGAATTAATTTTGATTCTCTCTCAATTTTTTGGATCATAAATTTCTTAATTAGTTAATGTAATTTTTTGACAAAACTCTAAAACTAATATGAGATCGGAAGGAGAAATATTAACACATTCGACTAAGACTTTCAATTAGAAAAATAAAACAAAAAAAATTAATAACATGATTAATAACGTTAGCCAATGGATAATATGCAAAAATATTGTGTGATGCGGATACCTCAAAGCATGTACTCCGAGCCCAACTTCTAGAAGGCTCATAGAGAAAGGCCCAAGAAGGAAGCAGATCTCGATGAGGTCGGATCTGTTCAAACAGGTAGCAAAGTTGAATATGTCAGAGCTATTGAGAAGAGTATATATATGACAAAGTAAGGCTATATTTGGATTGGACTTGACTCGTTTGGATTTTGGATGGGTTTAATACAATCCATGTTTGGATTAGAATTATTAAAATATTGCAATCGTACCCTACTTTTTTTTTTTTTGTTACAATTTCCAATAAAATAAATATATTTTTTACTTTTTCTACAACTATCGATAAAAAATATCTACTTTTACTACAATTCTCAATGTAAAAAATGATATTTTAATTATAATTCTACTCAAAATTCAAACTCACCGAATCATTTTCAAACTTAAATTTAGATTTACAAAAATCACCTTAAGTTCAAAACAAATATTATCTAAATGACAAAACTACTGGATCTAGGTTGACAGCAGAAATCCATTCGCCAAATGGGCTCGGTTCAGGTTCGCCAGATATGCATGGTCCAAGTTGCTGAAGATTTAGGAAGAAAGCCCAAGCCCATTGGGCTTGGGAACCTCTTAAAGTTTTTCTAATAAAATGAGAATTGTCTTCTTTGAACTAGAAAGTATTTCATTATTTATTGATTGTTTGTGAGTATTTTTAGAGTTTTGTCATCATCATAACCAATATATTTATGGTTGATTTTTGTGATGGGAAATGCAGAATTAAGCAAATTATTAAGTCAGTGGATAATATTCAACAATTCAATTCTTTTTACTTTTTTAAAATGAGGGAACTGTGATAATATTAAAAGGTGGAAATCAATGAAATTGATGGACATCAAACTATTCCAAATTAAATCTCAAGTACCGAAAATACCATATTTTTATTTTCCATTTTAAAAAAAGGTTAGTGAACTAAAAATTGTTTGACAACTATTTTACAGCTCCTCCATTTATAAATAACACATGTCATACTTTGCTTGTTAAAAATCCTTCTGTATCTTCTTTTCACCCTCTATTCCTATTTTTGTTTCTTTTATGCTGCTTAAAAAGAAAATCAAGAAATGGATGGAGTAGGAGTTTGTCCGAAATTCTCGATTATGGCGGTAGAACGAAGATGGTGTGGTGGTGCTGCTGCGAGCATAAAGGAAGATTTTGATAGTTTGGATTTAGAATTTATCTTACGATTGAAAATCTTAATATTAAAAATATAAAAATTAAGATCCCACTAACATTTACCATCAATGTGTATTTTAATCTCTAGCCTATACACATATTCCTAAACTTTAGGGCATGACTCAAAAAAGGTTTGGGTAGACAATATTTAATGTTCTTCTAGCCAAAGTGTGTACAACATTCAGAGGAAATGAGTGCAATTTTCAATTTTTTTTGGCTATTTATATTTCCTCACAGAATATTTATTCTATTTCCCTCTCAAGAAACAGTTTATTCATTTAGTATTTGTTCCAAAGTAGTTACGCCTATTATTTTTAATATTAAAAAGAAAAGGAAAATTCAGAATTTTCTAATACATTATGCATTTTGTCGTGACATAAACCTAGTTGGCGTGGGCGAAAGATACACGTAATCTCTTGTTTTCTTTTCTTTCTCTATTCTTTTTTTTTTTACATTTTCTTTCTCTGTGATCATCATTATTGTTTAGTGTGTAATAATATTTAATAATTTAGTGGAAAAAGTGGGACTAGCAAAGTAAATTTCTACTCCTTTCATTAATTATTTCACATGTTTCGTTACATAAACTTTTGAGTACGAGAGGTAGAAAACAGATCCGAAAATTTATTTAACAGATTGTTTATAAAAGTAGCAAATTTAATTTATCTGAGACTATATGATAAGGTATATTTTGTGAGGCTGAAATCTACTGTCCACTGTTAAATCTATTTTTAAGAGTTAATCTCATTTATTTTGTTGGTTTGGAGTTGTGGATTAAATAGTACTATAAAATTAGATTCGGTGAACCATCTAACAAAAGTTTGACTTAAGCTGATTTATTAAAAATAGATCAATTTTTTTTTTAAAAAATTCATAAAAATATGTGTGAAAAAGTCAAATAATCTATACTCAACCAATATTCTATTTGTTTAAAAATCATCAAACTAGATAAACTTAACTAATAAACTAAAATAAATATATTTTTCTGAAATGCAATAACGAAATGTAATATGTACTTGCCTACATTTAAAGTTTAAACTTTAACTAACTCTGTTCGTGGCAAAAAAATAATAATAATAAAATAAAATAATAATAATAATAATAATAATAATAATTTATTTCTTCAAATTAAAGTACAATATTTTCTTCCTTTATGATCAACTAAATAAGATACAATATTATATAATTTGAGTCATTGATCTTCATTTATGTCCCTTTTACTTGATATGAATTTTGACACACAAGACCGTTATTAAAAATTCAATTATAATATTTGAAATATAACTCTCTTTGTTTAGATAAAAAAAGAAAAATTGAAATATAACTCGTTTTTAGATAGGGGATGGGGTATCTCAACTCGAGGTTGTCCTTGTATTAACTTACACTTTTAATTAAAGGTATTATTTGACCCAAATATAATATGAAAGGTATAATATTTTACTATAATCTTTGAAGTGTGATCCATTTTTCTTGATTTTTTAAATAATTTTAATGTGTAGTTAGTTAGGTGGAGCGCCTTATATTCCACTCTACTCTAATCATATTCCCTCTTAAAAAAATGTCAGTAGTTAGCCAAATCATATGGACACTAATATGCGTTGGTCAATTGATTAGGTACAATAATTTTAAGCACTCCAATTAACTATACTTTTAAATATTTTTATTTTATAAATTTGATCAAATTACCAAATAAATTTGGAGGTTTGTTAAAACTACAACTAGGCTCTTAATTATGAAAAAATTAAAAAACTTATTTGCTGTATCAATCAATTCTTATGAGTATTCTATTTCGAAATTATTCATTTCGTATATACTATCATATTTTAAGTTTCATAGTGGTTTTACGTTAAAAATATGACTATTAAAGTATTTAATTGTAACTCTCGTTAGTTTTAGGATCTGTTTGGTATAATTTGACTGAATATTGATGATGATAAATGTAATTTATAAAAAAAAAATAGATAATAAAAATTGGAACTATGTTTTTTAAATATAAATTTAAAAGTAGATTTTTATTTTATTAATATAACTACATTTTTTCCAGTCCTCTGTAACGCACTAGAAAGAGTAATTGATTAACAGGATCTTTTAGAAGACCAAAATTAGATTGTCTAAATCAATTTCTAAGATATTGATTGACCAAATCGTGTAATGAATTGATAATAATATTTTCCTTGTATTACATTCATTTATGATTTCAACACATTTTTTAAAAGTTAGTATTGTATTACCCAAATATAAAAAACCAAAAAGATAATAACAGATCGACTTACACAAAATATTTCGTGTTTCGCATGGTCGATACTATTTAATAAAAGCTATCGATATTAACATTATTCAATTAGTGAAACATTATTTAACATTATTGATTTGATGACAAAGAGAAGGCATTGAAATGTAAAACCGTGTGTGCGGTCTCATTCAATATTATAGTGATATAGTTAGTTACTTGATTTATTTATTTCTCAATTATTTGGATTTTTAGATTAGTTATGACTCTAAGTCAAACGCGGTGCCAAAAGGGGTGCTCAATTTTCTCCAAACTATTAGTAAGGGTCCATATAATAATTAAAAAAAATTGACTTGATAAATTTAGATAATTAAATACGGATGAATACAAATAATAGTTTTGTGCTATAACTTGAATCCAATTAGCATTAATCATAGTATAATTTAACTAAGAATATATTATTTAATCGTTGAAATATATATTACATTTGTAGAAGAATATATAAAAATAATTTTTAATTCACTATTTTCAATATATATATATATATATATATATATATTACAGTAATATATATATTACATGTCTTTTTGTTTTCTAAATTATATTTTTTATAATTTTATTAATTAAAATGATTCTGAAAATTTCTTTTCAATTATAGATAAAAGTGAAAGTCAGAATTTCAAATAAATTTTATAGTTAAATTTAACATGTATTGTCAAAAATTGTTAAATTTCAATAATTAGTCATTTCAATCCGTCCATCTTTATTTTATTATTTTTCTCCAATGTTTTAAATTAAAGTAAATTTAAATATTATAAAATTGAGGCTCACTAGTGTGATGCCACGTGTACCTAGCAATTATACTTATATGAGAAGGATTGGTGTGTTCCCAGGGTGCAGTATGCCCCAAGCCAAAATCTAATAACTTTAAATATTATTAATATCGTTATATGTAATAGGTAGTATTTTAAGTAATATCTGTTATTAAAATATATATTTCAATTATACAAGTAAATACATAATTATGAGTAAACAATTAATATCTTATGAATATATAATTAATATATTTCACTAAAACATATATTTCAGTCATACAAGTAATACCTTAAGAGTAAACAACTGATGTCTTGTGAATATACAACTAATCTTTTTCATTGAACAAGTACAATGTAAACATATATATATATATATATATATATATATATATATATATATATCGGTTATATAAGTAATAATTTGTGAATATAGAACTTATACTTTATGAGTATACAACTAATACCTACAAGGATACACCAATAACACTAATACCTTATAAGTATACCACTGATACTAAACTAATTAATATATCTTTTGGGGGTACATAGGGTATATATATGTGTATATATATATATAAAATACATATTTGTTTTTACATTTCTTTATTTTTGTAAGTTGTTAATATTAAGATATATATTTTACATAATTTTCTAAAATTATATTAGTTGTTTTTCAATTTTTGAATTAAAGGATATATATATATATATATATATATATATATATATATTAGGGTTAAATATCATTAAAATCACCAAAATATTTGGATATTAATAAATATATAATGATTTTCGATATTTCGTGCAAATCAAACCAACACGCAGAATTCGGTATTGTTTCGTAGGTGTTGACATGTCCAAACACCTCAACAGGTCATCTGTCAATGTGTCATTAAAAAATAAATAAAAATCAACATGTGTTAAACGACATTGTTTTACGCTTTTTGGTTAAATAACGTCTTTACTTTAATTGTGGTTTTAACCAAAATCTTGATATTAGCAAAATAAACATTGACTATAAATATATTGTGCAATTCGAATCACTTATTTTAGATTTTGATTTTGAAGTTGTTAATGAGTCCGCATAGATTAACATGACAACTCCCAAAATATAAATTAAAAAAAAAAATCACGGATCCAAAATGATGTCGTTTTAACTATACCACTTAATTTCATATTAATTTCATACACTTATTATTATTATTATTATTATTATTATTATTATTAAAGTAGTGTTTTCTAACATCATATTATAATAGAAGTATGTTTGGTGAACTTCTGATTTGATAACTTGTGGATGGAATTTGTAAAAAGTCACGAATCATCATTTCTTTATAACCGATCACTATTGAAGATGGTGTCTTCTCCACAAGTTCATCCAAATTTGTAAATGAACTTTTATACTTAAAAGTCAATATTCTAAAAATAATACCAAACAAGAATTTTCAATAATGTGGGATTAAAAATGTATTTCTGTTATTCTGTATATATGCATGTAATATTTGGCCGGGTAAGACCACCTTCATTCACAACCTTCACAACCAGTTGTGAGAAAAAGACAAAGCAAACTAATTTTAAAAAAAAAAAAAAATTCAGAAATATTACACAACCCATGTTTGAAGGAAGTTGTCGTCCAACCCAAGCTCACAAAATGGTCATTCAATCCCTTTATGCCAAGTGTCAACCCATTATTGGTTGATTTAAATTTTTATGGATATAATTTAGATTGTTGATAAATGATATAATTTGTGTTTAATTTATTTTTTAAAAATTATCAAAATTCCTTCTTTTTTTTTTTTTTCTATAAGTAGAGTCTAATATTGACATATTTTGAAGAGTCTCATGCCCAATATACCCAAAAGCATAAAGCACTTGTACAAATATACCCACCAAACTTTAATATTATCCTCAAATACCCAAAAGTACATTAATGCAGAGAATCTGTTAAGCTTGGTACAGATTATTAGCAGGCTTTAATATATACAATATATACAATATATTGAAATTGTCGTTAAATCCTGAAAATTTAGGGTTTAACGAAGAAAACCATAATTTTCGTTAAACCCTTTATTTTTAGGGTTTAACGAAGTTTGTGGCATGTTTTCGTTAAACCCTATTTTTTGGGGTTTAACGAATATTAATTCAATCCCGTAATTAAATAATTATCAAGTACAATAATTGACATGGATTTATCATATACCTTTTTAAATTTTTTTTTATTAAGATGAACATATCAAATTTGAAAATAAATATAGTAATTTAGTAATAAATTTATCCGTTATAGTAATATAGTAATTTATTAATTTTCGTTATATTATTAAATAATTTTCGTTAAATTATCAAATAATTTTCGTTATATTATCAAATAATTAGAGTGAAACCATAAAATAATTTCGTTCATTATTAAATAAATTTCGTATTAAAATTATCAAATATTTGTCGTCAAATCCAAAAATTATTTCTGTAATTTAAATTATTTTTGTTATATTATTTTTTTTAATTTTCTAATTTTCAAATAATTTTGTTAAATTATCAAATATTACACTTATTCGTTAAACCCTACTTTTAGGGGTTTAACGAAAATTATAAATTATACCATTATTTTCGTTAAACCCTAAAAAATTAGGGTTTAACGAAAATTTTCTCCCTAGGTTTAATTTTCGTTAAACCCTTATTTTTTAGGGTTTAACGAAAATGAAACCCCTACTTTTAATTCCTACCCTAATTTTTCGTTAACTACAAATTTATTTTAGTGTTTGATTTTGATATCATATGAAAATTATCATACATTATATAATTTTTCTTATATTTGACCATACTTTTATAAGGAATATTAATTGGCCCCACCCACCCCCACAACCACCTATCACTAGTGTACTTCATATGCATATGACAAAGAAGAAAGAATCTTAGGGTTTGAACGAAAATTTTGAAAATTTCATCTCCTTCTCCCCTACCTCTCTCTCGTGGCTCATCTCCTCTATTGTTTGCAAAAAAAAAGAATTTTGGCTTCCATTGTTGTGAAAAAATAAAAAGTTCGTGAAGTTCATTAGGTTGAAAAGTTCGTGAAGGAAAAGTTCGTTAAATGGCCGAAGAGTATATCGAAGAGGTTAGAATTTAATATTATTGATGTTGTAATTTAGAATTTATGTCCAAATACATCTTGGTTTATTATATGGTTGTTGTTTGTTTGTTGAATTTATGGATTGAATATTTTCTATCTATGTTGTTATAGGGTTTGTGATATATTATTGTTCATTATTTAGGATATATATGATATTGGGCATGGGACTCTATGATATATATGATAATGTAACAGGATATATACGAACGAGAATATATGAATTAAGATATATATGTTTGTGAATTAGGATTGAATGTATTTAATTTAGTTAGAATCGAATCGAATTATATGTAATTTAGTTAGATTAGAATCGAATTATATGGATTAAGAACAAGATTTTTCATTAAGCCCTATAAATATAAGGTTTAACGAACAATGGGTAATTGTTCGTAAAATGGTTGAAATCAAGGTTTAACGAACAATGTCTATTTTTCGTTAAACCCTTATTTTATAGGGTTTAACGAACAAAAGGCATTGTTCGTTAAGCCTTGATTTTCAACCATTTCACGAACAATTACCCATTGTTCGTTAAACCCTATATTTATAGGGCTTAACGAAAAACCTTAATGTATAATTAAAAATATTCATGCATAATTAATTAATTTTTCATTAATTTTTAACTAATTATTCATTATCAAGATTATTCATTTTCGGTATATGTATATCTTGCATTCATTTTCATAATTAATAATCTATATTCATCTTCATAATTAATAATTAATAATATCTTGCCTAATTATTCATTTTTTTGAATTAATTATTCATCCTTTTTTAATTAACAGGTATATATACGTATGTTGAAGTCGTATGATATTTATTTAAATGATTTGCTTATTTCGAAGTCATATGATATTTATTTAAATAGTTTGCTTATTTCGGTGTTTGTAAAATGTATGGTTGGAGTACGTTCGTGAGGCATGTCAGGATACTGTGGCCTACATCAATGGGTACGTTCGTCTGACGGTACTCGACAAGATCAAGACACGACTTCGAGCTCTCGGCCGACAATGTCTAAGTGACTTTTGGAAGACCTGTTTCAGACATTTTTTGATGTTGAAGACGGAAACAGAGTCCTGCAAGGCTTTTTTACACGTCATCATGTCATATGAGGTGCATGGGCAGGCGAGACCTGACGACGAGAGGTGGTTTGCTATAGGGCAGGACCGGCGTATTTGTCGGTTCGGAAGGAAAGAGTTTGCCCTTGTGACTGGCCTGAAGTTCGGTAACTCGGCTTTCAACCCGAGCGAGGATCGCACCCCACCATAAGGGGCAGTGTACTAGAGGGTACATGCCGAGTCGGGTCGGGTCACCATGTCTGAGCTCCGTGATCGATTCACCTCCGGCGAGTTTGATAATAGTGTGGAGGATACGGTGAAGATTGCTAAGATCTTGATCCTCCACCTCATATTACTCGGGGTGGACGCCGGCAAGTCAGTTGTCGACAAGTATTATTGGATGCTAGTGGAGCTGGAAGATATGTGGGAGAACTATCCATGGGGGAAGATCAGTTTCATCACCCTTCTGCGGTACATGGATAGGTTACCGACCATTGTCCTCGTTCGGTCCTATAGATACCACTACCATTTTTATGGTTTTTCGATAGCCTTGCTGGTATGAACGTACTAAATTACATTCATTTACTGTATTTTTTTTAATGTTGTTTGCTAAAAAGGTTCACAAATATCTTCTCTTCAAATATGGGCTTTTGAGGCGATCCCTATTACCTCCTCATATGTCGGGACGAGATTGAGCACGCCGTTACAAACGCCCCGGTGTCTGAAGTGGGGTTTGAAGAGATCCGATGAGGACGTTGCACATTTACTACAAGGCCAGGTATTTTGTCTTTATTGCGTTATTATCATAAATTGTAATTAAACACCTATTACAATTCGTTTATGTGTTACTTCTAATATTTGTACGATTCATTGCAGGTCGAGTGTCATTTGATGCTTCAGCCCACAGATGAACAGACTTCTGACATTCTGGAGGATATCGAGGATGATATCCATGAGGGAGTCTAGGTCATACAGCAACGACGTGGCCGTCGGGCAACTTCGTCTGCTCATAGGGCATCTTCCACATCCACTACTGATCCTATAGCTGCCGGTCCATCTAGAGCAAGTACGGTGCAAAGAAGCCGAGGACGGGCCTCTACCGTTCAGACCGGCCCATCGAGTGTGCATGAAGAGACCGTTGCAGATGAGGCTGACGGTGGGGGACCATCGATCCCAGCATTCGATGAAGCTCCTAATGGTCTCGGACAGAGCTCAGGGACGAGTGACGACCTGTTCACTCGATTGACGGGATGGATGGGGACTCTGTTGGAGCAGGAGTACTCCAGTTTACGACACCACGTCACTCAGGATCTGAGGCATCGCATGGCTGAAATCATGCCTGGTATGATCGAGGATCATGTTAGGGCGTACTTTCGTACGATGGGGCAGGGACCATGGCAGCAGTCGTTCCAAACACCATGCCCAGCTGATAGGGCCTTTCCAGTTGACACGAGCATACCTTCGGATTATCCTTTTGACATGAGTGTTGTTGCATCGACGCCAGTCCCCCCTCCTACCGTCCCAAATATCGGTCCCGTTGGACCTGCAGCACGACGCAGAGTTGCATCTGCAGTTGTGTGCAGTCCCTTTTTGCCGGATGAGCCTTCTAGAAGGACGACAGTCGTTCCAAACGACTTCAAGGCCTACTACATGAGTGCCGACGACATAGTGGAATCGTAAGCATTTATGTCCATACACCTCTTATTTTGTCTGTTGATTTAACCATTATGTGTTTCATGTTTAGTGCTTTCGTTGTGACTTAGTTTTTGTCTTGTTATCATTACAGACGCAACGCCGGTGTTGGTGTGGCCGTCAGGCTAAGTTTCTTCCGAAATTTCATTGATCCCAAGTTGGAAATGGATTACACGGTAATACTTAGTCTTTTACCTTTTTACCAGAGTTGATTTGTAAAAATTCGTACTGTTAACGTCATTCCTATATATTCCAGGCCATTGATGCGTACTTTGCGGTACTACAGAGCTGTCCAGAAGTAGCCAACATACAAACCAGGCACGAATTGGAGGGGAGGATCCAGTTGGTAGATATTATCTGCACGTAAGTTCTAATCACAATTTTATAGTACTATCTCATTTTTAATTCACACTTTTATAGTATTATCTCATTTGTGTTGATATTGCCATTGAGTCGCAATTGTCGTAATTGTCAGGAAATATGTGACGAAATTTGGAAGACAAAGCATGATGGCGAGGAAGACGAGTGTAAATACTTGGTGGGGGCCAGAGAGATGTTCACACCGGAACAGATGGAGCGTCTTGCGCCCTATGTGCGAGGGGATAGGCCGAAGTGAAATTTTATGCGGCCATGGTGGGAGGACATAGTAGTAAGTATTTAATACTAACCTTACTTGATTTTTTTTATCTTTTTCGGATCGGTAACAGGTTCTAATTGTTTTTTTCCAAAATGACAGGTATGGACGGTACTGTACCTGGACGGTCATTGGGTTGCATGTTCTATAAACCTCGAGAAATTTCAGATCTGTCTGGCCGACAGCTTAAGGCATCGGTTCACTCTCGAGATCATCCAGCACCAGGTAAGACAGACCCTCCTACTTCGTCGCATTATGCCACGATTGCTCGAGTACTGTGGCTTTTATGAGAAGGCATTTGCTTGGGGGAGACACATCCCACAGGGTGCAGCTGAGTTCCAATTGGCCCTATTACAAGTAGACATGTGCTACAAGCAGTTGGACAGCACCTCTTGTGGGCCTTGGTCATTACTCGTAGTTGAGAGTGGGATGTTACAGGAGTGGCCAAGACAGACACTTAAGGTATTGAAGGGGATCAATGGCGTCAGGAAGAGGATGGCCTACATTGTGTACAAAAACTCCATTGTCGTTGACACCATACCTCTCGATTTTTTTGATTTCTAGAGCAATGGTTGAATATAAGAATTTCGTTGAACATTTATTTTGTTATGGTTGATAGTAAGTATTTCGAAAATAGTTTTTTTGTATTGTTCAGTTTTTAGTTTCATTGTTTCCATTAAAAATTATATTTAACGAATACTAATGATATGATCAAACCGTCGAAATTAAAAAACACACCACTGATACAGATAATAAAAACATAGAAACAATGAAAATATGTTTGACAACATTATTGTACACAATCCGGCTAAGATGTTTTATTCCTCGGGCACGTTCGTCTGTTGTGTTCTTCGGATCCACATATAGAACTTTTTTTTTCTTCTAAACGGTTGTCCACCTTGATCGGGATTTGCACTGAATAGACCATCTGTAGGGGGATGTATTGTGTGCATGTAGTGCAGTTATGGTCAGGTTGACCACAACGCGAACATTTAAGTCGGCGCACTCCTCTATGTTCACCAGTAGAAGGTATTCGCTTGCTTCTTGGTCGACCCGCCTGTTTTGGTTGATTCGGGGCAAAACACATCTTATTTCGCGTGTCATCATCCACAACCCACTCTGTCGGATCGGCACAGGCATAACTTCACAAGCCCACATCCCCCTCAGACAGTGAGTTGTATAATACGGGGCAACGTACGAGGCAATTTGCTCATCGACAGCACTACAGTAAACACAGATTAATTTAAATATTACGCCCATTGTAAACTTGTTTAAAAATAGTCAATGTAACAGTATATATGAGTACCTGATTGCTGCACATGCGTGTGCACATGGCATCATCTCGATTTGAAAGAACATACAACTGCAGACACCATCACTAAGGCCCACCAAAAATAGCCTTCGCCCATCAATGACCTTGAATTTCGATCTTCCCATCCTCTAAAGCCGGTGGAATGACGTTTGAGGATCACCGTATGCCTTATACATTGCATGACGTCTTACCTGCCGAGCATGCTTGTAGCTCAAATTCATTCCATATCGCTCGTTCATCTCTCGTATGATCTCCCTAGGAGCGATATCAGACTTATCTTTCCAGAGCCTTTGCATAAAATAATCTCCGATCAAAGAAGACGGAAGCCTACGAGGAGCACTAGCACTGAGAAGATACGAACAGGTGTGGGGCATGACTACTTTGGCGATTTTCCAAACACCGTGTTTTTCTGCTACCGTGAATAAGAAAGGACATTCATTTTGATTGCACTTCACGGCCCATCGGTGTTTGTCGGAGTGGTCCACCCTAAATTGGACTTGATTCTCCAGATGATAATACCCAACTACGCACTGCAGTTCTTCTTTACTGCCAAACAAGCCTCCTTTTTGCAAACCAGTTGGGGCCTGCTCAATATGTGCAGTCTGTTCCAAGAATTCAGGTATGTCTGGAATGTGCCACTCAGCTCGCATGATGTCATCGCAGAATTGCTCGTACGCTGATCGTTGTTCCTCGTCCAAGACTGTCTCTACCTCTCCGTCCAATATGAAGTCATCTGCTTCAGCATTTCGATTTACCAAAAAAAGATATATGAACAACTTTCTTAATCGTATACACACATTCACATATGATAAGTCCAATAATAGTTGATTACCTGATCGATGATCAAGGTCTTCAGGTCCTGGTTCTTGAATTTCTTCGGGAGGGGCTAAATTAAGGTCTTGAAAGTATGAGGAGGTTCCAACCAAGCCGTCGTCTGTAACCCACCTTACATTTGAAGACGTTCCAACCAAGCCATCGTTTATACCCCATCTTGAATAAAAATCTTCATCGTCGTGTAGCCCTATCGGAACACTCGAGCAATTCAAATTTCGAACTGCCTCAATGAATGGATTTAAACTTTCACCACCTTGTTGTGTCTCCCCGGATTGATAAGAAGAACCGAAGTCCATCTTTTTCAACGTAACGAAAATAACCAAGTATCCATATTGCTCTGTAAAACAATCTTGTAAATCAGAATCAGTCTTGATTTTTTTCTTCTTCAACACTTCATTCGTTTCCACTAGAGAATGGATCACATAAAACCAATAATTCATATCCGCATGCACGGCCACATGAACTGATTTCAATAAATCTTCATATGTCAATCTTTCAAGATTTATCACTTCATGAATACCATTTACATATTGGCAACCTTGTCAATAACCTTCATGCCATAATGCCACTGACAAACTCATCAGTCCAATTAAATTGGAAAAAAAAAACAATTCGTTAAAACAAAAATAATTTAAAAAATTACAATTATATAATCTAAAAATAATTTTCGTTAAACACCAAACAATTTAAGGCTTAACGAAAATAAATGTTCAATTTTCGTTAAACCCTAATTTTGTAAGGTTTAACGAAAATTGGACATTGTTCGTGGACAAAAATTAACCCTATTTTTTGTGAACAGATTATTCGAAAATTATTAACCCTCTATCGTTAATCCATAATTTTTCCCGGGAAAACCTAATTTGTAATACGTCAAACCCTAATTGTTTCGTGAAATATTTCATTACGTTCATGAAATAACAATCAATTTGTTTCGTCTAAACTAGAATGAAAGAAAAATTACACATCCAACATTAACCAAAATTTTCTCTATAATAACTAAACAAATTAACCTTTAAATAAACTCAACTATTCTCTAAACTAAATAAACTTTAAATAAACTAAATTGTACTTACTTGATTTCAAGCTCAATGAATCACCGTTCAATGAATCCTGTAAGATTGGTGGTGGGATGAATACTCTCAAACTTTGAAAATTTTAGTATGAATGTTTTTATGTTAGTGAATGAATGGAGTCGTAAATTTCTTGCTACATTCAAAAGTGATATTTACCTTGAATGAATGATCAAATCACTGAAAAGTAAAAGAAAAGGTGAAAAAAAATGTACACAAAGTCAAGACCTAGTGAATGAATAGTATAACAAAAATACAAAAATGTAGGTACACATAAGTCCTCTGCAAAATTAACTTTATATTCATGTTCAAATCTATGCAAA